>JAPFFP010000088.1:3865392-3875955 GCA_026153255.1 Solanum medicagineum | reverse complement strand
AGGTAAATGCACATGTTAGAAAAGTTTAATAAAAAATCATACTTGGAGAGATGTAATTATAGACCGTCTAACCAAATATAAATATTAATGGCTACTCTCAAATTAAGGGTGATAATTGGACGGATTGAGTTAAATTTGAGTAAATTATAATGAGTGAAGACAATAAACGGATCAACATCTAACCCAGTCCAATCCAAATTTGCTTGGGTTAAAAGGAGTTGAGTAATGGATTATATAGCGAGTCAAGACTCAACTCAGTCCAATTTTTACTAAGTTTTCTTATTTTATTTGTTTTTTTCAACATTTTAGTACTTAATTAAAATATATTTTTGTTTATGGTGGCTATATAGAACATATCAAATTTAAAAAAAATATTTTAAAAGTATTTTAATAAAATCTCTCTCAAGTCAATTTGAATTTTATATGAACTCAATTTTAAATAAATTAGATTGAGATAGATTAAACTAATGACTAATCCAACCATTCGATGGATTGGAAGGGCGGGCTTAAATTTGCCACCCGTGTCTTAAATCCATTTTGTTACATCCCAAACTAATGAAATATAAGATAAATTTTAAAAGTTTCATTCATTCTCTTCCAAAAATGGCTTCCCGTCGAGTCCTCAGCCGCATTCCTAAAGCCCTAATCCCTTCCCTTCACGACTCCACGAATTCCATAAAAAGAGGAACCCAAATTCACAAATTTGTCTCCTTTTTTCAAATTTCTACTGTTATTAGTAGTAATAGTAGCAGCAGTTCTTTACCCTTCAGCAGATCAATTCATGTCAATTCCAATGCTAATCACCAAAACCCAGAAATCATCCAGGAAGCTGAAAGAATCTGCAAAATTTTACTGACAAACACCGATATTTCGACGAATGGGGTTGCTGATTCTTTGAATTCTGCTTCAGTAAATGTGAGTCCATTGTTAGTTAATGAGGTTATAAGGAAGCTCAGCAATTCTGGGGTTTTAGCTTTATCATTCTTCCGTTGGGCTGAGAAGCAGAACGGGTTTGTTCATACTGCAGAGGGTTATCATGGTTTAATTGAAGCTCTAGGAAAGATCAAACAGTTTAAAATGGTTTGGATTTTGATTGATGAGTTGAAAAACAAAGGGTTATTGTGTAAAGAAGCGTTTGCACTCGTTTCGCGGAGATTTGCTCGTGCTAGGAAGGTTAAAGAAGCTATCGATGCGTTTGAGAGGATTGAGAAGTATGGATTGATGCATGGATTGCAAGATTTTAATAGATTGCTTGATACATTGAGTAAGTCTAGGCAAGTTGAGAGTGCACAAATGGTGTTTGATAATTGGAAGAATAGGAAATTTAAGCCTAATATTAAGTCGTATACGATATTGTTAGAAGGTTGGGGTCAAGAAAAGAATTTGTTGAGGTTGAATGAAGTTTATCGCGAAATGATGGCTGATGGTATTGAGCCTGATGTTGTGAGCTATGGGATCATGATCCATGCTCACTGCAAGGTTAAGAAGTATGATGAGGCGATTGAGTTATTACACGAAATGGAAAGGAAGAAGATTAAGGTGACACCTCATGTGTATTGCACGTTGATAAATGCTTTGGGCTCGGAGAAAAGGTTGGTTGTGGCTCTTAAGTATTTTGAGCTGTATAAGGCTAGTGGTTTTGAGCCTGAGGTGTTCACGTATAATGCGATGGTGGGGGCTTATTGCTGGTCTCTGCGTATGGAAGATGCATATAGGTTAGTTGATGAGATGAGGAGGAATAAGATCGGTCCAAATACCCGAACGTATGACATCATTCTTCACCATCTTATAAAGGCCAGAAGAACGAATGAAGCTTATTCAGTCTTTCAGAAAATGAGCAATGATCCTGGCTGTGAACCGACTGTGAGCACGTACGACATAATGGTAAGGATGTTCTGCAATGAGGACCGGACAGATATGGCTTTAAAGGTCTGGGATCAGATGAAAGCTAACGGAGTTCTTCCTGGAATGCATTCATTTTCCACGTTGATTAATAGTTTTTGCCATGAGAATAGATTGGATGATGCCTGTAGATACTTTCAGGAAATGATTGATATGGGCATGAGACCTCCACTTCCATTGTTCAATAACCTAAAACGCGAACTTCTTGATGAGGGAAAAGAGGATACTGTTAAAGCTTTGTGGAGGAAAACTGAGAAACTAAGGAAAAGTCCTTTAGTTGGATAAAGACAAGCTTAAAGATGGAATCATTTTAATGTAGTAGTACTAGTAGTATTTTTGAGAATTGAATTGGTTGAAGTATAATGTACCATCAATGTCTTCATATGCTTTATTATCTCCATTTTCTTTCTTGTCCCTTCTCTATGTTTCTTCCTAAGATCAACTTAAATGAAGAAACATGGTCGTTAAGGGATTCATAAGCCGATCTCAACTTGTTTGGGATTGAGTCATAGTTGCTGTTTTCAATGTTTCTTCATTAATATTGTTAGCTTAAGATAGAATCATTTTAATAATTGAATTTTGTTGTAGCATTCACATGCTTTATTACGATGCTAACTTAATTTATTATTCTACACTTCTCTAAGCGCCTCGACTCACCTTGCGTCTATGATATATCTCAAGATCAACACAAGTTACATTGCAGAAAATTAATATTCTCAAGATCAACACAGTTATATTGGAGATTAATCTCAATTCTATTCAAACAATTTTATAGTACTCAAAATCAAGTAAACTTACAGAAGTGTAATTTCAATCACTTTGAAACTATGAAATTTAACTTTTCCCAGAACCAGCAATTTCCGATATCCAAATTCCATCAGCGTAACCTGTATCGACAAGAAATCACCAACAAATCAAAATGAATTCACACACACACACAAAAAAAAATTGATCAATCAAACACGATGCTTGAATCAAACTTGGACATAATTTAGGTGAAATTTTGTTGTACCTCTAGAATTCACTACGATCAGGGGCGATAGAAACATCAACCATCCTCTCAGGCTTACCAAGATCTTCATCCATTTCGTCATCAATCTCATCAGGTAATGGAATTAAACTCTGTAGTCCATGAACAACAAGCCAATCGTTGTAATACAGATCCGGGTAAGTGATTTCGACTCCATTAACAAAGCTCACATCGTTAACCTTCGTTATCTTCAAATTCAACCCATTTACATAGTTCTTAAACTCAGTTCCATTTTCCATATCATTTAAATCAGTCCAGTACAGCACACAAGGAACCAAATGCCTCAAAAACAGCTGCTGATACTCAGGGAAATTACCGGAAAACTCAACAATAGCATCGTCCATAGGAGCAAACACTGTCAATTTCAGCTCCGTATTCTTCAAAAACCCGATCAATTGTAACTCCAAAAACGAAGCCATTATCAAATAACCCTTCGATTTCAACATCAAGGACACCTCGTAAAACCGAGAAAATGAATCAAACCTGATACACTGAGGGCTCGGCTTGAAATTCGGATTCCGGTTTGTTTCCGGCTGGGTGAAATTCTGGATGAAGAAATCTTCAATTCCGAAAACGACGACAAATCCATCATCGTAAATCGGCGAACCAACGATCTCCACATTGTTGATAGAAACACGTGAATCAGAAGGAGAACTCGTAACATAAAGCGAATTAGAAGGGGACAATGAAGGGATTTTAGAAGAAAACGGAAGGGATTGAAGTGAAGACAGTGAAATCGAAACAGGGGAGAAATGGAGAAGAATATGAGAAAGCGAAGGCTGTCCGAAATCGATGAAAGACGAGTCGGGTGGAGAGAAAATGGTGAGAGCAGTACCAGTAAGTGAGTTCTTTGCAGCTCGTGAGAGAACGGTATCAGTAATGAGCTCAAGAGTGAGTGACATAGATATATAGCCGGAGTTCGACAGAGTCTCCGCTGCATTTAATAGAGATTGGGGCGTTGGTGGAGGCGGAGATTGGGAGGTGGAAAAAGAGAGAAGAGAACTGAAGAGCAAGAAAAATACTCTGAAGGACGCCATTGTTGTTGAGCTTCTGCTTCGTTCTGGTATGGAGTGTGTGGGGTTTTATCTTTTGGCGGCTATTTTAGAGAATCTGAATTTGTTGCAAGTTTGTAGAATTATACAAGTTTAACCCTTTAGTTTTGAGAATTACAGAATGGTTAATAAGACTTGAATAAAGTACTAACAATAGTATATATGATGTAATCCCATACGCAAATTATGAGGAGGGTGAAGTACTACCAACGACATACACGATGTAATCCCATACATAATTTAATTGGAAGGTTATGCATGTATATATAGTTTTGCTCCTATCGTATAAGTTATGGGGAGGGTGAAGTACTACCAACGACATACACGATGTAATCTCATACGTAATTTAAGCAGAAGGTTATGCATGTATATATAGTTTTGCTCCTATCGTATAAATGTAAAGAGTTATTTTGATAGGTTCACGACTCAAATCATGAAGCAAACAAAACAAAAATTGAAAGGAAATGCACTCACTAGTGCGTTAGCCATGCTGAAATGAAGAAAAAGGAAACAATAGCACCAACAACAAAATGAATAGATTATATAGAAGTATTTTTTTTTACGATAGACAATGAACATAACAATAATATATCAAATGTAATTTCATCCATAAATAGATAAATTTAGTTACCTAAATTGTAAAAAGGTTGATAACCATGACAAATTTTATTTAGACACTTAAATTTGAAAAAAAAATTACTTGTATTTTAAGCATCTATTGTACAAATAAATTAATCACATAAAGAATGTCTCCTTTAATTAGACATATCACCATTAATTGTAGTTGGTCTAAGGTTTTGTATAACACTTACATTTTTGTTATTCGGTACTCTCTTCATTTCATATTAAATGAATTGTTACGAAATTTTTTATGTTTCAAAATAAGTAAATTGTTCACTTTCAAGGGATATGTTGAAAAAATTTTCAATTTCACCATTCATTAATTAAGTTTCTAAGGTTAATTTTTGTATGACAAATAATGATACATTAAATGAGTGTATGGAGTTTGAAAAGGGTAAAAATGTAAAAAATATGATTAAATTTTGTCTTTTATTTCTTTTTCTTAATATGTATGAAATAACCCAACAATTCACTTAATATGAAACAAAGAGAGTATTATGATATGTTTATGCATAAGAAATCTAAAAATGTTATTTTCTTATATTTATTTGGTAATTAGGTAAGAAATCTTATTTCCTCACTAAATATGTACGATTGAAGGAAAGTGACATATTTTAAATAGTTGACTTATTATCGGGTACAAATTTTTACTAAATATTCTACTAATTGCAGTTTATTGTAAGTACAAGTGCTTAATCAGAAAATGAAAATTTGGTTTTAAGTTGAATGTAGCCAATGTATATGGACACGTGTCTCTTCCCTCCATCATTTTCCCGCTAAATACATTCCTTCACGTCCTACACGCCCATATTCTAAAAACTCAGAAATCAGAACAGAACGAAAAAGCCATGGAAGCTCTGAAATACTCTTCTCTCTTCATCTTCGTCCTTGCTTGTTCATCACTCTTCTCTCTCTCCGCTGCTGGCGTTCACCGGAAGCCTCCACCGGAACTGCAATCGCTATTCAACGCAAGACGCGCAATGTACAAAGCAGGCTACAACACTATCGCCGATCTTGCTTTGGAGTTGTACAATTACCTCCCCCACTGGAGTAAATACAACCTCACCGGCTTCACCATTTTTGCTCGCATGACTTCGCTTTCATCTCTGACGTTACTGGTATGAAAGAAATTCCGCCAGGTGAAACTATTTTGCTTCACTTTTCCCCTCTGTATCTCACCGTCAATCAAATTCGTTCAATGATTGAAATCCGGACGGTTTCGCTTCAGTATGACCTCATCAATACTAGCAATTGCTTTAGTTCTGAGATCTCAATTTGCTATGTTAAAATGTTTCCTGATCCGCCGATCTACGACGACGGCTATGTCATTGTTTACCCCATTGGACAAATCTTCAACATCCGGTTCGCCAAGGACACAGGTGAAGTAGTGCATATAGAACTCTGAGCTGATTTTCATGGAGTCTTACTGATAAATGGTACTAATACTCTCCTTCTTTACTCGAACAAAGTCCTTTAGCATTGAAACTTAGATTTCTACAAAATGTAATGCTTAGCATTGTGGATGTGGATAATGGATCTATACGTTTCTTTCTCTGTGAATTCTTCCGATTTTGATTTTGAACTGTTAGATTGTTATTCTGATGGATTGATTAGTGAATAACTACTCTGATCCTGTACAATAACCTTCTCCACTGGAGTAATCTCAACCTCACAGGCTTCGCCATTTTTGCTTCGACTGATTCCGCTTTCATCTTCGATATCTCCAGTAAGAGAGAAAATTCCGCCAGAGGAAACTATTTTCCTTCACAATTCCCCTGTTTATCACTCCCTCCGCGTACTCCGACTTAAAATCTCGACGATTTCTCTTCTGTATTACCTCGTCAGTAGTAGCAATTTCCTTGATTCTGAAATCTCAATTAACTTCGTCAAATTAAATCTCTCCTCCATTGATCCATTGGACAACTCTTCTACATTAATTTCTCCAAGGCATACGAAAAGCTGATCAAATGGAATCATTCATGCTGATCCAGAACTCAGAGCTAATTTTCATGCAGGATTACTGATAAATGGTACTAATACTCACCTTTTTTACTCATTATAATTATTACCAGTCCTTTTAGCAGTTGAAATTGTGGATATGGATCTGTATTGCTGTATCTTTCTGTCTCTCTGAATTCACTAAAACTCTCTCTATGCATAGGATTCGAAAAAGGACTGAACTGTGCCAGAAATTGTTTTCACGTTCAGGACTTGAACCTGTGACCAAAGTACGTCACAACTACACTTTTTTCTTTTATGTGATCATCATCTACCACTTTATTTGCTCAAATATATGTATCATCATCTATCTAAAACACAATATTCACCTAAAAAATATGCAATGTAGTAATTAGGTGCTGAATTTAGTTTTCGTATATATTTAGTGCATTTTTGAGCACATATACATGGTTTCAGCCAGAACTATCCAATTCTAATGAACCTGTATATTCAAGCCTATATTAACTGTTGTTTATTAGCCTTGTTATCGTAAATCAGTATATGGAAAATGTAGATAAGTATAAACATAGAAATCATTTGAAGGAATGATGAACACACGTTATTTATAACTAGACATATGTCCACGACTTGTTTTCTTTTTTCGGCCTAAAAGTTTTAAAAATATTTTCTGTATTTCTTTGGTTTTGTGTCATCAAAAGTGCTACATTACTAATGTTCTAGGCCCATTAGAGATATATACGAGTAATTGGGCCTTTAAAATGCACCAAGCTCTATAGTGCTGGGCCTGGTAGTCTCATTTAAGCAAGACATGCATTTCATTAAAAAGAACCAGATTTGAAACTTCATTTCACCCAAATCCAATTAACTTTGACCTACCCGTTTAGCTCGTCCAAGAACACCAACCGGTATTCGAAGAAATTACTACATATTTCTTCGATTTTATTGCCTCTTTTTTAGTCGAAGAAATTGTTGTTTTTAATATGTAGCAATTACAGAGGGCGAGTGACCATCACTCTATCCCTTCAAGTGGGGTTTAGGATTAGGAAGGGGGAAAATAATTTACTTATGAATACTATGAGTATATAATATGTTATCCCAAAAGTTAAAATGTGTGTTCTACTTTTCAGTATAACTTTAGATGTGGCTTTATATTTTTTCTCCTTAAATAACTGAAAATTAAATTTTATCGATAAGATTATATTGGACATATTATTGTCCACTCGTAATTAGCATCTCTTCACCATTGTGCGTGTGCTAACAACTTAAACTTGACCATTTCAACATGGTTTTTTTTTTCTGAAACACCTTGAAATTTTATATAATTTTTCAAGATATATATAGAAATTATATATTTTCATAATAAATAATAATGAAAAGATAAGTGCTTATTGATTCTGGATGGAAAGTAGCGGCAATCAATAACCAAATGGTGACATGTCTATTTTGGAGGCATGCTTTAACGGTGGATCTAGCAGTTTTCATCATATGGGGCATGTTTTTGGTTTTGAAATCAAACGTTCGACATTAAGATGTGCTTGGTGAGTGGTGGGGGTGGGGTGGGGGGAATAATTTATGTTTTGTGGGTTTTATTATTTATTTTTTTGGCCATATCTAGGTAAAAAGAATATTATTTTAAAATATTTATATGTAGTTTGGATAAAAATATTATAAGGTAGAGGTGAAGATATGATATGTTAGAGGTGAAGTGAACATAATCAATGTAGAGTGTCATTTATAAATTTGTTCTTCTTACTTTCACTAATAAAATCATTTTGCTTATATTTAAAATAAAAAATTTTAATCAGTCGAAGATAAAAAAATTTCAAAAGTTACCTCACATCTTACGACATCAAAGGGAAAGCAAAAATGGCGTGTCAATATTAGGGTTTCTAGAAATACCATGTTTTCTATATAGAAGAAATTTTCTTTAACCCAATGTAGAGTCAAGAAAGTTAATTAGATAAAGACACTCATCGTCTTGATACATATGTATTTAATGTTTTTGGTGAAAGAATATGATAGTGTAGTCAAATTGGTGGTTTCTGACGTAAATGCTAGGATCATTTATGGGTCAAGATTAGTTTTTTATTTGATGTTTAATATTTACTTTGAAATTAATTAATTTAAATTTATGCTACATGATGTTCACTAAAAATATAAATTTTACTATCAAAACTTTTCTATTTCAGAGCCTTAACTCGAAATTTTTAATTAAGTGTAGAATTAGATCACTAAAAATATAAATTTTACTATCAAAACTTTTCTATTTCAGAGTTTTAATTCGAAATTGTTAATTAAGCGTAGAATTAGAGTTGTAAATCAATATTTTTAATTTAGTATGGAGCGAGGAGTATAAATAAATATAATTATTTAAAATTTTCAACTGCATGGGCAGTTTGAATAGAGGAAAGTAATTTGCATTGACTATAGTATCTCTAATTGACCGCTGCAGGTGACAAAAAAAACATAAATATTAAACTCATGCCTTTGTAAAATATTTTTGGTGGAATTCACATTCATTTTCATTTTTGATATCCACACTAAAGTTAAATTAATTTGGATTCGTATCACAAATATCACTCACTTGAGGAAAATTATTTCATACACAAAAATTTCATTTTTATTTAGAAGGAGGGTATTTTTGAGTCACAAACATAATAGAGGGATATTTTGAATTAAAATGTAACAAAGGAATATTTTTACTTCAATTCAACTAGTTCAAAAATATTTTTACATTTCAAATAGTTCAAAAATATTTTTAACTCTTCTTCTTTAAATAATATTGTACTCTTCAAAAAGTATTTTTTTAGTCGAAAGTAAAATTGCAAGAAACTTTCTTCGAGAGTCACATAATGCCTTTCCCTTTCATAGTTTGATAAAAGTCTTCTAAATAAAACAAATAAATAATTCAAAATGAAGCATTATCTAAGAAACTTGTTTTTAATGGCGTGATAATTTAGTTAATCGATAGACTAATCACAAATAGACTAATCAATAGTTATAAACTTCCAAGTGAAAATGACATGAGTTAGAAAATCATGGGTATTTATGTTTCTTTTATAATCAAATCATTTCCAAGAGCACTTATATTTTTTTAAAATTGATTTTTAATTAGTAAACAACAATATGATAGTAGAATCCTACAAGTTGGATCTGGAAATGATAAAATATGTAGATTTTATCACTACCTTATAGAAATAAAATTTTAACTAATCATGATTTTTAATTAATATTGACCTGAAATTTAAATATATATATGGTATATAAAATGATAATTGAGAATTATAGAGTCAACTTTAGCTTGCTTAATACTAAGAGCATATTTATTGTTATAATTTATTTCATTTCGTAACTCTTCTTTACAAATTGACCACAAAATTGATTTGGCTCTTTGACAAAGTCTAAAAGTAACAAACTACTATTAAAATAAATAGAATTTACCCAAAAATTAGTGGTTGACGTATGCAATAATTTTAATTGTTTTGATCCAATAAGGTAAATGTAGCGTCCAATTTTTGACCAAAGAAAAAACATAGAAAAATCAGAGGAGGAACCTTCTAGAGAATAATTTTAATAACATATAGACTTGACTAAGACTATCATTTAATTTTAGTCAAAATTGTTAAGTAGGAAATTCTAATTTGTTCAACAAATAATTCATCCATCTCACATTATTTATTATTTTAAAAATAAAAATAAGATGATTAATTTTTTTAAAAATTTATTCTTGATAATAATTTTTTTTAAAATAACGAATATTTAATTAAATGAGATTATATTGTAAGATATAAATAAAAATAAAACAATCAAGAATTTCTTCTTATGAATTATTTTAAGAAGCGTGTGAAAGAGAAACATGATAAATAATTTGAAACAGAGCTTTCGTCCATTTTAGTTGTGAAATAATTTTTATATTTAAAGACCCAAAACTTAAATTGATAAGAATAATTTAATAAAGTATATTTTATAATATTAATCCTTGGGGGTTGGGGGTTGAGG
>JAPFFP010000088.1:3850524-3865292 GCA_026153255.1 Solanum medicagineum | reverse complement strand
AATATTTAAATAAGTTATTTTTTAAATTTTTAATCCTGGGGGGTGGGGGGTGGGGGGGGGGGGGGTGTTATACATTAACACAACTTAGTCAACATTGTTTGTCATATCCCTTCACGAATCATTTCTGATGCAAAATATGTCTCCTTTATTTGTGTTGCTGTTTGTACTCTCTTTTCATTTAGCAAAAGCGGACAATTTTACAAGCCAAAAGAGTTCAATTATAGGTAACACAATTGGTGGAAACAAATGGATTTCAATTGCCTCAACAATAGTTTCTTCAGGTGGTAATTTTGAAATGGGATTCTTCACACCAGGTAACAATTCCAATTATTACATAGGCATATGGTACAAAAAAATAACTAAACAAACTATTATTTGGGTTGCCAATAGAGAGACACCAGTTTCCATATATGAAATGGATTTTGCACAATTCAAGATTGAAAATGGAAATTTAGTACTCCTCAATGGTACTAGGAACATAATTTGGTCCACAAACATCAACTTTACCACAAATTTTAACAGTTCCCAAGTTGTAGCAACACTTTTTGATGATGGAAATTTGGCATTAAGTAATGGAGATAGTAGCAATTCGTCGAATTTTCTATGGACAAGTTTTGATCATCCGTCTCATACGTTCATGCCTGGTTCAAAATTCGGGTACAATAAACGTACAAGACTGAAACAGGTCCTTACTTCATGGAAAAACGCGAATGATCCATCGCCAGGACCTTTCACACACGAAGTGAACATGGATAAGTATAGTGGACAAGGTGTTAATGTGTGGAATAATAGTGTTATTTATTGGAAAAGTGGACCATGGACAGGGAACAATTTTACAGGGGTACCATATCAACCAAATCCTATGTTTAATTATACTTATGTTAATAATGATGATGAGGTTTATTACATGTACCAGTTTTTTAACCCTTCACTTATTTCAAATTTCATTATGGATGTTAATGGACAAACAAAGCAAGTACTATGGATGGATAGTATACATGATTGGAATGTTTTTTATACTGATCCAAAACAAGTTTGTGATGTTTATTCTTATTGTGGGGCTTTTGCTACTTGTAATGATCTGAACTCTTCTTCATCATGTGATTGTTTGGATGGTTTTAAGCCTAAGTTTGATAAAGATTGGAAATTGAATAGTTTTTCAAGTGGATGTGTGAGGAAAACAAGTTTGAATTGTGCTGGTTTTGGTGAAAAGGACAAGTTTTGGATGTACAAGAATATGAAATTACCTACAAATAATGAGACTTTGAGGGTTGGGAACGAAGCAGAGTGTGAAAGTGTTTGTTTGGGGAACTGTGATTGTGTTGGTTATGCTTATGGTAGTGGAAATATTGGGTGTTTGATATGGAAAGGTGAAATCTTGAATTTGCAACAACTTTCTCAAGGTAATCCAAATGGAAGCACCATTTATGTCAGGCTTGCAGCTTCTGAATTTTCAAGTAACCAAGGTGATGACTTGTAATTTCGTCTAGATTTTCTAATTTTACATACATGATGTACTTTATTTTGTTTTTGGTAATTGTTTGGTGTCTGAAATCTGTCTTGGATATGATTAAGTTGTATTCACATCACTTTAGTTGATGGAGAGAAGGGAGAAGGTAAAGCGCTTCTTATCTAAGACGACTTCATTTTCATAGCTTGAACCTGAGATAACTAGTCGTGGATTATTTCCCAGTTAAGTAGTTATTACTCCACCACAAGCCTTGATGATGCATATATACTTCAAATTGTTGCCCTTCAGTCCAAATTTGAATTTCATTAATTACTTTTTTTTCTCTATTATCATGAAAATGAAAACCAAAAACATATTTTTTCTTTGTTTGACTATTCAATATCTAAAGTTTAATTACTAACTTGATTAATTTGGATTTGCATCTAGTTGGCTTAGTTAAGGTGTTAAAGCTTTCCTACCAATCCATTGTCTATCTTTAATCCCAAAGGTCAAATTCCAAACCTCTAATTAAGGATAGAGAGATCTCAATCGTCTTGTCACAATTAGTCACACATTAAAATACACTTTTTTTTTTCTTATCGTCTTTTGTTGTTTCTCTATTTATGAACTTGTCATTCCTCTTTTTCATTTTACTTAGTATAAATGTGTTCTTTGTTCTCTTGATTAACAGATGCACATCAAACTTCATCAAAGCTGAAAATTGCAATTCCTATTGGTGTAATTGCTGCACTTCTCATTCTTTCATGCTTTTCCTATATATATTATAGAAAAAGAAGAAGCTCAAAAGTCAAAGGTAACAACAAATGTCCTCTTTTTTTTTTTTTTCTTTTTGAATGAATCACAATCTTTCACTTATTTTTTCTCCTTTTTTATAATCAAAGTGTACAAAATTTAGTATCGTCAAGTTTCTAAACTCATTCATCTTTTTTCCTAAAAAAATATAGAGAGTACTACAAATACTCTCATGCAGAATACGGAAGCAGAAGCGATGGAATTAATGGATATTCAAGATGATAAAGGCAATGTTGAGGTTCCATTCTTTAGTTTTGAAAGCATATTAATGGCAACAGATAACTTCTCTGAGCAAAATAAGCTTGGACAAGGGGGATTTGGTCCTGTTTACAAGGTATTTATGCAATATCATTTTGTAATTTATTTTTGCAAGTGAGGAATTTTGGAGAGTCAGTAGCACACGGTTCAAACCTAGATTTAAATAAGGGGTGGAGCTACATGTCTGCTTACAAACTCTGCAGGATCCAATAGTTTCCCGGCTTTTAGCTCACATGACTCGGTATTTTTGCCTAGAAATCCACTTATATATTTTTAGAACTCAATAATCTATCTTTTCTAGAATTCAAAACCTATAAACTCAAAATCCTAGTTCCGTCTCTGGATTTGGATAACAAGACCAATCCTATATCCTTCCCCACTTAAATGCTAGATATTTATTTGCAACAAGATCAAACCTCTGACGTACGCCTAACCAATAAAGATTGTCATAGTATTATCAAGTACTACTTTCTTGATTGTAACTAATTTGACTTGTAATTTGTTATAGGGAACATTTTCAGGAGGAAGAGAAATTGCATTGAAAAGGTTATCAAGTCATTCTGGACAAGGCATAAATGAATTCAAGAATGAAGTAAAGTTGATTGCGAGGCTTCAACATAGAAATCTTGTTAGACTTTTGGGTTATTGCATTCAATCAAGTGAAAAGATTTTGCTCTATGAGTATATGGCAAACAAAAGTCTAGACACCTTCATATTTGGTTAGTATTTTTTTTTTTTACTAATATCATTATATTGTCGATGTACATAAGTTAAATTCTTTGAATGATAGATCGAAGACGAAGCGTGATATTGGATTGGAGAAAAAGATTTGAAATTATAGAGGGAATTGCTAAAGGACTTCTTTATCTACACCATGATTCAAGATTAAGGATTATTCATAGAGATCTCAAAACAAGTAACATATTATTAGATGAAGAGTTGAATCCAAAAATATCAGATTTTGGATTAGCAAGAGTTGTTGAAGGGAAAATTACACAAGCAAATACAAATAAAGTTGTTGGAACCTAGTAAGTACTCCTAATTCCTATTATCTTAACATTATTTTGAAACCCAAATGGGCAATTGTGATGTTGCCCTTTTCCAGACTCTGCTAATGTGAGATGCCTTGTGCACCAGAGTGTCATTTTTTTAAGTATTCCTAATTTCTATTATAACATTATTTTGAAACCCAAATGGGCAATTGTGTTGTTGCCCTTCCCTGCTAGTGTGAGATGCTTTGTGCACCAGACTGTTATTTTTTTAAGTACTCCTAGTTCCTATTTTATTACCATTATTTTGAAACTCAAATGGGCAATTGTGATGCTGCCTTTTCCCAAACTCTCTTAATGTGAAGTGCTTTGTGCATCAGACTGTCATTTATTTTAAATATAGGCACAATTGTGTTCATTTTCTTGTTCATTAATATGTTTTCTTAATGTTATTTATGCAGTGGTTATATGGCTCCGGAGTATGCAATTGATGGATTATTCTCAATTAAATCAGATGTATTTAGTTTTGGAATAGTTATACTCGAGATCATAAGTGGAAGAAGAAATACTGGATTCTTTCATCAAGAAGAAGCGTCAAACCTCTTAGGGCATGTAAGTGAAAAACTACTTAAACTCTTACACTGTCACGGAGTTTCAAACTTCACAGGTTAAACTCCATCACATTGCACAGAATTTCACGTATGAAATTTGGAATCTCCATGACATTTATTTCTCAATTACATGACTAAAAGTGACTAGTCCACTGTCACGAATTTAGACTTTTACTAAAACTTTTGTACGGCACTTGTCAACTTGCTCACAAGTAGCGGGTTATGACACCATGCTATTTATTACAACTTTGTGTTAACATATGTGTACTATATCTTTTAGGCATGGAGATTGTGGTCAGAAGATAAAGCATTGGACTTGGTGGATAAATCACTACATGAATCATGCAACAAAGAAGAAGCAATTAAATTGGTCAACATTGGGCTTTTGTGCGTACAAGAAGATCCAAAAGATAGGCCCAATACATCAAATATAATAATGATGCTTGGTAATGAAAATATTAATTCACTTCCAAGCCCAAAACAACCAGCCTTTATGGCAAGAAAAAGTGATAATAACACATCTTCTTCTTCCAAATCTAGGTCTGATGGTGTCTCTAATAACCAGCTTACTGTAACCATTGAAATGGGTCGATAACGCACTACTAGAAATTAGTCAATTTTCCATGAATGTGTCCATTGGAAAATCTATCAGAAATATTTTAGATATACTTTTTTACGTATTTCTGATAGAACGTTCGTCGAAAACTGACTGATTGATTTATGATAGTGACAGGAGTGAGACGCCATCAAATTTTGACATGATAGACCCCTTTGAGTTTTTTTTTTAATCTTTACTTATTCAATGTGTGTGTATATATATATATATTCTACTAAAGCATGTACTTTAGAAACATCATTAGTAATTTAGTTATGCATATTTACATGGCCATTTGCTCCTTTTGTTTGTTCCTCTTGTAATTTACTATTACTAAATAGGACAATGGAGACAAAGGTTTTCTGAAAATAGTTTCTCTATATTTGAGTTAGTGGTAAAAGCTGCGTATATCCTAGTCTCTCCAGACCTCACTTATAGGATTCTACTAGATATGTTGTTTTTAAACAAGACAATTGAATGTCAAAAGAAAAAAAATACAACAATTTCATTGCTCTCCAAGAGGGGACATTGTGTAACAACTAGAACTATGTTTCTTGTATGTAGGGTATATACTATGTTTGTCTATATACATAAGGACTTTACTCAGCCAAAAAAAAAAAAAAAACATTTTGAGTTGTCTATCAACAGCTAGAGGGCCTACTCTTTAATATCCTTATTCTCTTGGAGTGTCACGTACATAATTTTAAGTTTATAAGTTTTTGAATTTTTTTAAAAAATAGTTTATTGAATATTAGATAGATTACATACGTATATTCAATGGATTTCATAACGCATACAACGTATTAGGTAAAGTTATTATTGAGTTTTGATTCATCGCTAAAATTTTAGTTTCATTGGTGCTTCTTCTAATGTTGCATTTAAATGAAAAAGAATTACAATAGAAGTTACTCGTAATATTATATTAAAGTTTTTTATCATCCCAATTGGAATTATAGTATGATTAACTGAATATCATTTGTCTAAAAATTATAATATATATTTAATACCCTTGGTGAAATTTCTAATTTCACGGTTTGACTTGTGTCTTGTAAAGTCAATATCTTTATTTTACTTCTCATATAACCATTTGGCTAATTATTGAAGCCCAATAAATCTCCATTGACTTTAAAACTTAATTTTAAAATTTAAAAATTATCTGAAGACACCCATATTGCGAATCGTCAATCAATTTTGAAACCAAAAATATTATTTGGATTTTTCTTTTTGTTTGGGGGCTCAAAGAATATTTTTGGTTCACTTATTGACTTAGTTTCAATTCAAAGATGATTATTTGTACTGACAATTGATTAGTCATTTCCTTAACCCTCTTCCACCTTTTTAGGCTTTTAACAATATCCAAAGCAAATCATTTTTGGGCCCCTAAATCAGACAATTATAAATAGTGGGCCACTTGGGCCTGTACAATTATGTACCAAAAAGGAATCCAATTCTCAGCCCAATATTCTTGTCTCTTTACTAAAAGAAAAGATTACGAGGATAAGCAGAGATATACTAGTTCATTAGTTAACGTAGGTATAGTTTTGAATTAATTACTATTCGTAACAAACATCTAACTATAATTACAGTTTGAGTTTTGTATAATTCACATAATTTATACAAACGTTGTGCGCGAATCAAATTATATACCAAAATATATAAACACTCCAAATTGTATAGCGAATTTTACAAACACTGCACATGAATTGTATAGCGAAAGAAATGATAACTATAAAGCATAATTAAGATGCTTTTGAGTAACTATATGCGAAAATTCCTGAAACTAAAATTCTCACTTCATATATTTGAAATTTTGTTTAGTACCTCATTTTGATGTATCGTGTATTTGTTGATTTTGCTTTCTTTGACTTTGAAATGACAACTTAAATAAATGATGGTGAAGATGAAAGGTCATGGATTTGAGCTTGATTGAAAGGTACTTCCCTCAAATGAGCTCTATACGATGTGAAGCTAAATTAAAGGGATTTTGATATTGGTATTGGATGCGATATTGGATGCGAATGAAAAAATTAAAAATTTATCTGCTAATTGTTTCACTGTTGTTGGCAATGAGATGTTAGTTTCTCGAATCTTTGACAGTTTTCACCTAAAAAGTTTATTTTTGGGGTCGTTGAACTCAAAACTCATATAATGTTAGAGTTTGACCTATTATATCAATTCATAATTTAGACGATGTTTTGCTATTAATGATATGTTGTATGCCACATACATATCTAATCTTGAGCGTGCAAGCAATAACAATAAATATCTTACATTGATAAATAAACGAATTATTTTACTCACAATTTTTCCATCTTATTTTGTGTGGTAAAATTTAGTAAAACAAGACTTGCAATAGGTAGGGGCCAAGTAGTAGTTATAGACCACCATCGACAAATTGTAGTGCCACGAACATAACCTCTTTATCTTTAATTAGAGATTTTAAATATAAAATGTTTTACCATACCAAAAGATATTTCTCTTTTAAAAATTATATTATACTACGTAAATTTAAATTAATCAATATCTCAAACGAATATCGAAATAAGTACTACGCATTTTTCATTTATTTTGTGAATTTGCGTGCAGGTTATGTCTGATGTCTTAACCCTGCTGTTGCCTCCAAAAATGTCTTGTTTTAAAGTCTCTTCGCAGACACAAAAACAAACTCTTTGGATAGAGAGCCAATGTAGCTTTATTCACAAAAGTCAGTCATTTTTCTCATCTTCCTAAGCACACTAACTCTAATATTTAAAAATAATAATAATAATCAAGTTTTGTACATTCTCTTAAGTAATAAATTGTTAAGTTGAGGAGCTTAGAATTGTTGTGTCTGTTTTACCTATTTGCTTTAGTAGCTTTATTGATAACATTAAAAAATTTAGGATCGTTCTACCAGCTTCAGTCGCTTCAAGCAGATAGCTAATTATTGAGTTGCTTGACTTGATGGTTCAAGTCGACATCTTAAATTCAACGTTTCGACATCAAACCTCAATAATGCTAATATTATTACATCGTTTCTATTAATTATTATTTAATTATTTCTTCATTTACTTCAACTAGAAATTACAATAACTTTACAACTTAATTTTGTGGTGGTTATTAAAATATCTATCTAATTTTACTATGTCATACTATTATGTGTATTATTTAAAAAGTACTTAAAAATATTAAAAATTTAAATAATTAAAAAATTTAAAATATATTAAAATTATTGACTTTCCAAATTTTATCTACATAACAAAAATTAAGAAAGAAAAATAACATCTACATTTTATCCTCTCCAGATCTCACTTGTGAAATTTCACTAAATATGTTATTATTATTGTTGATATCTCGATAAGTTGAGATTTTATACTCTATCAAGATTGAAATTTTTTATTATTAATTTTTTTTTCATTTTCAAGACTCAAAATTAATCATTCTGAATAAAGAAAAATATCCTTTAGTTAAAAGTTATATATATGAACAAAAGAAATATCTTGTTATTTCTTCAATAATTTCTAATCTCTAGTGGACCTCTCAGTAGGATTCGAACCCAGATAAAGTTCTGACCATCTATCAGAGGAAAATAAAATGGTTTAAAATTATATAAAAAGTGTTTTTAGGACCATGAACCAAAAAAGGTTAAAATATGAACTTTACTTTCTGGAGTTTCTTTATTTTTAATACCATTTTGAGTGAATTATCAATAGAAGATTATTTCTTCTTTGGGACTCTCTTCTTTCAGTCAACTTTGAGTACTTGAAATTATTTTTCTTTATTTTTAGAAGGTATAAATGCATTTAAATAATGTAACATGGAGAATACAGTACTAGGTATGGGTAAATAAAAATAAAAAAGTCATTTCTGTTAGTATTTATTTTGACCATACTGTTATTAGTATATATATTTTTAATTATTATTATATAAAAGTAATAATAGTATAAAGTTAGTTGTTATTTTATTCAAGATTCCTTTTTTTTTTTCTCAACCCCCAACAAAAAAGGGTCAACAAAAGAGAATAATACTTCCTACTTTCTTAAAAGTTGTTTCATAAAGTAAAAATTTTCATGCTTTGTTCAGTCATTTTTTGAATAAAAAATATTTTATATGATTAAACTACACAAAAATATCCTTTCATGTATGGTGTGATATTAATATAATGATCCAACCTTCTACTAATATTATTTGCTTTCCATTTAGGCTCGCGTGATTTTAAAATGTATCAGTAATAAGTAAGACTTGTTACTTATATATATTCAATGTCTTTATCGTGTTTTGTCGATTTAAAACTTCTATCTGAAGATAAGTTATTACATACACTCCTCTATGAATTATGAAATTTGCTTAATTTGTAAACTAAAATTTGCGAAATTAATTGAAAAAACATATATCAGATTAATTACTATCTAACGAAACATATAGTAGAAATTTGCGAAAAAACATATTTACTTACTATCTAATAATAGTAATTAATTCCCTCATGTGCTGATCAACTTTTTATTTTGCTCTTTAAATAAAGTTGGAAGTAAACTATTTGTTTAATACAAAGTTTAAACATGAATTTCAGTTGAAAACAAATTAATATATCAGATAAAAATAATTGTAAAACCTACTTTTCGAAATTAAGTAATGGACCACTTTATTTAATTTTTTTTTAAAAGTTCATGGTTATGTGACTGAATGAAGATATTTATTATGTCAAAAAATATGATGTAGTCAATAAAATTATCATTTTCTCATTAAAAATTTTCATTTCGAGTCTCAATAAAATTACTATTTTTCAAATATATTTTTTTTAACATGAATATAAATTAATTGAATATTTTTGTATAAATAAATATCAAATATAATTATAAAATATTTTTTTTATTCTGTAGCACAATAAATTTCACGTGATAGACTGAACAAAAACCTGTTCTGACGAAAGAAAAGAACAAAATGGATTGAAAGTTACGAGAAGGAAAAATAAAAAATTAGAGGTCAAAAAGGAATTCAACCTTTTTTTCCTAAAGCCAACACAATTGTTTCACTGACAATTTCAACTTCTCACTTTGTTATATTAAACACCACATATTATTATAATATACCTTTCTTTTTTCAAAAATTTAATCTCAAATTATCTATCAAAATTTATAAAAATAATTATCTCAAATTCCTATTTATCGTCTTAGATATCATTATCAAATAAAGATTTTATTTGTTGTAATTTCTTTGAATTCTTTTTTATTGAAGTCGAGAATTTATCATAATTATTCTCTATCCTATAGTAGCTACGTGTAAAATCTGATACATTCTATCCTATATATATTGTTTGTGAAATTATATCGGCTATTTGTTGTTGTTAAAATATCTCAAGGCTAAAATAATAAAATAGAAATCTCTTTTATTTAATACTATTTGCTTTAATGATCATCTGACTAAAATATACTATAAATAATTTGAGACGATTGACATATTTTAGATTTAATGATAAAATTAAGGGTATTATCTATCATCAATTCTCAAATTCTTTTTTCATTTAAGTCGAGAATTTATCATAAACACTTTTTATCCCACATAAGCTACATGTAAAATCTGGTATCTTTCATATATACTATTAGTCCAATAAAGTAATATTGAATGGAGACAGAATATATTTTAAAATAGAAATTAAAGCTAAAATAATAAATGTTCTCTCTTTATTTAATATCTTTTTTAACGAGCATGTGACAGAAATATATGATACGTATATGATAAAAATATATGATACGATAGATAATTTAAAATGATTGAGATATCTTTTAATAATACAAAAAACAGAGGTGCAATTTTGGCTTCTTTTGGTTATTGTGGTGACAGTTAGATAATGAAATTGATTGGGAATTCACTCATTCGTAATTTATAGTATATGCAATTATTGAAGAATGAACAAACATTCTTTCATGGTTAATGTTCACAACACACTCATTTTGGCATTATGAGAAATCAAGTGAATATTGATTGGAGGATATTTCTTTTAAAATTTATCTTTGGATTAATAACTACATAAAAGAAATGATCTTTAATGATAATTAATTAATGATAACAATGTAACTTTTAAAGGTAGTTAGCACTCTTTATGTTTGTTCCTGAAGCCATTGATGAAGTCGGAATATTGATCGTAATTTTAAAAGGTAAAATTACGTAGAAGTCGAGACATTAATATATATGAAATATTTTTACCTAGCTAAGTGATTGTTGCTATGTCTTGCCTAAAGCGTATAGGGATATATTAGATTTAATGACAATTAACTAATATTGATAACACTTTTTATTAATATGCATATTTTGTATCGCTAAAAACTAGTTTTGTTATAGTGTGTGTATATATATACATATGCCAACATTTCTCAAAACACATAAACGTCACGTAGTAAAACTGAAAAATAATATCTTTCATTATATTTGTGAACTTTCCTTTTAAAGAAAAATAAAATAATAGAAAAGAAAAATATATTTTATAATGTTCTACACACAAATATATTAATTACACGTTGAATCAATATAATTTCCCTCGTTATACTATCGATCTTCATGTTAACTACAATAGTAATTTTTTTTTAAAAAAGTATAGTGAAACAACAATATAAGCAAAATGAATTTCTTTATTTCCATTTGTAACAGAATTAATTATTTTAAATTTAGTTAAAGTTGTAAAAATGGAAAATAATATTATTATTTTTTATAAATATATATATTGATATAACTCTGAATAATCAAAAAGATAAAAGACGATCCATCATTTCAGTGTCCCTGCTGCCTGCAGAATTTTGTGATGCAACATTTTTCTGTCAAGATTTTTTTACTTTTACTGAACGTATCTCTGATTAAAAAAAAATCATCATACATTCTACTTTTTTAGTTTGAAAATTAATTAATTGTACTTATATGCAAGAATATATTGTACTATTTTACCAATGGATCTTTGAAAATTGACTGAATTGATCAAATCGAATCAAACTGAATTAGTTATTTAAGTTAGGATATATTATTATTGTTATAAAATTTAATGGAATAAAATAATATTTATTATGTACACTATATATTATATGTAAAATTTTAAAAATAAGAAAGCGGTACAACTTCTTTTGTTTATACCTTGAGCTTTAGGCTTTGCTAGTAGTCTATTGAATATTCAATCTAACTTATTTTTTCATCATTATGATTATAATTAAGCGATAAGTATTTTTGTAGTATCTGATTCAAACATTAGAAATAGAAATATTTTTGATAGACGAGATCATTTTATCTCTATAGTAGACTTATGGGTACTAGTTTGAATTCGTCAGGTTTTCATATATGAAAAATAAAAAACTAAATCTTATCATAGAAGTAACATTCGTTCGTACTCTATTGAATATTGAATCAACTTACTTTTTCATCATTATGATTATAATGAAGTAATAAGTATTTTTATAGTATTTGATTCAAACATTAGAAATAGAGATATTTTTGATAGACGAGATCATTTTATCTTTATAGTAGACTTATGAGTACTAATTTGAATTCGTCGTATTTTCATATGTGAAAAATAAAAAAACAAAATCTTATCATAGAAGTAACATTCGTTCGTACTCTATTGAATATTAAATCAACTTATCTTTTCATCATACAAAGTTAGGATGAAGTAAGAAATATTTTTTACAATATTTAATTCAAACTTGAGTTAGAAATAGAGATATCTCTAATAAATGGGATCATTTTACCTCAAGTAAACCTATCGCACTAATTTAAATTTGTCATGTTACTATAAGTGAAGAATGAAAACTCAACCTTAAAAAATATTTAAATTTATCATACTCAATAAAAATATATCAAAAAAAGGAATAATTCAAAGTCCGTTTATTAAAGAGAAAGTAAAGGGAAAAGAGCAAAAAAGAAGAACAAAAACAAATCCCTTCGAAATTTGGAATTTTGCAAATTTTGCAACACTCAAATACAAAGAGCCGTTGTGCACAGAAAAATTAACATTCACACACTCAAATACATTGGAAAAGTGAATATTATTTTCTCTATTTTAATTAATTAATTTATTTAAAAAATTCTTTTTTTTGGCATTTTTTAAAATTTACTTTTTCACATTACAATTTAATTTAAGACCATAATATTCAAAATTGTTTTAATATATTTCATATATTATTTAATTTAAAATTATAAAATTTAATTTTCTTAATTTTTTAAACTACCCGTTTAAACTAAAATAAACAAAATTAAAATGGTGAATATGTTAAAAAGTTACTTCTTCTTAGTGCTGATCTGTTGTCAAAAACATCTAATAAATAATGATACTTATATTTGTATACATTGAAATTTGACTGCGTACGTATTAATTCGGGGTTATTTGGTTGGAAATAAGTTATGTCGAGATAATCATTAATTTCAGAATAAATTATTAAGAGATAAATTATTTTATCATATAAATAAGATAATTTAATTCATCGCTAATGCAAAATTAATGAGATAAATAATCTAAAAATATCTAATATTTTCAATCAAGTATAAAATAACATAATTTTATATTTCATCCTAGAATTACTTTATCTTATACCTCACTTCAAACGACTTGTTAAAGTCAAGGATTATGCCTATTTATATACTCTTTTAGTCTCATTTTCTATTATATTCTTTTTTTTTTAATCCATTCTATGTCAGCTTACTTTAATTAAAAATAATTTATCATATAAATATTTAAAAATAATTTTATATTATAAATTTTAAAAAATCTTATTTCTTTTATAAAATATAGTATCAAATTAAAAAATCACACATCAGATTGAAAAACTAATATGATATAGAGTAGATAGATATAGCATGTGACAAAGAGGACAGGGATAGAAGTCAGCTTGTCAAGTCACTGTTCTTCATTTTCAAAATTAAAAAAAATATTTGTTTCTCTTTCTTTTTCACAGTATTTAACATTAAATCACATCATTTCACCATTCACAGTTAAAGCTAATTCACCATACAGCTTTTGCTTCAGTCTATACTTCTCCTTTTTTCTCTGTAAGTAAAGTCTTCAACTTTTTTTTTTTTCTGTTTTTTGTCTCTTTGCATTTTGTTTTGTTTGTAAAACAAAAAATAATGTCTCATCCCCTTTTTAAGACAACCCCATTTGTTCCTTCTTTGTATTTTCTTTAGTTGAACTAAAAGAAAAGAGTGAAGAGTGAAAAAAGATAGAATCCTGAAACTCATTTGTCTATTTTATATAGTATATTTATAGCTTTGTGTTTACATTTTACTGTTTTTTCCTTTTGTAGAACTTTGAAGAAATGACTAAAGATGAAGACTTTAAGCTACTCAAGATTCAGGTCTGTTTATTTTTCCCTTTCTAAAAAGTTGGGTTTTTTTTTTCTGTTTTCTTGTAAAGTCATTTGCTTGTTTGTTTTGCCTTTTGCCCTTTACCCCTTTTTTATGGTTAACGATTCTTTTTAACCCTATTTTCTTGTTTTTGTTAGACTTGTGTACTCAGAGTTAACATACATTGTGATGGTTGCAAGCAGAAAGTGAAGAAACTCCTTCAGAGAATTGAAGGTGCTTTACTTTTTCATTATTTTGGAGATTTATTGTAAAATTTTAGCTTTTTTTTTCCAGTTTCATTCTTGAGTGTTGGTGTTTTGCTCATGAAAAGATTTGAACTTTATGATGTTTGATGTAGTTTTAACTTTCTGTAGCCTTTTGGGGGTTAATTAATTTAAATTTGCTTGTCTTCTGCACAACTTTTTTTCACTATTTTGAGATTATTGTAAAGATTGTGGGTTTTCTCAGTTTTTGGTTTTTTCCCTGGTGTTCATCAACTACTTTTAATTGCATTTTTGAGTGAATATTGTTTCTTTTGATGAAAAGACTAGAACTTTGATGTTTGATAAATTTTTACTTTTTCTTAAGACTTGTGGGGTTTGGTTATATTTAAACATGCTGGTCTTTATCTTTGATTTGTTCATAATTTTGAGATAGTTGTAAAGATTGTAACTTTTTTAGTTTTATTCTTGAAAGTTTGAGCATGTGTTCTTGTTTTGTGGTGTTTTCATTTGCTACTTTTCACTGCCTTTTGG
>JAPFFP010000088.1:3825677-3840240 GCA_026153255.1 Solanum medicagineum | reverse complement strand
ATGAATTCATCTTTAATAAAATATATTTATATTTTTTTAAATATGAATTTAAATTATTTTGATTTGCAATGAAAGATATGTATCTTTTAAGTCTCAAGAATAAAGTTACTTTGAATTATAATTAAGTGGTCTCCAACTAGACACCTATGAGATAAGAAATATTGAAAAGCAGTAAATACCTAAATGTTCCATCAAGAAATTCATATAGTCAACATTCCATTTAAAAATTTTGCTTATTAAATTTATACCAATGTTTTTTTCCACCATTACTGTGGAAAAAGTTACTCTCAACCTTAATTGCACATTTTAATAAATGTTACAATAAATTAATTTCATTGTTATATTGGAAGTCCAGAGGCCAGATCATGTCCACTTATATCTAATAATTACTTTGGAATAAAATGTAATGTGCTTGAGAATGGAGAAAAGTATTTAATTTTTATAAAGTATTAGTACTATAAAATTATTAAATATAATACTAATTGAATCAGAATCTTTTACGGTATAAAAAGCTTTTCCTCCAAAAAGTTTCATTCTTTCTTTGTTGTTTAATTCAACTTCACTGGATTTAATAATTATACCGTTAGCATACTTTTAATTTATTATAGTAAATCGCTCATAATCTATCCTTAAAGGTTAGAAGTGGGATGGTATAAGTTATTCTCTATTTTTTTCCTAAAAAGACATTACTATATCGTTTTTATACTACAGTTCTCTATTCGTCAATTTGAGGGAATCAAATAATAAGTATTAAGATTAGATGCTTACCGTTATGTCAAAAGTTATAACTGATAGTAAAGACATAACTTTATATCTAAATCAAGTTCACCACGCAAGTGCCATGTTCAGTTATGAGTCTTTTCCGACTACCCCAGCCCCTTCGTGGTCCGTGCGATAGGCAGGATGTTGGCATTATCCAATAATAAATTTGATTGTTCAGCTTTTATATATATCAGACGTTGCATTTTACACATAATTCAAATAGACATTGCATTTTACATATAGTATTTTAAATTGAAGCAAATTAGATATCTAATTCGAGTCTATATGACATGACATTACATTGCATAAATCCGTTTTTCAATAATTAGATGATCGTGTATATTATTTTGATATTGTTATTGCATATAAATTAAATTCTTTAATTATTTTTATTTTTTTGTAGAAATTCCATAGGGACCTTCCAGCAAGTGGAGTGTTTGCATTCGGTACATCGCGGCACACAGCAACAGTCCCTGGTCCTACAATCGAGGCCGTTCATGGAGTTGACTCTTATATTACGTGGAAAAATCACCTCCCTTCAAAACACATACTTCCATGGGACCCAACAATTCCAACTGCTACACCTGAGGGGGGAGGAATTCCTACTGTGGTGCACCTTCATGGTGGACTTGATGAACCACAAAGTGATGGACATGGAGAGGCATGGTTCACTAATGGATTCAAACATCATGGGCCAAAATGGACTAAGAAAAAGTACCATTATCACAATTCCCAACATCCCGGTACCATGTGGTACCACGATCACGCGATGGGGTTGACTAGGGTCAACATTCTAGCTGGTCTCATGGGTGCCTATGTTATACGACAACCCAACGTTGAGGGTCCATTGCGATTGATGTATGGTGAGGAGTACGATCTTCCGTTGGTTGTTTTCGATCGTTCCTTTCGAACAGATGGTTCGATTTACATGAACTCTACCGGAAACAATCCTTCTATACATCCTCAGTGGCAACCTGAATATTTTGGTGATGCAATCATAGTCAATGGCAAAGCGTGGCCTTACATGATGGTGAAACGAAGGAAGTATCGTTTTAGGATCATCAATGCAAGTAACGCGAGATTCTTTAAATTTTTTTTCACCAATAACATGACGTTTATACATGTGGCGTCTGATTCAGCTTATCATGAAAGTCCGGTGAAGCTCCATCACCTACTATTAGCTCCATCCGAAATAGCTGATGTAATTGTTGACTTTTCAAAGTCAAAGGCAAACTCGGCGATTTTAGCCAATGATGCAGCCTACCCTTATCCTTCCGGCGATCCGGTGAATGAAGAAAACAGCAAGGTCATGAAGTTTGTTATCAACCCGAATTTCGAGGGTCGAACGGGGCACATTCCAGATAAACTGATAAAATATATGCCTCCGGACGTATCAAAGGCTTCGAATACAAGGTACATTGCTTTTTACGAGTATACTATTGGTATGGATGAGCCAACACATCTATACATAAATGGAAAATCATTTGAGGCTCCGGTGACCGAGACACCAAGAGTTGGGACTAGTGAGATTTGGAATATCATCAATCTAACTGAGGACAATCATCCGTTGCACATACATTTAGGTCTATTTGTTGTGTTGGAACAAACAGAATTGGTGAATGTTGAAGAGTTTAGAACTTGTATGATGAAATTGAATGATGCAATTAAGTGCAATATCAGCAAGTATTCAATTGGGAAAAAGACTCAAGTGCCTCGCCATGAGAAAGGATGGAAAAATGTGTTCAAAATGAAGCCTGAATATGTTACAAAAATACTTGTGAAGTTTTCATTCATTCATTCAAATGAATCATATCCCTTTGATGCAACAGCTGAGCCTGGCTATGTTTACCATTGCCATGTAAGTATTTCTAATTTACGATTATTTTGGATTTTCATCGAATAAAGACGTTTTAAAGGTGAAAGCATTTTCTGTCAAAACTTTCTTCATACTCAAAATTTAAATCTGAAATCTCTAATTAAGAGTGGAGAACTCTTATCCATCTCACCACAATCTTTGATTCTTCTGTTGTTACGTTCATATAATGTTCATCTCTTGTTAACTTTTTTTCTTAAATGCAGATTCTTGATCATGAAGATAATGTCATGATGAGGCCTCTAAAGTTTGTCAATTGATAGGGAAAAAGTCTCCAATGATCAAAGGGAGGAAAGGGAAAATAATGTCCTCCTCTTCTTATTTTTGATATAATTATCAATTATATTAGTGGTGTGCATATATGCAATGTAATTTCAGAGAATTTTAAGTAATGAAAATTGAAAATATTAGTGGGTGCATTATTATATATAAGTAATGAGTCTTTTCCTTATTTATCATATACTCCATATCAATTTCCCAGGGGTGACATAATTAAATAATAGTATGATGGTGACTCTAAATTTAATGAATTTCGATCAAACTTGAATAAATAGTTTAGAACTTTGAACTAAATAACTCAAAGCTAGGAATACTCAAAATTAGATTGTAACAAAAAATAGTAAGCGTAACTTAAGTAAGCTAGCAAAATTAAATTTAAAAAAAAGAAGAAAAAGAGATTTAATGAAAGGTAGAAATTAAAGACAAAGCATGAACCTAAATAAACTAAACCCAAAGTGGTGGAGTGACTTTGTGGTAAGATTGACCATTGTAATGAGGCACAATGGTTCCATAAAGCAAGTTGTAAACGCCCATGTCCTTGCCACCACCTTGTTCGAGATCAAAATAGCTGTCTCGACAATCATCTGTGAAATAAATATGATTCCTTTCGCATCCACCATAGTCATCTGCAATAGCCAAAGTGGCACTACTGCCAACGAACAATGCCCTATTGCCCAAATCTCTAATCTCTTCATAACTATAACTAGCACTATTGATTTCATTAATTTTGTAGACATGGAATGTTTTTGCTCCATATTGATCCGTATCTTCGCCCTCATCACTAATAGGCCCGTCTCTATGGATGACTAGTAATTCACCCATGGAATGGACGATGTAAAGCTGGCAACTGCCGATTAACGCAGGAGGTATCCCTTTTACAACTCTTGCAACACCAGAAGAAGAATTGAAAATCACAATATCGCCTGCAAAGTTAGGTCCATAGAAGTTGCCATCATGCCATGTGAGGTCAGAATAGGCGCATTCGGGTATTGTTGTCCCGAGACTAGTAAACCAAGTGTCTCCTGACCTCCAGAAGGCGAAAGTGGGAGGAGATCCTTGAATTAGGCCCAGAACATAGTTCGGTGACGATAGAGGATCTGCGGAAATTAATGCTTTTTCAACGTAACCGGTGTAATCAGGTTCATTTTCGTCATAGTCAAAACCTTCCAACATTGACATGTGTGGGAGGTTGATTCGAGTACGCGTGAAAATATGAAATAAATTCATGTTTCCTTGTTCGTCTGCGGTGAAAAGCCAACCTGGATATCCGATACCCAGGCTACACTTCCCTGCTAATTCTGGTAAATTCATGGTGTGTATGCTACCCGTGAATAAATCAAAAAACTCACGAATTTCGGGATTCTGCTCATTCTCCGCCAACATTAACATTGGCACCGGAACTTCGATTGGGGCCACCATTGAATCTTTCGCCCGCATTAAAAAATTTGCAATCTCAGTTGCCGCCTTCACCATACAAGCTTCAGTCGCCGGCACCGCCACCATGACTGTATTGAATTGTAACTGCAACTACAACTTATGTTTGTGAATGATGAATTGTGATTAATTTGCAACCACTCCTTTTTATAAAGCCCTAATCACAATTTTAATTTGATTCGAAAAAGAAGAAGAATCCTAATTTGATTTGGAAAACAGCAAGAAAACTCTCAATTAAACCAACTCTTATTGAGTCCTAATTCGGATAGGAGAAGGCCTTTTCTTTCCTTATTTTTGTTTAATAATAATCAAATATGTAATTATAGAATTTTAAGTAATGAAAACCACTCTGTATGGAGTCCTTTCCTTATTTATCAAAGGGTATAATAATATTCAATTTTTTGACTGTGGAGTAGAAGGATGTGTATATTTATGAATAAAGACATATTTAGAATTAGATTTTGAATTTTTTTCGGGCGAATAAATAGTTTGATAATCTAATTAAATAATAGAACGATAGTTTGAGAGGAAACAATAATATTTATTCACAATATTACGATGAAAGAGTATTGAAAATAATTTTTGCTATTTCTATAAAAAAAAGATTTTGCCTCTGGATTTAATTAATTCCAATTAAATTTGAGCAGAACCAATTAATACACAATGATATTCCTATTCTGTAACCACCAAAAGATATGTTGTAGTGTATGAAACTGCTCTTCCCTTAACCAAAAGTCTCGAGTTTGAGCCTGAGAATGAAAAAATTAGATGGTGCTTGAGCAGTATTCTTGGGTAAGCTTGATTGGCAAAGGTTAATTACGGACTTGTCTCATACATCTTAAATACGCCAAAAGAACTAAGTCAAGAAAAAAAAAGAAAGTATACCTATTTTTTGGCTTCCCACCATATGTTATCACTTTATTAAATATTGCACCAACCTCGTCTAGTTGAACATTTAACCGCACTTTTCAACTTCATAGCATGTAACCAAAGAGAAGGAATAGATTATAGTAATGCGAGCTTCTTGAGAATTATCTCATGGAAAACTTTGTCTACTTAAATTTCCATATTTCCTAAAATATCATGATGCACCTTCAGTACAAGCCTAATGATCTTGATAAGAAAACAACACTATTCACTAATTTATCATAGCTTTTGCTTATTCTTATATATTTTTGGAGTTCATTTATTGAGTAATACTAATTTCCTAAAAATTGATCGAAAAATAAAAATATTGAAATATGGAAATAAATCTGATACGAACATTCTTCACTATTAGAAAACAGATGTATAATGTAGAATCTCAATCTAACAACTTATTAGGAGTAGATCGGGATTGACATTTTTCTCGAGCTAAAATTTGAAAAAAAAGGAAGTAAAAAAAAAGATGATGCAGGTTTGTTTTGCAAATAGCTCTAATTAGAAGCAGTAAAATGACATCTTGTAGTTTTACAAGGGGTGAAATTGACAAATATCATTTTTTCATAATCTCATATCACCATTATCCTCTTCTTTTCAAATTCCATTGTTTACTTCAGAAAAATGCCACAGTGAGCCAAACAGAGAAATTATACTAGTAAAACTAGCAGCAACAATGGCTACATTAGGCCTCAATCTTTACTCACCTTCAATGGGTCATCAATCTCTTTTTCAGAAATCTCACATTTCACCTTCCAATTTCAGAATTTCATGTTCCAGCTCGTTCTTGCAAAATAACAAGGTACACTTTTTATTCACCAAGACTTGGTTTTTTCTGTTGGGATTACAAGAAATCAGATTTACTGAGTACCCAATTGAGTTAATTGTTGTTTTCTTGTGTTTTGATCGTTATTTGAGCAGTTTAAGAGGGAGTATACAAGTGTGATGATAGTACCTACTGGTGTTGGAGCAGCTATTGGTGGCTATGCTGGTGATGCTTTGCCTGTAGCTCGAGCTCTTTCCTCTGTTGTTGACTGCCTTATTTCTCATCCTAATGTATGATTTTTTTCCTGATCTTGTTTTATTATCAGGCAGCATTTATCTGTGTTTTTTGGTTTTGTTTCCTTGGATTTGTCTTGATGGAGTTTTACTTTGTTATACCCTTATGTTTATTCCTCCTTAATCTGCCAAACGACTTGCTCATGTTTGATAACCATTTAGGCCTCTATAGTGAAGAACCACTAGGTCGTACCAGTTTGACGAAACCACACTTGGTGATTTCCTCCCAATATGTGGAAGCCTAGGTGGACAGAGTTATCTTCTACCTGTGTTGGTAAGAGATAGTTGATAATCTCTAGAATAGTCGAGGTGCGCACCAGCTTGACCTTGATACCACCATTATAAAAAGAATATTATTAGGCCTCTATTTGCCAAGCAATGTGCTCACCCTTGATAATTTTAGAGCTATTGGCTGACCGTTTGTTATAGTATTTGAATAAGGACTGATATGATAGAGTTTGATGAAGGAGCTAATCTATCCGTGTACATTGCATATACATTGAATTGTTAGTGGGAGTTATCAATTGATGGATACTTCAACATGAACTGAAAATTTATCGGCAGTTGGTTTGCGTCTTTGAAATGCAGCAGTAGCATTTCTTTTCAGAAAAATTCTTAGGCTTCATTCTTGGGAAATTGGTAAAAAAATGTTTAATTAGCTTGAAAGTTGAGTTCTCCGTACTTCATATTTAGTACTTAGTAGTTCCTGATCATTCTAATGGATAGTATAACTTCTTAGATCCATAATACTTTGAGCCATGATTTCCCAATTAGTTTAACAGTCTCTGCTACATTGGATTTACATTCTGTACTGTTGGATTTCCTAGCTGAGTCCTGAACTGGAACTTAAACTCATGGTATATCGCAAAAATTCAAAATACAATATGGAGAGACAAGTCAAAGAACTGAGAAATTTTGTGGGATTAGATCAACAACAATAAAAACTGAAAAATATTTCATGTACTTTAAGACCAAATAGCGTCAGTTCTACTTGCTTCTTTAAATTGTCAATAAAATAAGGAATCGACATTGCACCCAAGGGTATGGTCTGGTCAATGAGGTGATTTGAGAACCACGAAGCCTCGGGTTCAAATTCCAATGGAGACGATAATACTAGGTGATTTCAGAGCTTTGGTGAATAGAGTCGTCCAGTGCTTGTGCTGGTGGAAGTAGCTGATACACCGTGGAATTAGTCAAGGTCCATGCTAGGTGGCCCAGATACCATGGGTATCAAAAAGAAAAAGTGGAATCAACATTTAAACATTGGGTCAGGAGAAGAAAAATGATTGAAACTTTGTGGCAATAATTGTGTGGATAAAGTAACTTGGGCTGTCAATCTAGAGTAGGAAGCATGATCTGCTGTTTGGATTCACACGCATTATCCTAGCTCTCTGTAAATTTGTAAGTCATACAGGTTCTTAATGCAGCAATGCTGTACTGGCCCATGCCGAATGCACTCTATGTTGAAGGCTATGCACTTGATCGATTTGCTGAAGGTCTCTGGGCACTGCAACCAGTTCATCAAAATAGGGTATGCTGTAAAATATTTTGCTCATTTATCCTGTGAAATCTGAGCACTATTCCAGTTGTTGCTACATCCCTGATGCTTCCAAGCTTTTATCCTCAGTTCAGCTTTCAATCACATTGTGAACTTGTAACATGGAGCAGGTAGGATTGGTTTTTGATTCTGGGATAGAGGAAGAGCTTCTTATGCGCCACCTACAAGTGGTTGATGCAACAAGAGCTTCCCTTGGATTGCCAATAGCGGGATACACTGTAACTGACACCCCGTTACTGGTATGCTTTTTTATCTTCTTAGTTGAATTTTCATAGGCTCGATGTAATGCACAGTAATCATGTCCTATGTGTGTGTGTGTGTGTATATATATATATTTAAATTTTTCTGAAACTGAAATGTCCCTTGATATTTAATATGAGACGAGCAATATATGTAGTTTTTGGACAACATTGCTTTCAATTTCTTAATCGTAATATGGAATTTTTGGAACTAATGAGGAAAAATATGGAAAATGCTAGAAGTTGTTCAGAGAAGGTAGGGAAAACTAGCAACGGTTAGGCAAAGAATGCACCCTAGGGTGTGGCGTAGTGGTCGAGAACCATGAGGACTGGGGTTCAAATCCCAACAGAGGCAAAAGTACTAGGTGATTTCTTGACATTTGTCCTAGAGCTGGTGGATAGAGTTACCGGACACCTGCTGACGGTGGGAGGTGACAGGTAACCCGTGGAATTAGTCAAGGTGCATGCAAGTCTAGACACCATGGTTTTAAAAAAAGAAGTTAGGCAAAGAATAAGATATATAAGAAAATGCTCAAGGGAAAAGAACTACCAAAGCATTTTAAAATTGTAAACTTTCGGGACAAAGAGTGGAATGAGAAAGAGGATAAATCAACTGTTGATCCCTTTCGAAGGAAGATAAGTTATGTTTTAATATGCGGTTTCTGCTCTATTTTGCTTTGGACCTAGGTTTTCTTCCACTGTATGGACATATCATCATCATGACACATGCAAGTAAAAGCTTTGTTGCTAAACAGAGATTGTTGCTCTTAGTTAGGGACATTAAGGTTGCTGAATTCATTAAGTTACTATTTCATACCTCATAGTATTTCCCTTGTAAAAGAAAAGCATATCTCATGGTAGACAAAGAATATATACTCTGTTTCCCTTGATGACAATGTCATTATCACATCTATGTATTTTCAACTTCACATTAACTTCTAAATGGATCACAAGTAGCTAACATGTGGTGTATGCAAAGGTGGAGAAATGGGTTGACCCAACAAGTGGCCAATCAACAGGGAGGATTCAGCGTCCAGATTCACTACTGAGAGCTGTGGAGAATTTGCAAAACAAGTCTAAGGTAGATGCAATTGCAGTGGTAGCACGCTTTCCAGACGATGATACTGAAGACTTGGATGATTATCGACAAGGAGTGGTATTAATTTTTTTCAATGACTAGCTTCTCATTTCATTTGCAAATGTAGTCCTCAATAGTATATATCGGAAATTTCTAGATAACTATAATTCTTTTTTCTTCTCATGGCTATAGGCAGTTCTACATCCACAATTCAATGTTTTTTCAGCAACTCCAAAGTTCTATTTCAGAAAGTTTTGAATCTACAATTTTGCCATAACTTATGTGTGTGAATCATCTAAATAGAAGGCGTAATATTTAAGTTTTTTATAAACATCAGGTTGAATTACCTTCTTCCGTTGATTGCTTGCTGGTTTTGCTGTTTCAATTTGAAACTTTTGTAAGAGAGGAAATTCATTGTGTTGTTTAATATGTAAATTCCTGATCTCAATTATATTTTGTATCCTTAATTTTATAGGGGATAGATCTTTTGGCAGGTGTGGAGGCTGTTATAAGTCACTTAGTGGTGAAAAATTTTCAGATTCCTTGCGCACATGCTCCTGCAGTATTGCCTCCTCAATTAAACATGTCAGTATGTCCGAAATCAGCTGCTGAAGAGGTAAGTGATTGTCTGGTCAATCTAACAAGATTTAAGCTCACACCATGTGTGATGTTTAATCATGAAGTAGTTTGTTTTTCATTTAAGACCAGGTACTTATGAGGAATAGCCAGGACATAACTCCTCTGCGACTTGGTTTGCTACACGAGGATAGTGCCGGAGAGTTTTTCCTTTTAATAGTTTCTTCATAGGTGATTTTTTAATGTAGTCAGAATAAAATTAAACATGATAATCTTAGCCATGTAAAGTGTGAGATATTCTCTCAAGAGGAGCTTAAATAGTTTGTAAGATTTTTAAAGCATGATGTTGAAATACTTTCTTCTGCATTTACAATGAGTAAGAGGGTGATATGACTTGGTTCAGAAAACCATGAAGATGTATAAATGCTAATACTGCATCCTTTTTAGCACCATTTGCATTCTCATGACATCTTCTATATTTGTGTTTTTGTCCTTTTCTCTACCTCGATCTTCCGACAGATAGGATTTACGTTCTTGCCGTGTGTCCTTGCTGGGCTTAGCACTGCACCACAGTATTTGGTCGAGGGGAATAGTTTTTCAAACAACTGCATTGTAGCTGGTGATGTTGATAGTGTGATTCTACCAATCGATGCTTGTCGTGGAGATGGTGCTCTTGCATTCTCCGATCGCAAAAGAAAAAAGGTAATTGGCTCTTGATGTTTGCTACGTTTGGAGTTAGGCCTTTCCTTTACGACAGCTGACTAGTTGATTAAATCAGAATCATCCCACTCCCCTCTTATCCCTTCCAAAATTGGAAAACAGAACATGCCTCATCTTTCATCTTTTTAAGTATTCCATGCCCCTCTAATACTACTATGGTTAGATGGTAAACGAATTGTCTTGGTGTAGTTGTCTTATTCTTTTCCTTGTTGGATAGGGGAGGAGTATACTTTTGCCTTTTCTGTTTCATTGGAGACGTAAGCAGGAAGGAATGACCTTGTCTGTGAGTTAGGCACTCGTTGGATTGAGGCAAGGGGAAAATAAAGTTGACAGAATTTAGCTGGTGATGAAGGAACTACGAAGGAGGTTTGTGGTAGACTACAACAACAATGACATACCCAGTGTAATACCACAAGTGGAGTCTGGGGAGGGTGGAGTGTAGGCAGACCTTACCCCTACCTTGTATAGTCGAGGTAGAGAGGCCGTTTCCTATAGATCTTCGTCTTAAAATAAAACATTTACAAGCAGTTTAAAAAAGAGAATACAAAAATGAGAGCAGGTAAGAACGACAAATAATGTGAATGGAGAGGAGTACATGAGGAAAGAACAGTAATGACAACAAAATAATGCGTCAATCAAGCAACCTTTACTTTTTGGTCTTTTTTTAATCTAATTGTTACTCTTCATTTTTGGTCAGTTTGATTTTGGAAGGTGAAGAATGAAGTGCACTGTTTACTAACGTCCTTCATGCGTGAATTTAAGTGTCAATAATATATGGCTTGCGGCATTACACTTGTCAAACACGTTCAGCACTTTCATGACAGTAAATGACATTTTTCCTATTTGCTCACTTTTTTGCAGCCACTTATAATTGCTGTTGAAGAGAATCAAACAGTTCTGAATGATACACCAGATTCACTTGGTATCGAAGCTGTAAGTTCAGATGTTACTTGCAATACCTTATTTATTTTCTCATTTTGTGATTTGTTCTATCAGCAACCTGCAACTTAACATGAAGTGCCAATACTTATAGCCAAATACATTTTCATTTGATAATATTAGGAGGAGAACTTTAGAAAAAGAAGTGTCAATGCATGTTTTATATTCAGTAGAGTGCTTTAGCTTGTGGCATGTACACTGCTCAAGGATAATTTACCCACCGTGCATAACTCTGAATAATCTTGATGATGATATGAAATGAGCTTAAACAAAGAAGTGGGATTCATATTGACGACCCCAGCTTGTTTGTGACTGAGGCCTAGTAGTTGATGTTATTGATTAAGGGGTCATTTATTTTGGAACAAGGTTATCCAGAGTCTTAAGTTGCTCAAACTCTCCAAAAAAGCTGTCGCACCCTTGTCAGGTCCTCCAAAAATGCGCTACTTTGGAGGATTCGACATGCACTTGATGACATTTTAGAAGAGTCCTAGCTTCCATAACCAATCACCGAATAAAGGTAACCCAAAAGTTATGCCCTGATTAGTTTCCTGATCCCGGTAACCAAACTACCCTAAGAGGTACCAACAGATATTAACAGGGGAATATGAACACTAATCCCCCTTCCCCCCTAAACAAGACTAGTCAATATAAAAAGTTCATTCCTTTCTTATCGAAATAGGACCTGTAGGTGCGTGGCAAGCTGGCCCAGACACTATCATATTGACGAACGACTTATTTATTTTGCAGATGAAGGTATCAAACTACTGGGAAGCCATAGGTGTAATTGCAGCTCACAAGGCAGGAATAGATCCAAATTCTCTTAGAAGGAACAGAATCAACAACATTACACCAACTTCTGTTGTTCCTTCACATGGTCATGCTATATCAAGTGCCAAATCATTTGTTTGAATACAGAAAACTATAGTATAGACATTCATCATATTATTAGGACTAATTTGATTTGTAGAGTGCAAAAGGTGAGGCTAAATGAGAAATATGGTCAGTGGGGATTCATATATTCGACCCCAATGACCAACTAGTTGGTGACTGAGGCATAGTTGTTCTGGATGGAAAATAATTTATATGTCAAATGTATCAAACATTCAATTTAATATTTTTTTCGAATATGAGTATGCTTACATGCATGTTGGAACAAATTGCTTATTATTAAACAAATTGATAATATAATTTTTATACTCTTAATTCATTAAACAAGTTGCAAGATGTGGATTTAGGATCTCCTAATTAGTATGATATTTGAGTATGTCATTTCTTAATTACTTACTAAGTCAACACTTAAAATTTTATTATTTGCATGATAGTTTGTCAAGTTTGTATTCAAATACTCATTTCTTTTTAATTTACTTGACATATTTTCTTTTTAAGTTTGTTTAAAAAATAACACAGTTCTAAATTTCAAAAATTTATACCCAACATAATTAAAATTAAAAGTTCTCATTTCCTTTTTAATTGAAGGAGTAGGTTCAAGGCCTATCACATAATAACAAAGTCAATTCATAGTAATTTCTCCTTTTTGGAAGAAAAATATAATTCATTGTTCTATTCATGATATTATACGACATCCTATTTTATTTTTGTTTCGAAAATATAAGTATTATGTAACGAAAATATCCACTTTATTTAAGGTAAGAGTAAAATCTGCATATAGTTTACCTTCTCCACATCCATGTATAAAATTACATCGTCTAACAATTAGGTTATTACTGTTGTTATCCAAAAAGATAATGTTTACATTTATAAATCTATAAAATTATTTATTTTATTTTTGATGTTTTACTGCTTATATATAAATGACTATTTCAGCAACTTGCAATCGTGCTACCTTCCAATTGTCCTGTGTGTTTGAGCTGCTTACTTCTTTTATATAATCACAAATTTATATGTATTTTTCATGTCCTTTTTAAAAGTTTGGTATATTATACTTTTATTTATTTTATAAATAAAAATTTAATTTAATAAAATAGCCATAGAGGCTCAAAAAATAGCCACTTTCTCTCTGACTATTCTTTCTACAAGAACAGAAGAAAGACAGCTCCTTTTTATTTTATTCTTCTTTTCTTTCTATTTCCAATTTCAGTTCACACAGATTACAGATCACAATTGTCTATGTTTTTAAATTAATATACTCCTTATTCTTCCACGATCTTTAGATCTTACAGCATGAGGACAAAAATTGTAATTTTTATTAAATAAAAAAGATTCAGAAAACAATTTTAAAAAGCAAGAAATCTTTGACCTTTTACCATAATCATGAAATTGAGATCAATACAGAGATAACCATTTGAGTTTTGGTGACTATGATGGAGAAAAAAGCAATCTTGGTGCTGTTGGTGCTGACATTGAGTCTAATCAGTGGTCAAGAACCAGAAAAGATTGATACCCAAAAGGCTCCATGGAGGATCCATACTTTGTTTTCTGTAGAATGTCAGAATTACTTCGATTGGCAAACGGTAGGACTTATGCATAGCTACAGAAAGGCTCAGCAACCTGGACCTATTACAAGATTGTTGAGCTGTACTGAAGAAGAGAGGAAGGGTTATAGAGGGATGGAGTTGGCTCCTACTTTTGAGGTTCCTTCTATGAGTAGACATCCTAAAACTGGTGATTGGTAAATTCTTGAGCTTTAATTTTTTGTGGGGTTTTTCAGTTTTTCGTGGATGCATGTGTTGATGATGATAAAATGCTGAATTGGGGTTTTGATTCTTGTGATTTTGATGGTTTTGAGCTATTAAGAAGATGAAAAATTGGGACTTTTCAGTTTTTTTTTTTTTCCTTTTTGTGGATGCATGAGTTGTTGATGATGAAATGCTGAATTGGGTTTTTGATTCTATGACTTTGATGACACTGAACTATTAAGAAGATGAGCAATTTTCAGTTTTTGTGGATGCATGCGTGTTGATGATGAAATGCTGAACTGAGTTTTTTGATTCTTGAAATGTTGATGGTTTTTGAAAATTGAGAAGATGAACAAATGATATTTTGGTTAGCTTAGGCTAGTGTTGTGTGATTGCCACCATTATTTGTTGTTTTCCTTCATTTTTATGTATGGATTGGATGCTGATTTGGATCTTTGTTCTTGTGGCTATGATGGCCTGAATAACAAATGT
>JAPFFP010000088.1:3810935-3825577 GCA_026153255.1 Solanum medicagineum | reverse complement strand
CCTTCATTTTTATGTATGGATTGGATGCTGATTTGGATCTTTGTTCTTGTGGCTATGATGGCCTGAATAACAAATGTGAAAAGAAGAAGAAGATATGTTGTTTTGTTTTTCACAATAGGGTCAGATTTGCCTAGTGTTGTTGGTGATAAAAAATTTGAGTTGGATTTATGATTCTTGAAACGTTGATGGCTTTGAGAAATTACGGAGATGAAGAAATGATATTTTTGCTTCTCTTTTTTTTTTTTTTTTTTCTCATGCTGGATCAGCTTTGCCTAGTGTGATGCCACCATTATTTGGTTTTGCCTTCAATTCTATGTATGGATTCAATGCCAAATTGGGTTTTCTGATTCTTGTGGATTTTGTGACTCTGAATAACCTGGTAAACAAGCACATGGATTGTGTTGTTTTTCCAATCAGGGGATCAGTTTTGTCTATTGTTGTTTGATTACAACATTATTTGGTTCGTACCTTCAATTCTCTGTCTGGAGTCAATGCTGAATTTGTTTTTCCAGTGATATCAGCCTTGTCTATTGCTGTGTGATTGTTAGCTTTATTTGGTTCGGCCTTTGAGTTTATGTGTTGGTTCAATGCTGAACAAAATTTTTTATTCTTGCGACTTTGATAGCTTTGAACAATCAAGAGTTTGAAGAAATGCAATTATGTCTTTTTTCCCCTCGAAAGGTGTCAACTTTGCCCAGTGTTGAGTGTTCTGTGATTGCCATCTTTATTTGGTTTTTGCCTTCAATTTTCGATTTTGGCTTTAATACTTGCTGGAATGGAACTTTAATTCTTGTGGCTTTATGGCTTCAAACAGCTAAGAATATGAAGAAATGAAATTATGTTGTTTTTCCAACTTAGGTATCAGCTTTGTCTATGTGTGATTGCTACCTTTATTTGCTTTTATCTTCAAGAATCAAGTTTATGTGTTTAATTCATTCGGATCTGGTTTTCCATTTTTGCGACTTTGATGTCTTCAGACAAGATGTGAAGAGATAAAGATATGCTATTTTCGACAAAGGTGGCAACTTTATGATATTGATTTGTATGTAGAAATTAGTGTTGATATTTGTCGCTTGTGGTTTTGAAATATCAAGAATTTAATGATATATAAGTTCAAAGGTGATTAAGATAATCTCTAATAATAGAAAGATTGGATTTCCTGCCGATTCTGAATTTTCAGTTTGATATCCTTAAGTTTCTACGTTAACTGCTCCAGTATTGATGAATGACGAAGACAAATTTGGTCAATTGTCCTTTAGTTCACTTGGAAGAGAATGGAAGAATACTTATAACCGCATTACCGTTTGATTTTGTGAGATAATTTGCTCTTGTATTTCATCTCCTGGTCTTTGGCTCAATGCGTCAGTCCTTTTTATCGTCTCGGCAACTGCTTCGGTTCTTTTTGTCATCTTGCCAACTGCTTTGGTTGTTCTCTCTAGCTTTAGTGATTTTCATGGGTCAATTCCTCTACTTTACTTTTGAAGAATTCTCGTCATACTTGCATTTTCTTCTAAATAAAGGTGTTATTAGTTATTTGATTTGAACTTAAACCATAGGATTGGTTTTCTATGTGCACAGAGAACGATCGATGGGTTCTCTTTGGCATCACAAATAATTTGCTAGTAACTTCCTATAAAAGAAATGCAAAATTTTGGAGTAACTGGCAAAGTTGCTGCCATGTGACCAGGAGGTCACGAGTTCAAGCCTTGGAAATAACATCTGGCAGGGTAAGACTGCGTACATAGACCCTTGTGGTTGGGCCCTTCCCAGACCCTACGCATAGCGGGAGCTTTAGTGCACCGGGCTTGCCCTTTTTTTCCTTGATATTTTTTCAATACTCGTTCTTTCTTTTTGTTTTGAGTCATAATCTTCCCTTTATCTGATTTGGAAGCACATGTGTTGGTTAAAGGCAACAGTAAAGCTTGTAATGCCGATCAGAGAAGATAATACTCTTTTTTTTGTTCTGCAGGTATCCTGCAATTAACAAACCAGCTGGAGTTCTTCACTGGCTTAAATACAGCAAAGAGGCAGAAAATGTTGATTGGGTTGTCATACTGGATGCAGACATGATCATTCGAGGTCCAATCATACCATGGGAAATCGGGGCAGAGAAAGGGAAGCCTGTTTCTGCATATTATGGGTAAAACCAAATTCTCATTTTACCCATTTTTAGTTTTGACTATTTTAGTTAGATCTTGATGTGGAAGCCAAAGAATTTATTGATGGAAACAAAGAGAATTTGCATTCATGTCTCACAAATATCTCACTTAATGGTTACTTGAACAATATATGTCCAGGAAGCATCTATATTTCTCAAAATATGTCCAATAAACATCTTAGATTTTTGTCCATTGACTATAAAGATCTACATAAGTCATAACTAAAGTGAACTGGAAAAGGAATAATCCCTGGCAATCCTCTATAGAGTAGTATCAGCTTGTCAACTCCTATTGCACTTGGCATGTGAAAGCAGATTCCTGATTCAAGAAAAGCCATAAACATCAAAGAATTAAAAACGCATGTAAAAGATGTTTGTATGACAACTTATTTTGGTGTTTTCTTGACAACATGCAGCATCCCTTTTCGAAATTTCACGATTCTTAATTATATAACCTTTCTGTCAGATTGATTGCTTATTGTAACACCCGCCCTCCACCCGCTGTTGTTGAGGACTTGTTGATTCCAAAGTGTTTATTTTATAATTAGGTATTTAATTGGATGCGATAATATTCTTGCAAAGTTGCATACAAAGCATCCTGAACTTTGTGACAAGGTTGGTGGGCTATTAGCCATGCATATAGATGATCTTCGAGCTTTGGCACCCCTATGGCTTTCAAAGACTGAAGAAGTGCGGGAAGACAGAGCTCACTGGCCGACTAACTATACTGGTGATATCTACGGAACAGGGTGGATCAGTGAGATGTATGGATATTCATTTGGAGCTGCTGAGGCAAGTCATTTCAGTGGTTCATCTTTTATTTTGCAGATATCTGTTGCTACTTTCTAATTTATTAAGATTATATATATTTCCTTGACGTTTGATTTGTCAGGTAGGACTCCGGCATAAGATCAACGATAACTTGATGATTTACCCTGGCTATATTCCACGAGAGGGTGTTGAACCTATTCTTATGCATTATGGCTTACCTTTTAATGTTGGAAACTGGTCATTCAGTAAACTAGACCATCATGAGGACAACATTGTCTATGATTGCAACCGGCTCTTCCCTGAACCTCCTTATCCCCGCGAGGTAAAATTGGGTGTGCACCATTATAATAGATCCATCTTATTCTATGCATTGTTATAAATTTATTTTTGTTTTGTACCGGCGTGGCATCTATTTTGTGAATGACTCAGCTGAATACGCTCTGAAGGAAACAATTCAATATCAATTGATACTAAAACTTTTTAAATGACAAATTCATATATACAGTAAGTGCAGGTGGTTGGGGCGAGCAATAGAGTATGTTTAATCTTGTTGCCTTCTATGGGTGATGCTTCTACCATCACGTCACCTATGTTTGTTCCAACATGTTTAAAAATGTAAGATTGATGAAGTAAATTAGGCTGACTTGAGCTTTTATAAGCTATGTTATCGGTTAATCTTTCATAAACTGAGATACTTACCGTCTTAAATTTCTTATCAGTCTTTTGTATTCAATATCTCTGACTTAAAGCTTCTGTGTTGGGGCTTTTGAAATATAAATTTAGTGATCTGAATTCTGTAGTTTTGGAATATGACATTAATGAGTTTACTTCATTCTGCGGTCATCCATGCCTAGCAATGATCTCTTCCGCATTGAGTCACTAAGAGTTATTTGGATCATTCATTCTATGAGATAACTTGCATTCTATTTTCTTTTAACGCTCGTTAGAATCTCTATGATATTTTGCCTCTTGCAGATAATACAGATGGAAACTGATCATAACAAAAGGAGGGCACTGTTTCTGAATATTGAGTGCATTAATACCATGAATGAGGGCCTTTTATTACAGCATGCTGCCTTTAAATGCCCTAAGCCAAAGTGGTCAAAGTATCTAAGCTTCCTAAAGAGTAAAACATTCGCTGAACTAAGTCGGCCAAAGCGTTTGACACCCGAAAGTCGACGGATGATGGAGGTTGAAATTCATAAAGAAGTTGATAATGAGCCTGAAAAGCCACACCCAAAAATCCACACTATTTTCTCTACAGAATGCTCATCTTACTTTGATTGGCAAACAGTTGGGCTTGTCCACAGCTTTTACAAGAGCGGTCAGCCAGGGAATATCACAAGGCTTCTGAGCTGTACAGATGAAGATTTAAAGCAATATAAAGGTCATGATCTAGCTCCCACCCACTACGTACCATCCATGAGCCGACATCCATTAACTGGAGACTGGTAATCTACTGTTTCCTAGTTTTACTTTGTCTTGTAAAAATGTAGCCTTTTGATCAAAGCACCTTTCACATTCGGCGACTTTCAAAAAGGAAATGAAACAGAGTAGTTAGAGCGCTGGAGGGAGCATATAAAATTATTAAATGAGCATTTTTCACTCACCTCATCTACTGTCTTGCCCCCTTCTTAATAAAATAAGAAAAATTAATCCCTAAGGTCAATGTGGAAATTTTTGACGTCAAGCCGGATCTAGTTTTTGCTTATTTCAGGTATCCAGCAATCAACAAACCGGCTGCAGTTCTCCATTGGATGAATCATGTGAAGACGGATGCTGAATACATTGTAATTCTTGATGCCGATATGATCATGAGAGGACCAATAACCCCATGGGAATTCAATGCAGGCCGCGGCCGACCTGTTTCAACTCCTTACGAGTAAGGGTTATAAGTTTGTAATCTTCAGCTTGTTATAAATTTATAATTATTCCGGCATATCAGTTCTTGCCTTGTATTATTGCATAAAATTCAAATTGCACATATTTTTACCAGTCTACGACTTTTGTTCCTATTCTGAACCAGCTACCTTATCGGCTGTGACAACATACTGGCAAAGCTCCACACTCGCCACCCTGAAGCTTGTGACAAGGTTGGGGGAGTAATCGTTATGCATGTAGATGATTTACGGAAATTTGCGCTGCAGTGGCTGCACAAAACCGTGGAGGTCCGACTTGATAGATCTCATTGGTCCAAGAATATAACCGGGGATGTCTATGAAGCTGGGTGGATTAGTGAGATGTACGGTTACTCATTTGGTGCGGCAGAGGTATTTTTCTAGGCTAATTATCAAAAATTAGTTCTCTTAATCAGTTTATGAACCAACTGATGCAGTTGATGCCAAATAGTGAGAATTATCGACTTGTTAAAATCTCGTTATAGTGGCTACTTTTGTCTGAAATTGTCATGGCTGCTAGTGAGATGCGATATATGTTCACTGGCATTTGACATTTAGATTTCATTTAGTTGTTATAAATAAAAGTACACAAAAAATAGTTTAATGATTTTGTGTGCCAAGGAGGAATGTATCTGTTTACTAATTTAACCAAAACAAAAAATATAAAGAGTGTGAATGTTAAAAAGAAATACAGTAGTAGCCTTTCCTTTTGAAGTTATGACCATAACTTATGGACGCGATTTAAATTCAATATTTCTTTTAGATATTCATTCTTGAAATTTACTATGTGCATGAGATTAATGATGTTCCAGAGAAAATCGGTCTGTTCTATTGAAATGCTGTTATAACGAGTTTGACTATGGCTGCAAATTGCTATACTCTATTCTGCAATCTGTGTAATATGAATTTTGATGTTGTGCAGTTGAATTTGCGGCACGTCATAAGTGACAAGATTCTGATATACCCAGGATATGTTCCTACGTCCGGTGTTAATTATAGAGTCTTCCATTATGGCTTGGAATATAGGGTTGGCAACTGGAGTTTTGACAAAGCAAACTGGAGACACGCTGACTTGGTTAACAAATGCTGGGCTAAGTTTCCTGATCCTCCTGATCCATCATCACTTGATCAAAGTGACAACAATTCCCTACAGCGCGACTTGCTTAGCATAGAATGTGCAACGACATTGAATGAAGCTCTTCGTTTACATCACGAGAGGAGAAAATGTCCAGATACTAACACTATTCCCATGCCCAAACGTGAAAGATTAAATCAGGACAGAGTCGATGAAACTAGAACCAATGCTGAAACAAGAACCCGTGCTGAAACTAGAACCGATGCTGAAACAAGAACCAGTGCTGAAAATAGAATCGATGCTGAAACTAGAACCGATGCTGAAACTAGAGCCAATGCTGAAACAAGAACCAGTGCTGAAAATAGAACCGATGCTGAAACTAGAACCGATGCTGAAACCAAAACCAATGGTGAAGCCAGAATGGCTGTTGAAACTACAACTTCAAGGAACTTTGGAAACGTTGACAACATTCAGGCCTTGAGGCACGATGAAATGCCCAAAAATAGTTCTCAGAAATCCTCCCAAGTTGAAACATCGAACGGGACATTCACTTCTATGAGATTTTGGATCATGGTTTTGTGGGCAGTTTCAATTTTCGGCTTCTTAGGTGTCATGTCCATCATGCTTAAAGGGCGTAAGGGATTAAAAAAGAGAGGTAAAGGTTACAAGTCTAAGAGAAGAACTACATATTCTGGTTTCTGGGATACAAATGGACAGGATAGGCATCTACGCAATGCTGAAACAGCATAGAAAGCTCTGTTCTTGGTACAAATGTCAAAAGTTCTTCGCACATCAAACATGGTTATTCGCGACAAGGTCCCTGTAAGTTCATTGTCTTAGCTGAGATGGCAGTAAAACGTTTCTTCTACTCGAGCTAGTATTAAGTCGTATGCTGCTGGATGGAATGGAAGATGTTTTTTTAGTGTCTGTCGATTGGATCAATTTCACATGAAGCTGTTAGTCTACAGTTGCCTAAATAGAACCATGGCTAGGACAAAAACATAATGTTAGCACAAGTTCAGAAATAGAGTTTTATTTTTGGCGTAATGCTGTTTTTTTTCCAGATAAAAAGAGTAGTAAAGTTCCTTTTTTGTTTAAAATAAACTACAATTCTTTTGCATTGTAATTTTCTGCAAGTTTTATAAATAAGTTCCGTTTCACAAGTGGTTACTTATAACTTATATATTGTTAGACCTTTCTGCAACACACCGGGTCTCCGAGTCTCTCGGAGACCCCACTAATTCTGGGGTGTACCGGCCCTCGGCGAGGAGTTTTCCGCAAGTGCATCAGGGTTAACTCAGATTTTACCCTGGTTCGATGGGTACTTGGAAATTGTTTGCACTCACTGGGTTTCGAACTTGAAACTCAGAAATTGTTTGTGGGTTTCTGGGTTTCGAACTTGAGACCTTGAAAGGGAGCAACCCCAAAGTTCAAGTCTATTGCCATCAGATCAACCCCTTTCTACATCATTCATTTGAATTGATTTTTCATGTTATATTATATGGTATGTTTTCTATAACAGTATTTCGCTATAGCAGTTAAAAATAAAAGATGTCTTGACAAGGTGACGTCGTTATAAAAAGATTTAATTGTAATTAGTGCTAATAAATGGATTCTGACCATGGTGAACATAAACTGCTTCTGTTTCTAGCTAATTAAAAAAATTGTATCATTAAATTGAAATTAAATCTTACCCATTCTCCTCATATTTTTCATTGCTTATTGGTATCTTTTCTTTGTCATACTGAAAAATGGGTCAGATTAATTGGTTGGCATGTGTGTCACATTTGTAACTGCTGAGAAATGATGAAAGATGGGTGGAGGAAAGTAAGGAAAAAGAAAACAAATAAGATTTAAATTTTAGTGGAGATAAAATTGCTAGGTAATTCTTTTCATCTGTCTTAACTTTGGTGGCTAAAGTTACCTCATGTCTATTGCTGATGAGAAATGTCAGGTGTTTGTGGAATTAGTTAGAGTGCACAAAAATTAATTTAAATATCATACTTCAAAATTTCTAAATTTATACATAAATTTTCATGAACCATATTTTCTTCTGTTTATCGTATTTAAGAGTTTAAAAAGTACAACATTTAAATTAACATTATATTAAATAAAATTATGACAAATAAAATAAACGGATTCGTAAATATATTAGCAAATTATATGGATAAGAAGAATTCGTACTGAATGAGGGGCCAGATCACGTGAAGGGGCCATATCTTTTTGACACATAAATGTTATGAAAAATTACGTGACACAATGAGTCACTATCCTATATGTATTCAAAAATAGCAATAGTTTCTAAAAATACATAATATAATAATCATTTGAAATTTTTTTAGCAGATACAAATAAATATATTTATTATTCATATAGAACTATTTAGATAGAGAAAATACATATGTGCGCACGAAAACAATATATATTTTACTATAAAAATATTGTATACTTATGAAACAAGGTGGAGACACACTTATCTACTTGCCAAGTTCCTTATTCAGATACAATCCAACATCTCACGTAAAGCTCGTGTCTTTGGTAATCCTAATGCTTGGCTTCATTAAACACCTTCAAGACAAATATACTTCATACTATGATCTGGTGCAATTGATTTTCTCTATAAATTTTATCTACTGTCTTTTAGTATTTTTTGATTCATTGTCAATTTTTATGTTATGTTATTCTATTGGAGAACATCCATCCTATAAATACATAATCTTAAGTGAAAAAGTTTCTAAGAATAACTTAATTTCTATGTCTAAATGAAGGCATCGAGTTTGTATGAAATAATAACTTCTTTTGGGAGCTCATTAACGTTAAGAAAATTTTTGCCATCCTTTGTACAGCTCCATTTACCCAAAGCATTCATAAAATTTGCTTAGTTTTGCTTCCTTAATAACTTCGATAATTGTTGAAAACTTGACAAATATTGTTTATGAGCAAGGAGTCACATTCGGAAATAATATATGTAAACCCATTATCCTTACATCACTATAATATATTGTCAGCATTAGGGGTATCAAACGGGTTGCTTGAACGCGTGATTGATAAACTTTAGTAATTCACATTGATAATTTACAAAAAGAAAAAAAAGAAACTTTTATTTCATATAGAATTATTTACTCAATTTTTTTTACTTAATATTAAAACTATTTAGAATTATACACTCTAGGACTCACACGTGCAAAGCATGTGCGAAGAAACTAGTAATATATAAATATACGAGATTTCATATATAAAAAAATATTTAAATTATAAACTATATAAGAAATTGTTTTTTCTTTCGTTTTGTTTTTTCCACCATAACTATATGGTGAAATGTCATTGGCACATCAAGAATCTTCCCACGTGACAACATCCTCAAAATGAATTATCAGGCTTGTCCAATCAAATAATCATAAATATTTTTTTATAACAGAAATGACATGATACATTTAAAATTATGAAATTTAATAATTATATTTAATATGTTATATGTAATCAGGGATAATGAAGAAAATGAAAGAGAAAATTATGAGTTGAGAATCAAACTTTTACTATGAAAGTGAAAGAATGCCAGTCAATGGAATTAATAAAATTTTTATTAAATTTTATATTTAAATAAAATTAAAACAGATAAAGATAAATTAAAATAATATTATAGATATATTATATTACTATATATAATAATAGAGAGTGAAGCAGCATGTGGACAAGCAATTATATATAATATAACATCAATTGGAATTATATGGAGTTTTCATACTATGGGGGCCACTTCACGTGAAAGGCCTTTTTAACGTACTGGTTCTACATAACATAAATCAAAGCACTATGTTAAATGATAGTTAAAGAGTACCAATCTCGATGTGGCATGGTCGATGGGTTATATTTTTAATTAGATATTTTAGGTTAAAGATGTGAATATAAATTTTTTTTATAGAAAATATTTATTTAAATGAAATTTTACGTGACACGAATTTAAAATAGTTAGATTTTAATATGAATATCAAACATAAAAGATGAAAAAAAATGCAAAGAAACAAAGATAGTTATAGTAGCTTATTTTGTCCTCTCATTCTTATATTGATTGATCATATTAAGTATTAGTACCATATAATATAAAAGCTGATTAAAATACTTTATAATAGTAATTAGTATTAGTACTAGAAATCAACTAACAAGGTCTTTCTAGATGATTTGACTCTTAATTATTAGTAATTGCAATTTAGTATATGATTAATCCCCTTGTTTCATATTAATTACTTACCATATTACTCTTCTCAACAAATTAAGATAATAATGATGCCCACCTAAAGGCTAAAGTTTACTTGAATCAAGATAAAAGTTAGTCAATTTGGTGCACAAAATGATAATTCCGTAATGAGGAGTTAATTTTTTTGTTTAAAAGAATATAAAATAATAAGACACATAAAAATATATGAAAAATTAACGAGTTAATATTCAACATGTATAAAAAAATAATTTAAATTTTATATATAATAAAAGAAGATTCAGACTAATCCTCTTTCCCCAAGCTCCACCCTAATAACACAGGTATAAATTTAAATTCTTGTGGAACAATATTGGTGGTTATAAAAGCAAATCTACCGCACTGGTAAATAAAGTCTGAGGAGGATTACATTAAATTCTTGCAAAGATAAAAGAAAATATATTTATTTGTATAATTGATCGAGTCGCATTATTCATGCCCATGCTAGTGCAGATACATAGTAGGTTATTGGATAAAATAATTAAAGTGTATGCAAATCAGTGAACTAAGTCACCTTGTATTCAGGCTAGTGAAAAGTAATACATGTCCACATATATATTATTAGATTACAGTGGAAAATAACAGATCCGATAAAGTAATCAAAAGTGCATGCAAACTTGATACTCATCAAAACCAAAGAAAGTAAATACCACAACCCTAACATTACTACTAACAAGTCATAAACACTAACAAACCTATAGTATTTTCAATTTAATTGAAATTGGGAAAGTTGGGAATTATCACACCTTGCATGCATGCAAACACCAAACCACCATTCAAACTTTCCAAGTTCCAAAGTCAACTCTTTCTATTTTCATTTATTTGTTTCTTTAAATACACACTCTATCCCCTTCCCAAAATTCAACACCCTATCTCTTTTTCTTTCTCCATATTCAAATCTTTCTAGTATATATACATTATATATAATATATCTTCTTCACATTGTCTCAACCCAACAACAAAAAAAAAACACTAAGCTATAGAAGATAAAATAAAATATATAGAATTATGAGAAAGCCTTGTTGTGATAATAAAGAGGAAATGCATAAAGGAGCTTGGTCTAAACAAGAAGACCAAACACTCATTGATTATGTCACTAAACATGGTGAAGGTTGCTGGAGAAATTTACCTAAAGCTGCTGGTAAGTACATGCTCGCCTTTTATTTATTTAGATGTCGAGGTAAGACAAGTTACAGAAAAGTCTAGGGTTGCTCCCAGCTTCATCTTGACTGGCATCTCGCTCAAGGTCCTAGAGCAAACTACTCATTGTGTTTCTCTCCCCCCTATCTTTTTTAAATCGCTTCATTAAGTTCAACTAAATCTATTGATTTCTATTTGAACTTTGCATATACATATTAAACTCACACTCGTGCTAAATTTATATAATGACTTTAAATTCTGAATTTGCCTTTGATTCCAGGTTTGCTTCGTTGTGGCAAAAGTTGTAGGCTAAGATGGATGAATTATCTTAATCCAAATCTGAAAAGAGGAAATTTTTCTGAGGATGAGGATGATCTCATCATCAAGCTTCATGCTCTTCTTGGCAATAGGTAACCTTTCCACTATTTATTAGTTAATTTGGATGAAATATATCCAAATCAAGAAAGTTTCAAGGAGCTAGTGTTTTCTTATTTTAAAAATTTTTGACATCTATTTTTCAGATGGTCTTTAATAGCAGGAAGATTGCCAGGAAGAACTGATAATGAAGTGAAGAATTATTGGAATTCCCATTTAAGTAAAAAACTTACAAAAATGGGAATTGATCCACAAAATCATAGGATTTCTCATTATCTTCATATAAAAAGACTTGAATTTTGCCAAGAAAATTGCAAAGACAGAAATGATGGAGTAATATCTGATGCTACAAGTTCTTGTGCTAATGATGATCAACAAATTACAAGTTCATCACCTGATCTTAATTCACTTCCATAGGTAATATTGAAGGCGTTCTTGATTATCTCCTCCACGGATTAATAAGGTGTACTATAGTTGATTTGAACATCATCGTTGTGAGAAATAAAAAAAATAATGTGCACCATGGTTGAGAATACGAACTCTATATATTTTGTAAAACTTTTTAGAGGAAAGTACCATGTATTTTTAATTTTTTATTGGTCTATTGTTTTGTTATTGTCATATTTACTTCCCACTTTTAAGTACTAGCACTTCTCTTTCTATATTGTTTCTAACCACGGAGAGGCGAATTCATGATCTGAACATTATTATTGCCTCATTTTAAAATGTTATTATAAGTTAAATATATTTATTGAATTCGAAATATATATATACATACATACACATACATGCTAGATCCGCCGTTGGAGAGCTATAACTTATGTTTTTAAGAGAACATTGTTTTGTTAGAAAGTTAGCGTTTAGCCATATACGTGTGAGAAATCATATAAACTTCTCAATTCATCAAATTACAATTAGTTACAAAAATCTATCAATGTAAAAGAATAAAATAACAATGATAGTAACTAACTATTCTTTATATATAAGGTCCTAATATTCTATAAACAATCAACGACATATATTTTTAAATGAAATAATCGAAAAGACGAAACAACATTGTTGTTCTTATGGGTTGGTTAGACAGAATTATAGTTAAAGTTATAATTGATGGCCTTCCTTTCTTTCTCCGTTTTCTTTTTTTTCAATGAATTACATATATGGTATAATTACATTATACCATTATAGTTTCAAAAAAATTACAATTTATAGCTATAGTTAAAGTTTTATTGCTATGTTTTCTCTCCTTTCTCTCGTCTCTCTCTGCAATTTCTTACCAAATATACAAATACATATATACCGGCTACATATATATTTATTTGACAGATATACATATTCAATTTGACAGATATAAATATAAAATTCGTCTCCCTCCACTCTCTGCCATCTCTCGATCTTGCTCGCCTCTCTCCTCCCTCTCTTGATCTCGCTTACTAGATATACAAATACATATGAATATTAGTTACACATATTCAATTATTTGACAGATATACTCATGCAATTTGACAAATATATACATATATAATTTATCTCTCTTTCTACCCTCTCTCGCTCACCTCTCTCACCCCTCTCTCGATCTTGCTCGCCTCTCTATAATATGTAGCTACAGATCATAATTTTAACAAACTATAACTATTTTTACCTTATTATATTTTAAATATTTACTCTTTTTGAAAATCTCCGATTCTTTTTCCCCCCTTGGAATTAATGTTTGTTCCATTTATCTTGATTCTTATGTGTCATGTTCAATTTTTAGTTTACCTGGCCCACGTCACGTGGGTATTTTAATTAAATAGGACAAAAATTACATAGATATACAAAAATAACCCAACAAATAGAGAAGATTTTGCTTCTCAATTCTCCCACGAAATATAAACGTGTATTATTTTTCCTTTTTTTTTGAGAATCTTTTTAAAAAAAAACAAGTACACAAATCAATTAATTCGAACTCATATATTACTGGACCCATTTCTAGAGATAATGCTCTCATAAAATATGTATTTCTTAAAATACAAATTTAAAACCCTTAATTAAAAATAAAGAAATTATATAAATCCTATCCATATCAATCGGTGCACAACACTAGCTTCAAGGATGTCTATGCTAAAAATATCATTGGGCTATGTGGGTAAATACTTTACCATACCAAACAATAATAAATATGATTAAGATAAATACAATATACATGATTAATATATTATAATAAAATAGAAAAAATTCCACTAATATATTTTAGAGTATTAAATAATGCCACCTACCCCCTACGCACAAGTACATGCCTCTCTGGTTAGTTCCAATTTCTAAATTTACATCATGTCCCCCATTTTATTTAATTGGCTAGACAGAAAGATCTGTTTTTATATATATGTATGTATTTTTTAAATTTTATAGATAGCTTTTCAATCTTTTCAACTATCAATATGAAATTATATTAGTAAGTCTCTGCGTTAGCTTTCTTTCGAATTAAATTCTATATCATTTATTAATAATATTTCACGATCAATTTTCAAGATTCATTTGTTGCTATTCACATGATCGAGGATTTATGGCAACACCTAAGTCCTAAGTAACTAGGCTTAAATTTTTGTGTGGATGTACCTCCAAATTGAGTCTCATATTATTACTTTACTAATATTATCTTGTCTCGTTAAATAAATAACTATGATATCGGTTATTGGAGTTAACTAGTCCAGCGACATTCATATAATATGGTGTGATTTTATTTATTTTGATAAAATTCGCATATATATTTTTTTAAAAAGGGGGATTCATATCATTAAAAGCATTTCTATATTTTATATGCAGCCTCCCAATCTTTCAAAATGAGCTTTAATTTGTTCACACACTCGACATATATATATTTTACATGTGTATCTTTTGACTCTGTTTTAAAGAAAATATTACCTGGAAACAGCCTCTCTACTTTTGTGGTAGTGGTAAGGTCTGCGTACATTTTACCCTCCCCAGACCCCACTT
>JAPFFP010000088.1:3774481-3798434 GCA_026153255.1 Solanum medicagineum | reverse complement strand
CATTTTATCATCTAATGTGAAGTGTCCCTATCCCCTATAACTACCATTGGCTACATAAATGTATAGTGTGTTGTACGTACACATGTCAACTCGTGAGTTGTTTTTTTAATGGCCAAGTATCTTTATAACCATGTCGTTTTTTCAAATATTTTTGAATCGCATAGTGAGATGTTATCAAAGGGAATGCATAATAGAGGATGGCGATTAATATGTTATAGATAGATTCTCACTATATTAATTGAGATAAATAAAATTAAAGTCCCTAGAAACCTTGATTGAGCTGAGGTTGAGTCAAACAACTTGGTTTTTTTTCCTTTGGGTACTTTCAAGCAACTTGATAAATTCCCCGTCAATAAAATTAAATGCCTAGTGACAACTTGTTTAGTTGAATTTTCTCCAAAGTGGAAACCCTATCAAAATTGCCTTTGGATTAATTATGAAGTTCTTTCTTTTCAAATATACCATTTCAAGTAACAAGTTGCAGAGTTTGTGCATGCATGTACCAAAAAAATAAAATAAATTAATTTGACTAATCAACGTAACGCTGCGCGCGGCCAACATTTTGTTAACTTTTTGCTAAAGTTGGATAAGGCTGACGTACGATTTCACCATATTTGTTATGAGTTCACATAAATTCAATATATATATTATAAATTAAGATCGTGTAGTCAATAAAAATCTATAAAGTCTATATCCAAAATTCATCTTTATATGGTGAGGGGAAAAGATGGAAGGAATTCGATGATGGTTTTGCTTTCTACTAGAGAAAAATATACCCACTTTTTTCACTATAACTAAGATAATTATTTGTTTAATCTTTTGCTTGAAACTAGTGAATTTATGTGTTGTCTTTCGAGAAAGTTCAACAAACTTTTCTTCTTGTCAAAAAGAGAGTGTGGGAATAAACTTTTTCTGGCCCTCAATTAGCATAAGAGGATAATGAAAGAATAACAATAATAATTAACAATTTTTTTATTGTAAAGGAACTAATGTGTTTAATACAATTAGACCAAATGGACCAAAGAGTACGTATGACTTAAACACGTGTGGAGATAATTATAATATGCTCTAATATCTATTAACCTAAATTATTTTATTTAATCGTTTAAATTAAAGATAGTCATTAGATATATCATATATGTATAATTTATATCATTATATTGTATATCTTTTAAATGAAAGATAGTCGTCGGATTCAACTAAGCCTCTTTGAAATTACATGCTTGCCTCATGTTTTTTAGAGTAAAATATTGTCGGCATGCTGAATACTCTAAGAGGTTTTGATAATGACAAAATGAACTTGATTCAGAAGAGGTAGATTGAAATGTCATGAAGACATCTCAAACAAGAAGTAGATTAGTAAATGTGGATCAGGTTCATCAGACAAAATCAAGCAAAAAGGACGAATCCCTAGAGGGGATCTAGCAGTAAGGGCAAGGAGAAATCATTGAACAACACTTTAGAAGAAAGAAGATCCGGAGTTAGGATTTCTTTCTGAAGAGAGTCTTGTTTTGTTCTGCTCAGTTTTTTCTATTTAGAATCATTGTTTAGGGACAATTATTGTAAGGATGACGAGTAATTTTGAGAGAGTTGTAACAAGAAGTGGGTTTGGCTTCTTAGAAAGTAAAGTAAGTGATTAGAGCTAATCGTTAGAATTGTGTTGAGAGTAGAAGTTGAGTGATCATTACTGAGTTGTAATCTGCAAGTTGCTTAATGAAGTTTGCTGAAATCCTACACTTTGTAGGTAGGAGTTCGTTCTTCTTAGAGCAAGAAATTTATCCACTATAACTATACGTGTTGAATTTGTTTAGTGTTTTCTACAGCCTATTCTTGTTGAATAACTAATGTCTTTTCAAATACAGTACTAGTCAAAATTCACATAGTTTGACTCTTGAAAACAAAACATGATAACTAAATCTAACTTGGAGTGGGATGTTTACAAGTACATGATTAGTACTATTAAGTATAGTCGAAAATTTTGCCAACAATACATGTTAGTACTAATAAGTAGCTCAAAACTTTGGTACACTTTATATTGATATGCTTTATGTAATTACCATTTTTATTAATTAATTAAGAAGCTTCCACTGCTAATTGAATCTCCTCTTCCGTTATTGGCGAGAACCCTACACGTTTCTGCATTACATTAGAAAAGAAAAACTTATTACAGAGAAGATTATACAAATTATCAATACAGTAATTATGGACGCAAACAAAAAGTCATCATCATAATTAGTTACATTATGATTATAAACCATTTTATTAGAGGTAAAATAAGATGGGAACAATGCATACCTCTCGTGATTTGAGTCCTTTTTTAACTACTATTCCTTCTTCCATCAAAGGACCACTTTTGCCATTGTTGTTATTCACATAAAGTCTCATAATTTTTTCAGCAACCTCATTCTCATCTTTGCTCTCCATCATCAATTTCTCCATCTCCGCTTTCGACAACCTTAATTTCAGCCTCACAGGGTGGGCTTGAGCCCTACTACTATTGAGTGAGTTATTATTATGATAAGACGAGCATTCTTGAGTGCTCATGATATTGGTAGGTTTTATACTTGTCAAGTCAGATACAGATCTCCGTGCTAGCATTAGCATCTCGAGACGTTCCTTTGCGCTCATTTCGATCACTGAACGGGCCCTCTTTGGGCTTTTTTTATTTTCTTCAGAGAATTTGGGTAACTCAACGAGAAAATAAAGCTTTTTGGGCTTTAACTCTTGTTGAGGCTCTAATGGCTTTGCTCGTACCCCAAAATGCTTCACTTCTTCCGATTCTAATAATACCATCGATGGATAATTTTTCAGAACCTCGTTTGCATAAATTGGAGTTCTAAGTTTCATTGTTTCTCCATCGATCTTCATCACCTTTGTACTCTTTTTTCTGCCAAGAATAATATTCCCCATATTTAATTCCCTTTGTTTTTCTTTTCCTAGCAATTATACATTCAAATCTAACAACCAACAAAAGAAGAGTCACATTTATAATTACAACAAAGCTAAAAGATGAGCACAATTAAATGCAAGTAGGTGGCAAGATGTGTAAGGACGTTGAGGAGGAGTCAAAGAAAAGTAAAGAGTTCTCGAAATGTAGGCCTACTTTTAACAACTTTTGGAAGGAAAAAGAAGAGTTTTTAATTTTTTTTCTATAAATTAGTTTTTAGAATTGAGTTATACAATCGATCGATTAGAATGCTAGTGAATCAAGTTACCAAACCATGTTACCACATTAATAAATGCACATGCATAGCCCTTTGCTTAACTTCAACATTATAATAAATGGATTTTCATATGCATGCATTCCTTTTAATGTGTGTAGCGTGTATCACAAATTCCTTTTTAAGTCCAAAATAAAATTTAAAGGGGAAAAGGGGGAAAATTTGGGATAAACATGATAATTAGTACTACAATTGATCTTAATTAACATTTTTTTCTTTTTAATCTGTTTTATAAGAATATAATATTTTTTTAATTTTATAAATAATTTATCTTCATATGAATATTATATACCATTTGTTTTGAACAACATAATTATGTTATGACTATTTGTTAAACTTCGTGTCTAACTAAACACGACCCCATAAATTGGGGCAGAAGGAGTCATTTCAAACTAATTTACCTAAGCTAATCGTTGGTTAAAAAATTATACGTAATCGCGGTGAATTAATGAAACATCTCTCGTTATCACATAACTTACAACAATATTGACCTTTTCTAATAATTTCTACATCTTGTCCCCACTAGAAGTGTGCAAATTAAATTCAATCTAGAAAATGTCAATTATTTTAATACACGTATGAATTATGATTATGCGTACCTGTGAAAAAGAAAAGATTGTTAATTAAGTACGTAATCAACTATTTAATCCTACTCTTGAAAAAGTAAAAATTGGTGGACAAAGGAATTTTGTTTACGTTGTCAACATGATTTATGAATACGACTTTAATTAACCAGCTATATGGTATGAATTGATGTTCTGATAATGATATTGTAAACTTTTCTAGATCTCCTACAAATTATTTTGAATGGTTAATCAAATAATTATTGGGTTCTTTTTTTTTTTTTTTTATAAATGGCAAATAAGTATGATAGTTTTAGTATGAATTTTTTATTTTCAAATTAAAGAAACCACAATTTGAATAAGTTTGATTTGGTTTGTTTCTTTAAGTTCGATTCAAATGAATTGGATTGAATATTTTGAATTTTTTAATTTGATTCCTTAAGTAACATCCCCAATTATTTATCTAATAACTTACTCAGAGTATATAAATTTCTAGATTGACAATGATTGAAGTCACCCCACCATCTATACCGTGTAATTTTATATTAGACTTTGTACTACGATTATGAATAAAGTCGTATATAAGATTCTAATCTATTACATCTTTGAAAATTAAACTTACTAATACAGTGCACATATGATATGGAAAGGATTATAAATAAGACATAAAAATTCATTTTTTTCATATACTAACTAATCCAATATTCAATTCGAGATCCATAAAATGTTACAAAGTCCAATCCATAATAATTAGATTTCGAGTATTACTTTAATAAATAATAATTATGTTAAAGTATACATGAAAACAACAATAATCAAATTATATAGATTTGTATATGCTTTTCTTTATGAGTATTTACTGTTGTACAATGTACGATTGCACCTAATATGTTTGAAATTTCAATTTCAATTATGTTAAGGCATAACGATCGATAAGTATCATTGTCCTCTTATTCCATTCATTTTAATTGTCATGCTTAATTATTAAAAATAACTTATTTAAAAATAATTATTTTTATTGTGGAAAACTAAGATAAAATTAACTATTATTTTTCACCTTTGTCTACCCTCAATCATTTATAGAAAGAAATTAATGTTACAAAAAACATAGTATTAAATTGAGATTAAACGATTTTGTGTAACTAAACTTCTAATTAATATTTTTCGTAAGGGACATATCACATTTAAGAAGAAAATATAATAACTATTAAGAAGAAAACATGACAAGTTATGAATTTCTGAATAACTTATTTACAGGCAAAAGTTTTGCAACAAATTAAGCTACTATATTTAGTAATACTAAAAGAAGTCAAATATTGTGGATCAAGTTTGGCGTGATGAGCGTGGCTGAGGCCGACATAAAAATTGTAGACGTGTAGGCTAGTAACTCCACATATGACAAAATGTCTTAAGCATATCTTACATCAGATAAGATAATAATAAAAATTATTTACATCGATGCTATAGAATGAATTATTATTACTTTTCTAAATTGTATTTTTTTTTTCCCTCAAGAAGCAGCCACTGCTAATTGAATCTCCCCTTCCATTATTGGCAAGAAACCGACTCGTTTCTGCATTGTATTAAAAAAAAAAAGGAAAATACACAAAATTAATATATATATTTTTCAAGATTATTTTGTTATATTGAATTTATAACAACCAAATTTGACATCATTGTGATGAGTTATCATGGGCTGAATAATCTGTTTCAACAAATTTTATTTTTCTAAATTATAAACAATTATGGTTGTTACACTACCAATAGTGTAGCTGGTAGTTAACCAATATTTTTCATAATAGTATGCATAACTATTGATGAAATATTTATATAGTTAAAGTTAGCAAAGTTTTGCTTATGGGTCACTTTTCATGATGATATTCGAATAAACTTACATTCTTTTTAATTATTTTATTGAGCACGTATCTTTCTACATCACAGAGAGTTAGTAATAGAATAACAATCATTTTTGAAAATAAAAATTCAAAAAAAAAATAGAGGACATTTGACTATAAAAATAATGTTTTTACTCTATTTTAGAATTTTCAAATTTTAAGTTGCATTTGACTATAAATATTTAGAATTTAAATATATTTTTTTGAAAAAACGTGAAAAAATGAAAGTAAGAACAGTGTTCTGGGTGTTTATTAAATGTCAAATATGGATTTTAAATTATATTAGAATTTTTTAAAAAAAATCAGGAAAAGTGAAAAATTATCAAGGTGGGCCGTAAATGTATATTTCATGCAATCTGTTCATTAAACGTGTCAACTCAGTCGTTATTTCCACCTTTGACTACATCAAAGTCGAAATTAAAAGCGAAGTTCAATTTTGAAACATCCTCTGTATCAATTTATACGGTAATGCCTGATTGATCACGAGAATTGTTAAAAAAATAATAATTTAAAATTTATTATTTAAATTTGAGAATCTATTATAAATATTCATGTAGCTATAATTTTATAATTTAGTTAGCTTCTAATTAAAAAATGATAATTTATGTAACTCATTAGATGTTCATGTACTATCGTTTTAATATATAATTATAATATTCAAAACAATTTATGTGCATCTTATAACTTTAGAATTATAATAATAAGAAAACAATACCTCTCTTGATTTGAGTCCTTTCTTTATTCCTCCTCCATTATTATGACTTTGTTGTTCCATCAAAGGACTACATCCACCATTGTTGTTGTTGATGCAAAGTTTCATAATTTTTTCAGCAACCTCATTTTCATCTTTGCTCTCCATCATCAATTTCTCCACCTCCGCTTTGGATAACCTCAGCTTCAACCTCGTAGGGTGGGGTTGGGACGGCCCACCAGTATTGAGTGAGACTGAAGCAGAGTTGTTGTTGTTATTATAAGAGGAGCATTCTTCCGTTAGAATACTAGCAGGCTTCATGATTGACAAGTCAGATGCGGATCTCCTTGCTAGCATTAACGTCTCAAGACGATCCTTGGCGCTCATTTGGATAGCAGAACGGACCCTCCTCGTGTTTTTCTTGTTCTCTTCAGGGAATTTAGGTAATTCAACGAGAAAATAAAGCCTTTTAGACTTTAACTCTTGTTGGGGCTCTAATGGCTTTGCTCGAATCCCGAAATGCTTCACATCTTCTGATTCTAATAATACCATCGATGGATAATCTTTCAGAACCTCGTTTGCATAAATTGGGGTTCTGAATTTCATCGTTTCTCCATCGATTTTCATCACTTTTGTAGTTTTTTTCCCTCCCAGACTATTCCCCATTTTTATTTTCTTGAATATAAAGCCAGAAATAAGAAAAAAGATTTTATGATGGAAAGTTAGTTGTTTTAGGCTTTTATAGAATGTTGGCAAGATAAAGAGAAGAAATGGCAAAAGTTGGTGTAAGATAAGGACAAGGGGGTAAACAGTAATTGTCTGTTAATGGGTCAAAGAAAGAGTGCAAATTTGAAAAATATGGACATATTATTTTAAAGGTTGTAATCTACGTATTTTTACATCATTAGGTCACGTTTATATTAATCATAGGAAGTATTCAATCTTAATCTCAAAACTATAAACCATAAAATATGTGGAAGCGTATAAACATCATTTGGATCATATAATGGTATATAATATATTATTTATGTTGATGATTTATATATAAAGCTTAAATTTGATTTTAACAATCTAGAAAAAGGTTTAAAATGTAAGTAATAATATTTTTTGATGAGTCAGATAGAGAATTCAAATATGAATCACATTTAGGCTATTTCATCTTAGGATATACGCACTCAAATATAACGTAATATTATAAACTTGACAATAATTAGATGGTGTAACATTAATATACATTGATATATTTGTAACGAGAGGATATAAGAAGTGTATATATAATTATTGGAAGGTTAACTTTGATTAATTAGATATCTCAAGGATCGGAATATTAGTATTAGTTCGTATTTTGGGGACGAAAAGTGCAAAATTTACAAAACTATAATAAAAAAGTATTTATGTATTTGGTTTCATTCTTTTGTTTGCCTTGTTTAGTTGGTTGTGGTCTTTTTTTTATTTATTTATGGTCTTTATTATATGAAAAGAATACCTTAGTTTGTCATATTCATTTTTGTATTTAATTTATTAGATAATGTTGCTCGTTTGCATGGCAATAAAACAATCATGTCCCATATTTAATGCCAAAAATCGGATTTTAGAATTCTTGTATATTTGCAAGCGTAATACTTCCTCTGGTCGCGTTTACTTATCACTATTTCATTTTTTGAGTTTAACTTAATTAAATTTTAAAGCTAAATTGCAGTAGCTAAATTTAATATTTAAAATTTAAAATTTAGATAGTTGAAACTATATGAAAAATGATATAAGTTGCGATCTTTCTCATATTAATATGATAAAAAAATACTTAGTTAAAATTCATATAATTTGACTTTAATAACTAAAATAGTGGCAAATAAATAAATAGAGTAACAAGAAGTATTTCTTTTTTCTTTTGATGAATTTTACGATATTTGAAAATAAAGAAATACTCCTAATATCTAGAAAAATATAGACATTAACTATTGTTATTATACATGTAACTATTGTAATTATTGTTTAATTTATATCACTTGTAAGTTAATTATTTTAATATCATAAACAAAAAATGTGCCAATAATTCAAATCTTCTTTGTAATCACCTTCTCATTCATATTCTATATCACAAATATTTTTTAAAATTAAAAAAAAAAAAGGAAAAAAAACAAGCCCCGTGAATTATGGGGAACGACTATGGTTAATCACATAATTTGGCAATTTCTTAAATTATTTTTAAAAAATAACGTAAACTCATTGGTTAATTAAATAACTAAGATGTAAGATTGCTTAATTATGAAAAAGATGTGCGTAATTCACGGCTAAAAGAGTTCCCCTTCCGTTATCATGATCATGTGCCTTTTTGACCCCACCCGCGTTTCATTTTAGATAATTATGATTTTCGGATTAGCTTTCTTGCATTCAACTAATTTTATAAAATGTGTTTATTTTATTATATCGATAATTTTATTCACTAAGGTTTAGATAAATTTGAAAAATTACTATATAATTTTTTTTTAAAAGAAAAACTATAGAGTATAAAAATGCTACTCTTTTTTTTTCTCTTCATACCCCTCTTCGCAGGGCAATAACTTTAGTATACAATCATATCTTTTTTGTTCAGATTGAGATAGACACTACAATCTCAACCTTAATAGTTAACAATATAAGTAATCATGTCAATGTTTAGTTACGAATCCTAAACTAATTAAATTTTACCTTATGTTTTATCACTTTTTGACCATATATTTATAATAAATGTAGAATTATAATTAAAAAATCATCATATATGCTACTATATGTTATTGTGTTCAGAAAATTACGTGCCAATAAAATGTTAGACGGTATACTTAGTTTCTCAATATCAATAGTTATATTTGCATAACTTATTAAAAAGATTGTGGTAACATTTTTTTCAAAATAGAGTTGAATTATATTGGTAATAGCAGAAGTCAAAAAGTAACTTCAGTAGTATCATAGTTCCAACAAAATGCATGATTTAACTTAGTCAAATTGTTATAATTTCTCAATAATAGACCTCTAACGTTAGATTGATTTTGTTGATTTGTAATCAGCGGCCAAATCATGAAAAAATAAAGAAAGTCAAAAAAAAATATATACCTAAAGAATTCAGCGACAATTTATATATATACCCAATAAATTCATTTATCCTATAAACGAAATAACAAATAATAATTTGATAAATTAATTCATCCTAATCATATCCTTCTTGGTCTTTCAAGTTAAAAATAGTTTCTTTCATTTTTATTCTAATATAATATTTCAATGAAAGGAGTTCTAATCTAATGCCACATAATTTTTCTGAAATAATACTAGTAAAATGCCCCACAATTCTAGTTCTAGTCAATATGTTATTTAATGTCTAATATTTCACCTAAGTTTTCTTATATTGTACTGGTAAAATGCCCCTTAATTCTAATTCTAGTCAATATGTTATTTAATGTCTAATATTTCACCTAATTTTTTTTTTTTGAAACTTCAATAGCAATTACGTAAAAGAATCAACCTCTAGTTATTTGCTTATTTTGGAAAAAAAATAAAAAGCAGCTTTGTAATTTTAAAAAATATGAAAATAAAACATCAAATATGTGTGTGTGTGAGAGAGAGAGAGAGAGAGTTGGATACAGGAAGAGTAGGAAATAAATTGTAAAAAATATATATTGGTTTATGCGATTGTTAATTTTGTATAATACAAAACTTGTGAATTTTATTTTCAAGAACTAATTAACATTAGGGGCACTGAAATTTATTTATAATCAGCCTTCAAAATTGAGAACAAATCCACAAATTTGGAAAAATGAATATGATGGCGTTTCTAATTAATCTAATGTGTGAACCTTAGTCCATATGAATTATTCTTCATCACACATTTTAGCTTATATTAAATTAAACATGTTGAAGAAACATTTATTTTTATTTAGAACTGGAATAATTAACCAAGAACAGACTGAAACAGATCAAATATTAACCAATTTTTTCTCCTTATTGGATGTAGACATTTTGTGATTACACTACAATACTTTCTTGGCTATAGAGTTTTTTTGAAGAAAAAAATTAGTTCTTGAAAATGAAATTTTCATTTCTTTTTAAGAGGCAGATATTCAACCTACTTTTAAAATATTGGTGTGAACATCTAAAAATCGGAAAAGTAAATTAAAAAAGGTATGAACACTTGACTTTACTGGACAATTAAGTTAGTAAAAGTCAGCTAGTACAATTAGTTTAGGTGAAAATTCAATGATTTATAGAAAGAAGAGGACTAAATCTCATTAGGTAATTCTTCTACGGGTTAAGTCGATTAACATAATAATTGTTTGTTTAGTCAAACTTTTAAAATCGACATTATTTATTTATTGTGTTATAAAGCACTTGTTGAAAAGTGTCTTATCGATAATAAGATTCTTAATAATCTTAATTACTTTAGTTAATCAATATGTATATGTATTCTATAAACTATACCAATTAATATATGTAAATTAATTCTATTTGCATCTCTATTTACCTCTTTATTTTGTATGCTTTTTCTTGGTTCCTAACGTAAGCAAAATTATTCCTTGTACACTTTAAAAGCGGTCATAATTATATAAAAAATAATAATAACGACTCTTTTTTACGTGCACGAATGATTATTCACGAGTTTAAAAATGATTAATATTTAATATATTTATCGCAGCCAATTTGCAAACTTCTAGAGGAGGTCAATGTTGGTGTAAGTGTTTGATCATTAATTAAGACCAACAAGTATATAACGATAATGATGATTAATGGATCCACTCATCCATACCCTACGTGATTAACGTACGTAATCCTAATTATTACTTAGTAATCATTCAATTAGATATACAGTAATTCTAATTCTATATATATACTTAAAATGTAATTTCACATTTAACTTAAAAAACAATAGTAAAAAAATAAAAAGCAACAAAAAGAGAGAGATATTCACATTTTCTGGCCATTACTTCATTTAAAATCGATAAAGTTTTTAAAGCTAAGGTGCAAATGATATTTTAGGCAAATCCTGTATTGAGATGAGAGAGAAAAGTAAACAGTTATATAAAGTATAACTCATGTATGTTCACATGGCACATACATGCTCTTTTGGTGTTCTGTGGGATATAGACCAAAATGATAGACTTAGCTCAAAGTGAACAATATAACAATACATATCATAAATGTGAATCATGACAAAGCTGATAAATAAACCTGAAAGACAAATTCATGTGGACCTAGTGCAAAGCTGCCAATAAATGCTATGATATATCATGACAAAGCTAATAAATAAATCTGCAAGACATTCATATGAAGCCTACCAAAACGGAACAATACGTATGATAAATTTGAATCATAAAAAAATTGATAAACAAACTTAAACGGACAAAGATCAGATCATACTTTCATCAGCTGATTTTATTACTTCTATCTAATATATAACCTTCAAACTTGAACAGATTTGACATATCATGTTTTTATGCAAATCATTTTTACATATTAGATGGGCTTGCCTATTGATAGCAAGTTGTAGACATAATAAAGCAACGTGCCCAAAAAAAAAAAGTTGAAGCCGCCAGCCATGGACTAGTAATCAAAAGCTGCATGCATGCATGCCCTAACTTTCCCCATACTTTCTATTAAAGTTGGATAAAGTTTAATAATCAAAAGGTTTTTGGATAAGACCCTTCTTGCAATGTCATGTGAACTCGATAGCAAAAGTATTCATGGAAGTGCATGGAGTAAATAATCATCGTCAAGATGAGGAACGAAGATTTGAAGCTTATATATCAGGATTATAAATTGAACTAATTTTGATGACAAATTAATTAATAAGAATTTGAACCAAATATACTGAATTAATCGGTTTCTTGAAGGCTAGACCTTCCCGTGATCGATAATCACTAGCAAAAAATTAAGAATAAAAAAAATTATATTATATTAGTTATAAGTAATTAAACGATGAATTATCAAAAAATTATTAGCTATGAGCAATTAGTTTTGGATTAGTCACCAAGTTCATAGTTAAAGCCAAAAAAGAAAAATTGTAGTGAAATATTTGTTATAAATTTGTGACGAAATTGTAACGGATTCTTATTCTTAATTATTATAATCTTTTGAAAAATGACATATTTTTCACAATTCTTAAGTATGCTCTAATATTATTGCGATTGATCAACAAAGAGATAAAATATTAATGTTGGTTATACCCTTGGTGACTTCTTTAGAAATATCATTAATAAGTAGGATTTTAATAGTAAAAAGTGGACACTGCTCCTTTTGAAGTAAGAGACCAAAAGAAATTTTGAAAGGTCATTTCAAAAAGATTACAATAGCATTGGAAAGTTAGGTCTATCCAATTTCCAAATTATTAGTATTTGATAGACCTTTCACTATACTTTCCTTACCTATAATTCTGGTGATGAGTATAGTTATTTTGAAGGTAGGTTGAACATCAGCCTCACAAAAAATTATATTTTTTTTCAGACGTTTAATTTCCTTTTGTGTAATGACAAATTATATGTCTACATCCAAAAGGAAAAAAAAACAGTTAGGTAATATCATGTCTTGGACCTTTTGGTTATGGGGATTAAAACTAAATGTCCTGATATTAATATAAAGTGAGATATGTCATGAAGAATAATTCAAATGGGAAAGAGTTCACACTAGAATAATTGTCATGGTATGATATTCATTTTCCTAAATATTAAGTGGACTTAAATTACCTAGTCTCAAATTTGAAACTAACTAATGAGTAATGATAATAAAGGAGAAATAATTTTCGGTGCTCTAAACATTAAGGTCAATCTAGCAATGTGAACGTGAAAAGGTCAGATATTCGATAATATAGATAGATCGAAAATATGTCATTATATTGAAAGATTTTATCTAAACTTTAAATATAAAATTTAAAGGGATCAAAGTTGTTATTGTTTGCAAATGGAATAAGAAGAATTTTTTTCTCAAAATAAGCAAAGAAATTAATTTAAATTTCATGAGAGCTGAATTTTGCTGAAATTAAAAGGACGGACTCCATGTCACATATGGAATCAAGGTAGAAAATTTGACATAATTTCATTGAAAGGTCAAATAATTAGGTGTACTATATCTTAGAATACTTATAAAATTTTCAGTAGAAATCATGAAAGAAAATTCATTTTAGTTGGCATGAAGAAATATACAAATAAACATATTTGATTTCATTTATCACCAATCACGGTTTCTTAAGCCAAAGTTTTGAGGAACTTGTGTTTAATTCTCAGCCAAATATAAAAGACAAAATTATAAATATATTATTTATCACCTATTGATTCTTCAAGCAAATTTGACTTTTGGATTTAATTAGTCAAACATGTTGATTTCTGTTTTCAACTACCAAACTTGGATTTGTCTACCATAAGTCATCTTATTAGTCAAAAGAAATTTTTTATTTGTGTTAGTGCCACTATAACTTTTTATAGAGGCTATTGTAGAATTATATTACACTTGGTGGCTCTATTTATTCTCAATTTGAATTTGAATGATTTAAAAGTTATTAGCTTGTTGAGACTTGAGAGTGTGTTTTCATTGTTTTATAATTATCTAAAAATACAAATATTGTTTTTCTATCATTATACATATGTTAATTAACTACTTATGGATTTGATTTTTTAGATGAGAATTTTTTGAAAACAGTTTCTTTATTTCTACAAGATAGTACTAAGGTCTACCTACATTTTACCCTACTTGTAAAATTTTATTATTGTTGTTATACATATATTAATTAATTCATTATCATGCACAACCATCAGTATTTGTGGCACATTGATCACCAGCCACCAATCCCTTCCACCGATAGATACTATCAACCATCTCCACCACTAACCTCACCGGCGGAGTCATTTTAGGCGGAGATCGATTAGTCATTATGAGTGTATATTTAATTAGGCACACTCTTAACACAACTCAGAAGGAAATTTGCTACCTTTCTTTAAATTTGTCGCTGAATTCAACCAACAAATTAAGGATTCGAGTCACTATAGAGCGTAAGTGGAACAACTAATGATTTTTTGGGAGTGGAGCGGGAAAAAGAAATTGTCAATATTTCACAATTGAAACTAATTAAGAGCGATAATTGATTTATTACTAATCAACTTACTAATTCTAGGTGATCTAGAAGTTTATACAATTTCATAAAGAGAACAAGAAGTTAGACCTTAGGTAGTAATTGAAGTCATATAACGGAAACAAAAATTATCTGTCCAATACTATTTACCTTTACTTATTATGATTATATAATAACAATTTAATTTGTACATGCATTCATATATAACTATAGCTCTACGTGTGTATATTGTAAAGATTACTTAATTATTATCGTAACAAATTTGCAGACTTTTTGCATGGGGGACAAGAATTGATTGAAATTAGAACAAGTCCATGTTTGGTGAAGTTTTGATAATTTCAACATGAAATTTAAAGAGAGTCAAAAAAGCACATGAGATTAATTATGTCAAAAATGGGATCTTTGTCAGCAATTTACGGATACACACTATGGTGATTATCATTAAATAATTGGCCAATGAGATTAGATTAATATTATATCATAGACTTAAGTACCAACAAATTGAGTCACACTACTAATTATTTTTCTCGGACTTGCTTTCTTTTATTTCCTTTTTTTCACTTTTTAACTTATTTTTCAACTAGATGTGATAGAATTGAGAAGATAAATACTCACATTTTGAATAATATAATTTTGTAGGAAAATGATCGAGTCAAATTGAATCCTCTATTATGCAAAACATAATCAATTGTTGTTATACTTTTGGTACAAACGTGCTTACAACATTAGTCAAATTACTCGAATATATATTTCTCTTTCCTATTAGCCTTATACAAGATGAGTTTTAACCTCACCGATGACCAACCCCTATCCCATTTTACCCCTCACTCCTCCACTTCTACTACTAGCACCATCTCCAACGATGTAAATAACTTTTTACTCGATCATTTATTAGGTAATCCAAAACAAGTAAGAAATTATTTTTATTTTTCATAAAAAAAGTTACTTAAACGCAACAAGTAAAATATGATGTGGTGTGATCAAAAGAACTTATACAAATTTATGGCCTGTGGAGATATTAATTAGTTAACCTCAAATCTATTTATTTTGTTTATTGAGCAACAAAATGTAGAAAGTTAAAGAGGTGCAAAATCCGTTAAATGTGGGGATCATGGTTGCTTAGTTGGCTACCAAAATAAGTAACGTCCTCCATTAGATAACCAAACGGAAAGTGACATAATCTCGTTAGTCATATATATTACTATTAAGTGAATTGTTCGTACTCTTCAAAAATATCAAAGACGCGTTATTTCTATCTAAATAAAAATAAGAACATATTTTCGTAATTGCCAAAACCTGCAGCTCTCTTTCTTTGACCCGTACACACAAATAACTGGTATATAACTACTGTTCCTTAAATTAAAATCCCTTCTTATTTTACCCCCTTTTGTGCTCAACTCGTGCTAATATAAGAGGTTCCACGAAAAAACATATCCCCAATTAAAAAAATATATATTGTTTCTTAATTTTAATTGCTATATTATATAGTCTTCATTATATATATATAACACGAAGAAACAAAGCGCAACTCTTCAACAAGTATCAAACAAGACACGGTACAAAAAAAAAAAAAGAGCTGATATGGGGAACAGTCTAGGAAGAAAGAAAACAGCAAAAGTGATGAAAATCGATGGAGAAACGATGAAACTCAGAACCCCTGTTTATGCAAACGAGGTTCTGAAAAATTATCCCTCGATGGTATTATTAGAATCAGAAGAAGTGAAGCATTTCGGGGTACGAGCAAAGCCATTGGAGCCTCAACAAGAGTTAAAGCCCAAAAGGCTTTATTTTCTGGTGGAATTACCTAAATTCCCCGAAGAGAGTAACAAAAACCCGAGGAGGGTCCGTTCGGGGATCCAAATGAGCGCGAAGGATCGTCTGGAGACGCTAATGCTAGCAAGGAGATCTGCGTCTGACTTGTCAATCATGAAGCCTGCGAGTATTATGAGTCAAGAGTACTCGTCTTATCATAATGATAGTTTTGCGTCAGACCTATTAAACGGTGTTGGGCCTCAGGCCCAACCTGTGAGGCTGAAGCTGAGGTTGCCGAAAGCAGATGTGGAGAAATTGATGATGCAAAGCAAAGATGGGAGTGATGTTGGTGAGAAAATTATCAGACTTTGCATGAATAACAATAACGATGGTGTTGGAGTCGATTTGTTTCAGCGTAAAAGTGGACCGTTGATCGAAGAAGATCAAAGTCAACGGAAGAATAATAATAATGGAGGAATATTGATTAAAAAGGGAATCCGATCTCGAGAGGTAATGTTCTTTTCATTATGGACATAGATCCACTTTTCAGGTTATATTGCTTATTTAAATTTACTCCATTATTTTAGTTCATGTTCTCGCCATGATTCTAAAAAGCTTATAAAATAAAACGCATTATAATATATAGTAAAAGGTAGTTTGAGTTGATAGAATTTACATTATCTAAAAGATTACTTCCATGGGTAGATAAATCATGTAGTATAATAAATATTACATGACCATATAGATTAGCTCTTGCCACATTGTTAGAAAAGAGTTAAAGTTAATATAAAAGTTTTACATTCAAGTTATGTATTTGAAAGATATTTAATTATTTACGGATCGATAAATTTTTTTAATGAGATTAAAAATAAAATAAATTTTATCAGATATAACAAGTAAAATGTGATCTGATATAGTGTGAACATATCAAATAAATAAGTAAAATCATTCAATTATAGTTTATATATATACACACGAATAAATTCTTATATATGACAAATTTAGCATGATTTGGTGCATCCACTTCGTTATAGTAAGTTGTTCTTTTGTAAAATTATTCTTTTATTCTTTCATCATGTATATTTTTAGTAAAAAATAATAATAATACTTGAAATTTTTGTAGGAATAATATATTTAACAATTTTAGGAAATGTATAAGAAAACAATATATAAGTCTCTTTTAGTTTCTCAAATCATATTTGACTTCTAATTTTCCTTCAATGTTTTTATTCTACGGATTTCCACGAAATAGAAGTATCTTAGAAGTCAAAAGCTGCATGGTCAATATAATTTTGTCTAATTAAATTACATTAAGACTCGGTATATAAAATTGTTGTCATAAAATAAAAGATCACGATTGAGTTCGAGCTACAAAAATAATATTTCATAAAAATGCAAAATCAAATTGGGTAAAATACACCTTTTGTAGTTTGTTCCTAGTAAAAGTTTTGACACAAAATATCTTTTTACATTAAAGATTCATACGGAGGAAAATATTTTTTAAACTTTCTCTTTATGGAATTTAATTTCAAGAATGACAGCTTCAATATTCTTTTAAATTCCAATTTTACCTCGATCATCAACTAACTCTAACAATATTATTTAAATTGGTTTGACAATTTAACTCAATTGAAGCTTTCCAAGTCAAATTTTGATGACTTCGACATTTTCCCTTTATATTAGTTTTTTTTTTAATGCATATAGAGTCAAAATATAAAATTTAGATATCTACCTTTAAAAAAAATAAGAAATTGGTTACGGAAAAGGAAAGTTTTATTTCCGTAGTACGTAATAAAATAAAGTATACGTGCATGTGATGCTAGAAAATATTATTTATATTTTTAAAACCAAATTGATTTTGAAAAATAAATAAATGAAAGGGATTGAAGTTGAAGTGTGAAATAGTGCCTTATCAACTAATTTGTTACCTAACGGCTACCAAAAATAGTTTTATAAAATTCATTTATATTCTCGTCATTTATCTATATCTTCATAGCATTATTATCATTTTTCATTTTTGGATAAGATTTTGAATGAGTTTATGGATGATATCAAGATTACCAAAATTACTTGACTTTTTGAAAGACGAGATTTGTCATAAGAACACCGTAGATAATTTAAATTTTGAAAGAGAACGTTTTTTTCTTTTAATAGACCTTGTAACAATATGGCAAACAGATTTTATTTTAGATAGTAGATAAAAATATTTTGCAATAAACATAGTTGTCTATACACCAAACTAAACCAAACATGTACTAACACTAAAACAAGTGTGTGGTTTTAATTTGTCTGCCTTCACAGTTGCAAACGTAATAGATTCCCAAAAAAAAGGAAAAAATTAAAATAAAAATTTCACCTCTCTTCACATTATTATAACTAAATTGATTAATTCATGATAACTAACTATGATGTCAAGTTCGGTTGAGCACTTTTAACGTATCCAAAAATAATAATGTTTTCTTATGTCTATTAGATTAGTAATACAATTTTTAATTATGCATTATAATCTTCTATATTTGTTAATTTTTTAAAATTCTTTTTGTTTCAATTGATTGCAGAAACGTGTAGGGTTCTTGCCAATTACAGAAGGGGAGATTCAATTAGCAATGACAGCTTCATAACAAAGAGAGGAAATAAATAAATAAATCCATTTTATTATATTATATAGTTTTGTGTAGTGTATGTACAAGTCTCCGAATTCACTAGCATAATTTTCAGCTATTACGGGTTCGAGCAGTCACTGATACGTCACAGCCCTTGAAGTGCTGCTCTTTTCCGAACCTCGTTAATGCAGGATGCTTTGTGCATCGACTATAATTTTAAATTTTTTAAGCAGGTTTTTAGTTATTTTCTGTATAGTAAAAATTAAGAAGCTGAAAATTAGGGGTGAATTATGTAGAAACTGCTTATGATATATTACATTTGTATCCAATTTTCTACCTTTTATTGTTTCTTTTACCTTCCATGGATTTATTTTTCCTTTCAACAATTTTGGATGAATCCTATAGCCAAGAGCTTTTCCCATTCATGTCTAAATATTACGTGTTAGACTTTTCATACATCTTTTTTTATATATCCAGACAATAGCTAGGAGCATAAAACTAAAATATTCGAAGTTCTATAAATTATAAAGTATATATTTATAAAGTTTAACAATATATATTTGTACCTAAGGTTAGGGAACTGGATGACTCAGAAGGCAAGAATACTTGTTAATTTGAAACATGTTCAGACAACTAAAATATTTGCAAATTTCAAGATCATTTATTCTTCTTATATGTTTAACTTTGAACGTGGATGAATCATGAATCACATGTATCAGACAAGAGAATGTGAAACATATCATATAATATTATGTGTAACAATGTTGGGGAGTTGTTCTTCATCTTTGTCACATGGCAGACAAAAGCTCCATAAAAATATGGTATCTTAAAAGTCATAAAGTCAATATATTATGTTTCCATAAGGGTCCATTTCTTTTCTTTTTTTTTTCTCAAAGAATTTCTTTTTTCCATACATGAAGAGAAGTGATAGGAATAAAGTAGTGTCCATTTCTTTCTTGAAAGATAAGAAAGTTGCTTCCAAGATTTGCTTGATGTGAACAAAAGTGGAACATGATAAGAAACCTACTTTACTTTCCATCCCCAAATGAGAAAAAATGGCTCTCTTTTAAGAAAATCTTTTTTTTTCCAATAATCCTGATGTACGATTAGATTGTATGCATCTTGACTAATTTCGTAGGGTATCTATTATCGCCCACCGAGTGCAGGATACCTTCTTCCAAGGCTTGAGATAGATGGGAAGAATCACTTAGTATTTATGTTTCGGAACTCAATACTTTATGGTTCTCAATTCACTTTTGACAACTAAGTTACACTTTAAAAGGTTTAAGTTATATTAAGTATAAAAGATATTCACACAACCATATCCTGATAAGATGGTTACACATGAATCTCTTTGATCTCATTGTTAAAATGTAGTTAAAAAGGTAAATTGCATAAGATTAAATGTATGAACAATGTAAAAAATGGCACAAAAAAGTCCTACACCTCCAATGGTGGGGAACAAGAGTTGTCACAATAAAAAAGACAAAAAAGGTAGTGGGGTGCCCTAAGCATTTTGTTTTCACACAGGGGATGCCCCTAAGCATGTGATGGAGGCAGACAATCTACCCTCATGCAAGCATTAGTGGCTGATTCCATGTCACACAGAGACAACTTTACTGTTGCTCGAAGATTCCACTTGTCACATTAGAAAAGATGGATAAAATACATAACTTTTGAGGAACTATAACGATAGGGATGGGGAAATCTAATGCAAACTGACTTGTAATAAGAGACATTTGATTTCATTTCTCAAATGAAGCCTTTGTATAAATGTACAGATGGTCAAATGTACACTTTGCCAGATTACTTAATAAAGATGACTGCCCCTACTTTCCTCATACTCTTTAAACCCCAGATGGCAAAACAAATATGAACCAACTGGAGAATATGTAACCTTTCCTTCATCTGCAATTTTGTGCAATTAGGAAGGTTTGCTTATTGGCAGAAGGCTCTAAGAATGAATATAATTGAATTCAAGAAGACCACTGATCAGGTACCGTGAGAAAATAGGTTGTCATCGCTTTTCTGAACCTTTTCTTGTATTGTATTGGAGAAACAATAGTTGGGGATGCATTCTTTGGTCCTCCAAGTATGCCCGAGGCCTTCACCCATGTCTCTAAGTGCTTGTCCCAAGTATATTGCCTCATGAAATCGATGATCCCCAAGACTAGTTCTTTTCGCTCTTCATCCACCCCCACCAGCAAAGAGTAGTCCATCACATCAACAGACTGTCAAAAAAAGAACTTTTATTGGTCAAAGCTGAAATGTAGACGCCAAAGAGGAAAAAAGAAGATGGATGCTCCCTCAAGTTGTTGATTACTTGATCAAAACAATTATGTAATCCCTTGTTTTGAGCAGAGATAATTACTCCTTTGCTACGTTCTCTCTAACAGCAGATCGACTCATAGTGGGCATCTTATAATAGGAGACAAGAATGAAACAGAATAAAACCAGATACTTCCCCTCGTCAAATACTCCCTCCATTTTGATTTGTTCATTTGGTTTTGACTTGGTACAGAGTTTAGGAAAAATAAACAAGACTTTGAATAGCGTGGTTAAACTAAAGATATATATAATGTACCAAAATTCTCTTTAATCGTGTGGTCTTAAACATGTCGTGTGGAAAGTTAGAATTTAAGAATTCCCAAAAAATGAAAGAGGCATTCTTTTCGAAAAGGAGGGAGTAGAAAGTTTAAATTTTCAACTTAAGGATCAATATCACAATCCAGAGAATAGGAAGCAAAGTAGCTTACTGCCAAAAAAGATGTATCATTCCAAACAGCTCGCTCAAGGCTTCTTTTTGCTTTGCTTCCAAGAAATATGGGTTTGGTATGCAATGTTTCTAAAAGATTCATATCCAGCAACACTTTGTTTGCTCCAGTTGTATCTGCATTGTAGCGGGATCGCAGAGAACCCTTGAGATCATACACCCTAGAGATCTTTCGTTCGAAAAAGAGATTCTCCATCACAATTAAATCCATTTTTATGTCCCTGCCTCCTTTCAAGTGTTTAACTGAAACCTGAAACATTGGACACAAATAGGAATAAGACTTCAGCAATGACAAAAACTAGTTCAAAAATTAAAGGGACACTTTTTACCTGGAATATTCCGAGAATTTTTGCAAGGCAAGTCGGGCTCCGGGAGTTAATGGAATCTGTTAAATATTTGAAGTACTCTGGTGCAAATTCTTCAAAAGAGTCCAACTCAGTTTTCTGAACTTGTTTTATTATGAATCTTTCATCCAATGACTTGGCAAAGTAAACATTGCTCTTTCCCCCTTGAGCACTCCATCTTTTACAACGGCTTAAGGAACGTACAAAATCCAGTTCATCAGGACAGCACTTCCTCCTAAGAGCATCAAATTGCTTTGCAAAGTAACAAGTAACTGAAAATTTCACCTTTCCCCCACTGCTCGAAGATTCGTCATCGAAAGAGATCCTTAGGTGAGGAGAAGTTTTTGAATCTGTAAAGAGGGAAGTAATTGTACTGGAAGCATCTTCAGAACCATGGCTGCTATAATGGATATAATCCATGTCAAGAGAACCAAAAGACTGCCATGCTGAAAGACTAGAAGCCATTCCAGCCTCCTTGTTGATGTCACTCATGTTCGAATCCCGTTCAGACACACTTGAGTTACCAGTGACCCAGTCATTATACACTTTCGAGCAAAGTGCATAAGATATAATGCTAGTAGGTTCATTGTCATAAACAGCTAGGACAATATCTCTCAAACCATTGAGTGGAACCATCAACCTTGCTCCATCAGGTATAAGAGATGCAAAAGAAATAAACGAAGGCGAAGAACCCATTAGGAGATTGAACTTATGAGCCTCGCTGGATGACATCTGAGAATAAGTTCTCTGAACACTGGAAACAGGATCTCTGATCATATTTTTGTATTCTCCAGAAGCATGAAAAGACCTAATTGATGATAAATGCAATGAAGAAGGAGGCAGCCCCTTCCTGATTCTGTCTTGAAGTCTCATAGCAGAGTCGAAGGAGTGAACTCTCGCAGGTGACCTTATCCTTCTAAAAGGAGGCAAATCAAGTTGACTTCGTTGTCTGAAAGGAGCAGCTTCAGATCCATCTCCTTGTAGCAACTGAGCTTTTTTGGGAGAACGATCAGTGCCAGACCAAGCAAAGTCTATCTGATCAGAAAGGACTGATGCAGCTGAAGGAGCTCGTTCCAAGGATGTTTTATTAAATGCATTCTCTCCTTCCATCAGCATTTCCTGCATTCTCTCACTCCCACATGAGGTTAACACAGAGCTTTCAAGCTCAGCAGAACCATAAGGTGATACTCTAGTTTCCTCCTGTTCGGACGGCAAAGCTTTCTCGGGATATTCCTCGGAGTCTGAGAACTCTGGCACAGACTCTTCATAAACATGCTCAAGAGAGTCATTCTTTAGGAACATGTCCCTTCTCCAATCTATCAGCTCATTACAAGATCCAGAACCCTCGGAACCAGCTGAACCAGAACTCTTTTCGAGGAAGGACTTCATGGACAAAAGCCGATGATCCCAAACACGTGAAGCAATCACGAGGGAATGCCTCAAGCGATTTAGCTCAAGAATGTCGATTGCGCCCTGTCTTGGGTCAAAAGTGTCATTATCATCCAGCTGAAGAAAGTCCTATTGTCCAAGCAAACAGAAACCAAAGACGTTAGGAGAAACCCGGCACTTGTCATACATGCTAAACTAAAAAATCTGCAACCAACCTACATATTAAAGTCATGAGAGGAAACTGTACAAGTATTAAAGATTGATGTCCCATAGTTTCTTACATGGTAATCATTCTTTTCCTTCATAAGCAGGTCCGTTAACTCCACAATGAGGTCATGCAATTGAGTTGTTTCAGATGGTTCACATTCTAAAGAGTTACTTTTCTCTTCAATCCTGCGGAAGGCATTTGATATTTCTGCATACAGAGCCTTGGCTTTACACAGCAACTGCAAGACATATCACATAGAGTAAACATAAAAAAGTATTAAAGACATCGCAGGTACTTAGAATCATTCCAAGATAACAGGATCAGTATTAATATTTCTGTCACCTCAGCTGCTTCTTTCCTTAACCACTCCTTTTCTGTGTAGCCACTAAATTCAAGAGTTAATGGGGGCAGACGAACTGACAGAATAT
>JAPFFP010000088.1:3749319-3765493 GCA_026153255.1 Solanum medicagineum | reverse complement strand
ATAACATGATAAGGTGACAATCAATCCATTCTCAATATCACATCAAAGTTGACCATATCCAACAATATCAAGTCAGCATATTTATTTATTCTTATTTTAATACTATATTCTTGGTAGATTCCAAGTGAACAAACAACAATATGTTTAATGAAATTTTACAAGTAGGGTGGAAAAAAATATACATAAATTTTATTCTTATCTTGTATAAGATATATCAATAAATTATTTCTAATAGATAATTGAGTCTATTAAAATGTTTTAAAGTAATTCTAAAAAAAATACAAAAATAAAAACAATAACAACAACGAATTCAAACAGATTCTACGTACAAATTGACAGAGAAAATAAAATTTAATAAATTGATTTGAAACACAGGTTTAGAAATATCCATCTCCATTAATATATATGCCGAGGAAATGTCTAAATATTTGAGTTTACTGCGTATTTAAAAGATATTTACTTTATTTTCATAAATATTCAGAATTATATATAAACTTTTTCCATTAATCACTTTATGTGGACAACAGTTCATGTCCAAGTTGACATTTTTCAAAACGAACCTTTTTTTAAAATATAGAATGGGCGTACGTTTTTTTATTAATTAATTAAAATGGAATATATCTTATCTTCTGAGTTAATTATTTTTGAAAAAAAAAAAGATTTTTCTTGTCTACGTAATGTCCAATAATACAATAATAAATTAACTTGTACCTAAATCCAAATTTTGTCGTTCATCTCATCAACTCTCATCCTTCAGCGAGTCCAACAAAAACATTACGTATAATTCTTATTTATAAAAAATGTACCTTATTTATATTTTATATAATCCATGCAAGTATATCTTGAAGAAAAGTAATTTTTGTGTCCATCTATCTCATCATAATATTTGATAACATATATATTATCCATGCAAGGTTAGTTAAAAGAAAATATTCTTAATTTGCTTATCCACCTTTTGAGATTTATTTGGGGCACTTCTATTTATTTGGGGCACTTCTATTATTTTATTTTATACACAATATGATCATGGAATAGGTAACATGTATGGTATATTGGTTGACAAAAATATAAAAGTCAAAGAAAATTAATTGAAGGATGATTCTTGTTTTAAAAAAGAAAAATCAAACGGATGGGGTGCGTATATATAGATAAGTATACAACTAATGAAGTTATACCATTTTCTCTACCTTTCAAACATTATAATTTTAATTTGTTGAATATAGTATAACATTCTATATATCGCTTAACTTGTCATCATCTATGTCTCATTACTCCCATATGTATTTATTTCTTCTTGCTCGTTTGTCACTTCAAAACCATGAAAATTCAGTATGGTTTATATATAATATTCCAAGGACATCTATGTTAGTACATATGTTAAGTATAACATAAAATCATATTGACCTATCATGATTGTATATCACAATTTTCCATTTTGGTTCCTCTTGTCACCATGCTCTTTCGGAAACATCTAGCCTTTCTATCTCTATGAAGTAGTGATAAGGTCTGCATACATTTTACTCTTTCCAGACCTCACTTATAGAATTTCACTGGATGCGTTGTCATCATTGTTATTGCTACCATGCTCATTCAAAAACATTTAATTTCTAAATTTTTTCATTAAACACAAAAAAGTCATCATTTTCTATTGAGGTATATTTATATGGTATATTAAAACTAAGGGGGTGGGAGTGGGGGTGCGGGGTTGTGGTGGGGATAGTGTGGAACATAAGAAAGTTTTGATGTCTTTTTAGGATTAACTTTTAACTTAGGCTTTCGGTTCGGTGAGAAGACATTTCTGTGTCAACTGTCAAGTTATGTGTGCTCCTTATCTAATTTCCTTTTATATGTGTATGTCCTTTCAAAAAAAATAATAATTTATATTTCTTGCCCCTTGTATTCGACTCATTTTCTACTTGGAGTTTTCTTTGTTAATAATTCATAAAAAATCCTTAATTTCACGACTTTGTTTTTATGTAATGATAGTGTTTGAATCAGTTTGAACGTATCTCAACTATCGTGTAATATATAATTTGTTATCAACGTAGATATGATGTAATTCTATCAATCAAAACTTTTATAATTAAATATCTTTTTATGTTCGCTATAATTTAAAACTGAAAGATCTCATTATTCTTGATTCACTTATTTTTAGGATATTTATTTGGGTGACATAACATGTGGGATTCCATCCCCTTTCTACATTTTTTTTTCCACAAAATAACTTGGGAGTTGTCAATTTGTTCCCTACTTTTTGTTGGGATTTGAGTTGGGAAGTATAAAATCAAATATGCTTAGGATTCTAGGAGGTTAGGTGTAAGAACACCCAACAAAAAGTTTTATTGTACAAATCAAAAAAGGTTACACATCATTTCTTCAACATTTCATGTCATTTACAACTAAGGAAATGGAAGGACAAGAGTAGATTTTTGGCAAAGTGGTCTTTAGTCAATGAAGTGAGGGTAAATCTCTAGAAATTAGGGTCAAATTCTCACATATCCCAAATATTAGATGATTTTTCCTCAGCTGTCTATGTTTTTAGATGAAAAAGCATATTTGATGTCTACTGTTGACAGATAGAGATAACTAATAATAACAACAATAACATATTCAATGTAATCCCACAAGTGGAGCCTGGGAATGATAAAATATGCGGACCTTACCACTAACTCATAGAGATAGAAAGATTGTTTCCAAAAGACCCTCGTCTAAAAAATATCAAGCCCCAAAAGCATATAGAGATAGAGATAACTAATGTATGGTCAAATTGCATACAAGCTAACTTGGATCATTGTTAAATGAATGATATATATCTTTGCTAAGAGATAACAAGTATTGAGAGATAGAAGCACTATGTGGTAGTACAGTTGAGATGCATACAAGCAGGTTAAAAATATCCTTGAACCATCAATATCTTTGCTAAGAGATAATACTTCTTAATACATACTTGCTGAGATAATCAATTGCATCCAATAAAGCTAATCTCAACATGATTATTAAGACAAAAAGAAATTTAACAATTGAAATATGTGTAAACTGGTCTCGATACGATGAGAAACATGAAAAGGAGAAGAATAGATTTTCCCCCTGCCCCATGAAACTCCACATTCTTTGAACACAAACTTAGAGCAAAGATAAATTCTCTATCTTCATGATCATTTATGACTCATCACCATGTGGAGGATATTGGTATTTTGGGTAACTTTGAGAGGAATCCATGACCCTCTTCTTTTTTATTTTCTACAAGTTATTAATATGTTTTTGTCAACTTAGGGTTACAAATGGGTCCTAGTCAAGTACATTTATTCTTTTTAATGTCTCCCAAATAGCCTTACCAAATTCCTACTTCCTCGTGAATTGAAACCCCCACACGCTCCATAACCCTAAATAAATATGCATTCTACCTAATCATACTATTAAGTTAATATACCTTATGTTTTAAATTATTTATCATATTTTTTTAAAAAAATATTAATTAGAATGAAGTTTTGATTATTTTGATTTTTATTTATATCCTATTTTTCTTTTTATGTGTCATTTCTCTAACGTTCTGCCATAATTGAGTTGCTTCTCTACCCATAACATAAACTTTTTTTATTTTATTAAGCATGGGCTAGTTATCTTGTTTGTTCAAATATTCCGATGTGGGTGTATTAGAGTATTTATAATTTCTCATTTCAATAACTCCTTTTAGCTGTATCTAAGATTTGCAAATCGAAATGACTTTAGACCCACCAACTAGTTATTAGAGCCAATATTTAAAGTATATTTATTATAGGTAGAACAGAACAATAAATATATAGATAAGAGAAAGGCAAAGAAGATTTAAAATAAATATGAATAAGTGATATAACATTGAATATTCAACAAAATATGAGGTGTGTTTGTTGCGATGAAAAATAATTTCTTACAAACTATTTTTTTTTATACTTATTTTCTAATATTTAATAAATGTGTAATAAAATATTATTATAAAAATATTTATATGTAGAGGAAACAATGAACTTAGAACACCACTTATGATCTTTATAATAATTTCTTATTATATGATGATTGACGCATGAACAACGAATATATTCATAAAATAATATCTGTTTCAAAATAAAAAGTCGTGAAATATTTCAATATTAAATTTGTCTGTAACCTATTTTTTAACTCATCCTGAAAAGATTAAAGATAATTTTTTATGTTTTAGCAACAAAAATCCTTCATCGGTAATTGCTTTTTATTTAATATATAATAAAATCCAAATAGATTTTAAAGATTCTGGGACAAAAGCATAAGTTGTCCAATTTGTAGCCATCATTTGAATTATTGACTAAATGCTTTTATTTAACAAATATAAAGTTGTATCCATTGGTTGTAGTGGATTTCTTTCAAGTGCTCTTTAGAACTTTATACAAGCATGAATTTTATCCTCTAACTCTAATGATTCCATCAAAGAAATTAGTAATTGGGTAAAAACCTTATCCTTAATTTCCACTATAAGTAAAATGAATGATTTAAAGATTAATGTCATTTCTTTAAATCATAGTGGTGGTCTACAATTTTATTTCATGATTCTGACTTTTCAAAAATGGAATTCCAATTTAGCTATGTGTCATTTCTTTTGCCTATTTTGGAAATATATTTCTTTTTCATTAGTTGGTAATATTTCTCAATCGTTTAGATGACAGTGTTGGTCCCATGAAAAAAAAAATTACATTGCAACAAAAAAAAAAGGAATTTTAATTGCGTAGATCTCTTTGATATAAATCGGTAGGTGGCTAATTGAGTTTTTGACTATTATAAAAAGTTGTATTTATATAGTACTAAAGAGATGGTAGGTTTGTACTGTAAACAGACTAGTTAGTGGATAAGTCACAAGAAAATCTTAGCTTGGAATTCCTTTTATTTTTTAATAAATATACACTCCATTTTGCAAATAATACTTATACTATTAATCTACTTTATAAGATAAAAGGGACAATTTAATATATGCTTGATTAAGAATGAAAGAGTACTTATCACTCCACTACAACTCTTATAGGTAAAACATAACAACTCTTATTGATAAAATATGACGTTCTAGGTGCATGTCCACATCTTTATTATGTAATAATCCATTTTACATAAAAGATAATTAAGACATATATACTTTAAAAAAAAAGGGTCAAGTTATTTTTTTTTTAAAAACCGTACTAGTTAATGGGCTTAGCCCAATGGAAAGTAACGCAGGAGCTGAAACCCGAGTTTTTCAAAAAGCTTCGGAGTAAATTTTCAGCCGCGAAGATGGTGGGGAAGGAGAAAATAACTCCAATGGAAAGTATTCCTGCTACAGATGAGGTGAGTTTAATGCTACTTTTCAAATTTACAGAGGAATTGGCGTAAAGGGTAGTTGACAAAGTTGCTTTTTTTGAATAAAGTATGGAAAAAAATTTGTTCTTGGCAGCTTACGATTAGAAATTTTGCATCTTTTTTTATATTAATAGTTGCATTGCATTAGTGAGACGTCATTGTTGAATAAATACGGCGGTTAAGCAGCTAAGACAATTCTTCTTTTAAGTGGTTTGGTGTGTAATTTGTGTTATGTGAAGGAAGCTGATGAAATTTTGAATATCTGGAAATAATAGTTAGAATGAGTTAAACTGTCATAGGTCTATAATTTTGTTGAGTTGAGTTAAACTAAGGGTCATATATGGGTAGTCATGATGGTAGTTAGAATTGTGCTGTTTTGTTTGCTTTAAGCTTATTTTGAGGAGAGGAAATTTGTTGTGCGTTTAGTAATTTTCTGGATTTTTTTGCTTTCTTTGCAATAGTATTGCACCTTAGTGTTAGAAACTTGAGCTATGGCGTGTTTGAAACTTAATGATTTATCCCTGCAAGTTGTCTTTGTCCACTATGCTAATTCATGGATAGGATGTGGTGAGTTTATCTTTGTTCAGTTATTCAGGGTGGGAAAATATGCTCTTACGTTACGTCTGTTATTTCCTTGTGAAAGCATAAGACGGGGATAGGTCTTATTTTGTCCTGGAAAAAGGGAAATGTTTTTTTTTACCCTAACATGGTGTTTTTGAAATGAAATAGTTGTACGATCAAAAGGATTACAATTGATTATTAGATCCAATATTTCTTGATTAGAAGTACCAAGTGTCAACATGAATGAAAAGATTTAGAGCTTGACCATTTGCTTTCTTATTCTTACTCAACTGCTTCGTGATTCTTTTCGATATCTTGATTGGCAGGTCATTTCTGAAGCGATGGATACGAAGAAAAAGAAATACCTTAGAGGCGAAGCAGCGAATTTGAAGGTACTGAAGTTTGTAAACTTTCTTTTAGCTTAAACTTTAATCCTGGCTAGTTTTGCTTTTCATTGATGATCATATGCTAAAGAGCTACTTCTAATAATTTGCAGGAATTGAAAGATAAAAAGTTAACAGGGTCAGCTTGCTGTGCAAGAAGAATTGTATGGAAAGTCTGCAGCTGCTGCTGCGGAGGCTGAGAAGGTGTCTAGACTGTGTTCTGATAGTTTAGCTTAATTTTCTACGCATCTACAGAAAATTGGTTAAGCATATCACTGTTTTTGTTTTGCATGTTGTAGTTAGTAGATGTATTCTACTGCACTAACTGTTCCATCCATTCAGCTCAGTTACCCCCCAACACACGCACACAACACCAGATTGTTCTTTGTCTGTTGTTTGTATTTTCAATTAAACTCCATCGCAGAAAAACTAGGTCTAATAGCATATATTAAGCTGCCTCTGCTAACCACTTGAAGTTGATTTTATCAACTGCGTGCAATTTTATTGCCTGTCATCTAGACTTGTTTGAATCTCTAACTCTTCTGCTTTTTTCAGTGGCTTATGCCAAGTGAGGGTGGTTATCTAGAGGGCGATGGTATTGAGAAGACATGGAGAATAAAGCAGGACGCAATTGCCAGTGAAGTTGATATTTTGAGCTCTAGGAAACAATTTGATATTGTCTTACCAGGTTAAGATTTTGCTTATATTTAATTACTGAAACAGATGCAAAGTTGCTTGTCTTCCATAGATTATTGTTTAATGTATTTTCACTGTTTCACATTAGTTATTGACTTGTATATTGCAGATTTTGGTCCTTACACTCTTGAATTCACCCCCAGCGGTCACTACATGGCTGCAGCTGGACGCAAGGGTCACATTGCTATTGTAGATATGATAAACATGAAAGCCATTAAAGAGCTACAGGTACTTATTTGTTGTTTGATTTATTCTAGAAAAAAGATTATCTAAAACAAGCATGATGATTTTATTTTTGTACTTCATAAAGGGGTCAAGGATCTTACTTTGAGAGGTTTCAAGGATGTCTATTCCACATAGTAATCTATTTAACATGCGGTATTCTTAGCTTTGCAGTTAGACTTAGTATCATTAATTTCAAAATCACATATCAAACTTACTTTATCAAATGAAGAAGTGTCAGCATTGTTTTATTACTTATAATCAAGAAATCTGGACATCCTTGAATTAAGGGCTTGTTTTTTATTTGCATTATGTGGTTCTTCACCAGTTTCCGAGGCTCAGGTTTGCTTATCGCTTATGTTTCTATTGCAGGTCAGGGAAACTGTGCGTGATGTAGTATTCTTGCATAATGAACTGTTTTCCGCTGCTGCTCAGAAGAAGTAAGACTCATTTTATGTCCAGATTTCTTGGTGGTTATGTGTTATAAGGTGGGTTTCAAAGGCACTATATTCCTTTGGTTATGTTTCACTGGGTGTAGAGATTGCATAAATTCCCACGCTCTTCTTAAATGTTCACGTGGATTTTAGAATTGGTTAATATCGGGTTGTGAAAGGATGAATTTCAAATGAACTTTTTCTAGCATTTCCTTCTCTCTGCGTCCTCTTGAATTTCACTGCTGGATCCTCTGTTAAGCTCAGTAGTTTTGTCAGCAATTTTGTGCATGTCCTTTTAATTATATTCCACGTTCCAATATTCTTTCATTCCATAAAATCCATCCTTTAATTAATGTCCATCATAAATTTGGCAGATTTTGTTTGGTAAACCTAAATATCTGGCATGTCACAGGTACCCATATATATACAATAGAGAAGGCGCGGAACTCCACTGCCTGAAGGTTAGTTTGACCTGCTAATGCCGTGTGGCTTATGTTGTCTGGATGGTTAAATCACTACATGTTTCATTGTACAACTTGTATTCTATGGTATGTGTGGCCTTCTAAAACCTCCAATTTTGCACGAGTATTTCAGCTGGTGTATTGTTTTACATATTTTCTTAACTATGCTGATGGTTGGAAGGGCCAGGTGTCAACTATTCTGCGTTTACTGAGTACTCGTCTCTTGTTCTTTAAAACTCTTTTTCGTCTTAAAAATAAAACTTTCACAGTTCATGTCTTCTGTTCCTTTGGGGAGTTGCTAGAACCTCGCTTCTATTGCTGTATTTTTGCTTCAAAGAAAAGGGCTTTGTTCTGTATAGTAATGATAACTATGTAACAAAAAAATTTACCTTTTATAGTTTACTGCCTTAGAAAAGAAAATTTGTATGGATCCATTTGGTCTATTGTTATTTCAGGATACTATTGTCTAAACATCTGCATGCCTATCTTTTGCATTTCCCAATTGCTTTGGTTTTTAACCAATTAGCAAGTACACATGGATTTATGATATGATCTTTCTTAAATTTTAGGAACATGGTGCTGTGCTAAAGCTTCAGTTTTTAAGGAATCACTTCCTTTTGGCTTCTATAAACAAATTTGGTCAGTTGCATTATCAAGATGTTACCACTGGACAGATGGTAGCTAATCTGCGAACTGGCTTGGGTTGTACTGATGTCATGCACGTAAATCCCTTCAATAGTGTGGTTGCTGTGGGCCATTCTGGTGGCACGGTCAGTATGTGGAAGCCTACAAGTGCTGGTCCCCTAGTGAAGATGCTCTGTCATCCTGGACCAGTCTGTCTCTGGCGTTCCATCCTTATGGACATCTAATGGCAACTGCTGGTATGGAAAGGAAAATAAAGATTTGGGATTTGAGAAAGTACGAGGTTCTACAAACATTACCTGGACAATGCAAGGCCTTTGATTTTAGTCACAAAGGTTTACTAGCTACTGCAACCGGATCTTTTGTACAAGTTTATGGAGATCTTTCTGGATCTCAGAATTATAGTTGTTATATGACCCGCTCTGTGGCGAAAGGATACCAAGTAAAGAAGGTGTCGTTCAGACCATACGAAGATGTTCTAGGCATAGGACAATGGGTTGGTCTTCTATCTTAATTCGAGGATCCGGAGAAGCCAATTTTGATTCTTGGGTGGCAAATCCGTTTGAAACATCTAAGCAAAGAAGAGAGAAGGGAATCCGCTCTCTTCTTGATAAGCTCCCTCCAGAGACTATCATGTTGGATCCGACAAGGATTGGTTCAGTGAGACCAGAAAGGAAGAAGGAAAAGCCAACAAAGGAGGAAAGAGAAGCAGCAAAGAACATTCCTATGAAGAAGAAAACAAAAGGTAGAAGTAAGCCGAGTAAGATTGAAAAGAAGCAAGAAGCTGTTGAAAAAGCTAAGAAACCTTACTTCGAGCAACACACGAATAAGAGGAAACTCAGCTTCCAAAATCTTTAGAACGTTTCGTTAGGAAGAAGGCAGCAGCATGATCAGTTATAGATATTGAAGAAGTATTCTAATTCTCCAGATCAAGTTTTGTCCCTTGTCACTTACATTGTTTTCTTTTAAGGTTAAAATTTAGGCATTCTTGTTTTAACATACAACTTTCCAGCTTGGAGTAGAGGCCAATGTAAAATCTACAAAGTAGACGATGTATGAATTACTTTTTCCTAGCCATGGTTTACTTTATTGCTTTCTATTCTTCATTCAATCCTTCTTCCAGGATCAACCTGTTAGTTAAGAGGAAAGGGGATGAGAGGATCAAAGAATAGGGAATGCAGAGCTGGTTTTTGTGCTCTAACAAGAACAAGGACCACAGCTTTACATACATCAAGCTAACAGAATTTCTTAATTGTATCAAATTCATGAAATATGAACCCCAAGTTATAATGAAATACCAACTCGTTGCATTGGAGGAAAGTCGCAAGATATTCCAGAAGCTATCTTTTTGTTTGATTAAATAGCGGTTACATTGGATGAAAGTCGCAAGAAGCTATCTTTTTGTTTGATTGAATGGCAGTTACTTTGACATTAGTATAATGAATCTTATTTGCACTTTGTGCTATACTGTTGCTTCTATTCTTTTGTCTACAACAAATTATAAATGATGGTCATGCTCGTTTTGTACGTCGTCCAACTTCAAGGGCAAGCTCTGTGTCGATTTTCAGAGAAATGTCAAGTGCTTTCACAGAATGCGTTAGGGCACCGCTGCAAATATTCAAAAATGTTCTCTAAGTGTCATAACAGAACTTCATGTGCCTAATATATATGCGACTAAAACAAAAGACAGATACTTATTATTAAAATATCGTTACTGGAGGAAACAAATGGTAGACTTCTGAAATGCATACCTGGAAATGTAGGTAACACCAGTTTGTCCAATTGTGTGCACTGTTTCAAGGGTAACATTTCCTGAAGCCTGCCATCATTATAGCCAAAGCATCGTGTCATCACAAGATATACTTGGCAAAATAATAAACAGGAAAGCCAAACAGTGCTTTTTTGTGAGTTGTGAATGGAGTTCTCATTATAGAATCAAGCTTCCATGCGACTTCTATGCTTCTTACACGTTTAAATTGATAAAGGAACTAGCAAAATGACACAAAGACGTGCACCTCTTTGGGACTTGACCGAACAATAGAGGCAAATAACAATCTGTACTCATCTTTCTGCCAGTATCAGAACTTGGATATGCTGGGCTTAAATGTCTTCATTTATAAGGTCTCACTTCCCTTTCTCAACTCTCCTATTGATAAAAACTATCCAGCCTTTGAATTTAAAGGTTTGTTTCATTCCATGCGTCTACAGAGACATGGCAATACTATAGGTCCAAGAGACAATAAGGAAAAAGAGGGAAAAAAGCACCTTGCAGGGAAAGTTCATATGTATGTCATTACGTTTGACAATTTCAATAATCGTAAAGAGGAAACTGTAGTATGTGTTGCAAGTCTAGTGACCAATAATGAATATCTTACAACTGAGAAAAGTCAAGGCATTGCGTCGCATTAATTTTCTATATGCAGAAACTTGTGTGAAGCAGTTAAAGATGAAATATAATTAAGAGTTACCTCTGTTTCAAACCTCCCATTGATCAAATCTACAGCCTCCTTAAGCATGGATACCTCAACATCCCCATTAGATAATGGAATAACCATATTGTCCAGCATTACCCTAGTCAATGAAGTCTTTGTTTGAGATGCATATTCTAGAACCTCATGTACCTCTGCAAGCGTTCTGGTTTCAACCTGTTGGATAGGAAAAAAGGTTTGGAAGCTCTGCCAAGAATTAGCACAAATTGAACATACTTTAGAAGTCCATGGCTGTACCTCAAAATACTATAATGGGTGTCACAAATCAGCCAATTTGCATGATTACTTGCAAATTTTGTCATTGAGGGAAAGAATGGGGGTGGGGGGCTTCAATCCCAACCTAGTCGCAGTCGTCTCTATTCTGAATCAATTTCTCTCTAGTTCGGGCCAATTTCATATCAAAAATACTAAATCATTGTCTTTCTCTCATTTTTGTGACTTATTTATAATTGCACAAGTTATTAAAATTAAATGTTTTTCTCAACTTTCAATATCCACGTAATTAATCTTCTCAACTATCCAAAGTAAATGCATAAACCAACATAAAGAAAGACACACTGTTGAGTATCATGCTAATACAGATTTAAAATACAGTTTCTCTCAAACTTCTTAGGTTATATTGGAGGATGATTAGCATTGAGTGATTTCAGAAACCAGAAAATTACCCCCACTTTTTCAGCAAATATTACTGATATCTTTTTACTTTCTACATTACTTTTGCTACAAAAACCAGAACACTAACAAGAATGAATATCCAAGGGGAGTGGAAACCATGTACATCATTGTGTACCTGAATCCAAAAAAGTAAGGAACTTGAAAACTACCACAAAATATAACAAGGCAAACCTATTTTGCCTGCTGGCTGCTTTAGTTGCTTAGTTTGACATCATTTTCCTCTCTTGTTTCAGTTATCCAAAATCATGAAATATTCTGATTCTTTACAAGGTTATCTAGATATAGATACACAAAGCAAAAGTCTTGAGTTTCAGGGCAAACATAGTTTACTTGGACTAACATTTGACTTCAACATATAAGAGTTCAGTTCTTCGGTGAAAGAATATCAGAAGTGGCATCGATCATTAAATCTATATCTTCAAAGGTATAAATAGTTTATGACTGAATGGCTCTAGAAAGATGTTGCTCTGACCATATTCCAGAACAAGTTAAGAATAATATATTCCAGCAGAATAGGTAATTGCTCGTACTCTTCAAAAATGTTGCCAGGTGCGTGTTGGATCCTCCAAAAGTAGTGCATTTTTGGAGGATCTGACACGGGGGCGTTGGCAATTTTTTTGGGAGTCCCAACAACATAGAATTCAGCTGTCAGGTCAAAATAAATATACCAAATGTTCAAACAATAAATTTACAAGGTAACGACTCAGATCAAAAAACATATAGAAGAATTGAATCCAAAGGTATGTGGGACAAACCTCAACCCCCATTTGCAGTTTATTTTGCTCCAAATACTGATCCACAGATTTTAGAGCACTGCTGACACCTCCAGCAGCAGATATGTGATTGTCTTTTATCATTACCATATCAAATAAGCCCATTCTGTGATTCTTACCCCCACCGATCAACACCTACAGTTAAAGCCAGGTAAAAAGTTAGCCAAGATAAGGCATGCATGTTAGCCTTAGACAAGTGGATGATTTTGGTGAGTAGATCTTTACCGCCCATTTATCCACCAAACGCAATCCTGGAGCTGTCTTTCTAGTCTCCAAGATGTAAGCAGGGTGTGCAGCATCTGCCATTGCCTGCAAATACAAAAAAAATTAAGCTCTTCTAATCAGTACTACAGAGGAAAGAAATTAAGCTACACGACATCTTGGAATAGCACGTTTGCATGTGTATTTGCAACTATTGTCTGTTACGTATTAGACAGAGGATTCTTTCTCATAGACTGATTGTAAAATTGTTTCCATTTTGTAGTTCAGGCACCATCTACCGTCACAGAAGAGTGAACGCTCACAAGCCTTATAATGAACACATGGAATCTGTTTCCAAGACTTGAAATCTTGACTTTATGGTGAGACATGTTTCAATAAAAGTCATGTTTGTATTGTCATGTTTCCATTCATGACAAAATATTTCCATATCTTTATTAATGATGAGCAACTTGCACAAGGACAAACACACCTTAGTTAGCGTAGCTATTCCACTCATTCTTTGCATAAAATTCAGAACAACCCTCTCAGCTATAACAATGCTGTGAGCCTTTCCTACAAAAGTCAGGCCAAGTTGATTAACATGCCAAATCTCATTAGTGACTAAGCATTTCTCACATTTAGCTTACCTTGTACTTTGCCAAATTTCAAGCCTTTATGAACCTTATCACCGTCTTTTATAAACCACTCCACCTGATAATGAGAACATAAAGAGATTTAAAAAATTATCCTTTATAAACAAATTCTTCTAAGTAAACATACCAATTACAAGAACAACCTAATTGAAAAAATAATACCTTTAATGAAGGATCAACTTCTGCGAATATCATCTCCGCAAGTGCAATTCCTGCTACAATCCCATCTTCCTTAGCTAGAAAGTAAGCTTCAGATTCCAAGTCAACAGGAATTGTCGCCTTACAAGACACATCTCCTGCATTTTGCACAAGAATACATTTAATAATAGATTTTTTAAAATCAAGTACTCAAATTCAAGAGGGTAGTTGAAAAAAATACACTATTTCCAAGAACATGAATTTGACAAACTATCATGCACAGGCTGATTACAGTACAATGACAATATCCTCAGCTCTTGAACTTAAAACAAGACACTTTTACCACCAAAAGTTGTGGTGGGGTTGGTAAGTACCCATTCATCCTTAACTAGAGTTCTTGGGTTTAAGCCTGAGAATTTGGACTTCCAAACACATACCCGGAATTAGTATCCCCACCCCACCCCACTATGCTTACTAAGAAAACAAAAACTATTGAAGCTTGAAACAACAACATACCCAGTGAAGTCCCACAAGTGGGGTCTGGGGAGGGTAAAATGTACGCAGACCTTATCACTACCTCCTAGAGAAAGAGAGGTTGTTTCCGGAAGACCCTCAATGCAAATGTATCAGCTCCAGCTCCAAACATCCTGCTACTCATATAAAAGGGAAAAGCCCATTTCTGCTATACCACCTAAGAATCATGAATATTCACGAAAACTACTAAGATTATCAGATCTCTACCTAAAACCAGGGCAAGCATGAGAACTAAGGATATTATCAGAAACTTTTATGAAGCAATTAGTCAACTTGACCTCTGTTGGACCTAAGGCCTTAAAATCAGAACACATTTTACAATGTTTCTTTTCTTTTCTTTTTATAACTCAGAAATCCTTAAGGTTCAGTTGAATTAGAATCAGAACAAATCTCTCAAAGTGCCATTACTTTTTATAACCCAGAAATCCTCAAAGGTCTGCACTGTTCAAAACTCAGTCTTAATGGAATAATTTTCTCAATGTTTTTACGAGCCTCGGTTTACTCTTCCATCCACCACTCCGATAAAGTCCACGAACCAGAACTACAGCAACCAACCCAATGACTGTAATCGCCTTCTTTTTTAATAGTTCTGCTAGACAAGCTAGCATTTTGAGTTCCAGTCAGTCGGTTGGAATGCGCAGACAATAAAGAAGAGGAGAACTCATTAATAAACCGATATAATTATACTGTAAAAGAGCAGGTTATGATTCCTAACGTGAATCTTCTGTTGAGAAACCAACAAGCAACCCAAGGTTAGGGGCAGAACTACAGTATTAAAAACAGGTTCGGAGACACCTGCTTTTGCCTAGACACTGTATTTATATTAGGAAGCCTATCAAATATGTACAGATTTTAATTACAAACCTAGAAACAGACGAGCTATGAGTCCTCACTCTACCTCTGCCCAAGGTGGATCTAATCATTTAGAATTGTGAGTCACTAATTCAATCACCAATGTACTGCTACTTCCACCCATCAAGGTAGAGAATACTAACTGCTACTCCATTTTCAGCTAAATACAAATATAAGCATTTCAAAATTCTTCTTAACTATATATTTCGAATTGAAGCTCATGCAGCTGTAGACGTAAGTACCTGGATCATGGACTTCCCGAGCATATTTAATTGTGAACCATTAATTAAAGTGACAATTTCATAACTCATAAACTTTAAATCCCAGCCTTGCTTCTGCCCAAGATCTAATCACCTAGAAATTTGAGGAGTTTACTGCTACTTCCACTCATTAATAGAGAACATACTCTTTTTCAGACTTAATACAAATACAAACATTTCAAAACTCATCATAACCAAATATAATTCTAATTTAAGGCCATGCAGCTGTAGAAGAATACATCCTTGAAACCTCTCAAAGTAAGATCCAAGAACAGTAATTTGATAAACTTTCACGCCAGAGACTGATTAGAGTACAATGACAATATCCTCAGCTCTTGAACCTAAAACAAGACACTTTTACCACCAAAAGTTGTGGTGGGGTTCGTAAGTAACCATTCATCCTTAACCAAGGATCTCGAGTTTAAGCTTGAGAATTAGGACTTCCCAACACGTCCCCAAAATTAGTCACAATAGAAACTTGAAGTTCACAATGGAATCTATAACCAAACTTCTTAGGCAACTCTCAATTAAATAAAAAGTTCGCAATTAACTAATCATTTCCTCAAAAGCAAAAACTAAGCACAAACCATTTGATAACATAAGATTTAAAAAAAAAAAAAAGATATGGGCCAAAACCAAACCTAAATCCCCAGCATCTTCAGAGAGGGCAAGTTGAATAACACCCTTTAAATCATAAGTGGGGTGTGCTGGAGGCTTCACTACTAATGAATCCACTGTTCTTACTGCATTCTTGGTGACTGCTGCAGACATTTTCACAACCAACCTGCACTCTTCCAACAATAGTTTTCAATCAAAACTCATAAAAGAACAATCTTTTATCACTATTTAACAAAAACGAAAAA
>JAPFFP010000088.1:3714035-3749219 GCA_026153255.1 Solanum medicagineum | reverse complement strand
TATAATATTCCACTTGTATATTATAATCAACAACATAGTATCCTATGGGCTACTAGTACAATCATTTGTAATAAGCTACATTGTTAATATAAACAACTTTTTCTTGTATTATACTAGGAAAAATGTCTTAACAATTTCAAATAGAGAAAATAGCCAAATAAGCCCCCAACCTATAATCGGATTTTCAACTACACACTTTATCTTCACGGGAGTCCTATCAACCCCCTGAACTATTTAAAATTATAATTAACTTCTCATTGAAATGTCATAACCAATTATGTATCTTGTGGTCCAATACACAACCACATCAATGCCATGTCATTGCCATGTCAATGCCACATAATAAATACAATAAATTTATTAATTATTTTTACTACTTTTTTCTCTTTTCTTTATTTCAATTGTAGCAATTACAAAAACTCCATTATAACTGATGGCATCTCCATCTTTAAATCCAACAGATAAACTCGTAAGGTCCCACCATAGCTACACATTACATGGATCTTTCCTTTACTTCTCCTACCGCCGACGATATTGATGATTTACTGTCGTTGGTCATCTCAAAAATTAATGATGTCGTGACTTTGGGGATGAATTTTTGAGTTGGCCTACTTGATATGCGATGTGACCGGTGGTAGCAACAGTACCGATGTCACAACCCAAGCCTAGGGCCTAGACGTGGCCGGCGAATGGGGAACCCGAAGTGACCCCAAGCAAGCCTCTTAGCATATCATCACACATCCTTGGTCGCAAAAGCAAGTATAATTAACAACAAGAGATAGTAAATAGGGATAGCCAGGGCTAAGGGACATCTTTCATGGCATAAAACATCATAGAGTCAAAACTCATAACATCAATACATATCTTGTCCAACAACACCTCTAGACATAGAACTTAGTGGAGACGAAGACAACCAACCAAGCTCACCCTCATACTCAAAATATACAATAAAGGAAGAGAGTTGTAATACATGACATAAGAGCATAAACATTGTCCCCGAAATGGAGGACTCACACTAGCTTGAGAGAAGGACCGTACTAGCCACGTGGAGGATGATGATCAAGTGGGGCTTCGGTTCCTATATGGTGATATCATGTAGTCATAGAGTATGCATTAGTACGTTTGAATGTACTAAGTATGTAGGATGCAATGCAATAAGAGACAAGCAACAAAATCAAAATGTATAATCATAGCAAGAGATAGTATATTAGCAGCATGGCATGCATGATCAATGCTCGGAGTAGAACATGTTTGAAAAATAATCATACTGACATAGCTTGCTTAACCCAATAAGGTGACATGCTTAGATCATCCAAATACCTTGTACTAGAAGGTGAGGATGTAGCATAGGTCATAACCCCTTCTAGTAGGTAATGGGTAGTACATGAGGGTAGAGATAACATAGGTTATAACCCCTACATATAAGCATGAGATAATGAATAACACATGAGGGTAGAAGGTAGCATATGTCATAACCCCTACATGTGTGCATGAGATAATACATAACCTTACATTGCATATGAGAGTGAGGTATACCACATAGTTCATAACCCCTTCATATGAGTACATTGCATAACCTCAAATCATACACAAGGATAAGGAGTACAACATAGTTCATAACCCCTTCATGTAGATATGAGCAAGTGAGTAGCATTGATTCGTACATGAGGGTAAGGTGTACAACATAGTTCATAACCCTTACATGTAGAAATTGGTCTTGTACTAGAGGGTAAAGCATGTAACATAGTTCATAACCCCTTCTATAGTTCATAACCCCTTCTATAGTTCATAACCCCTTCTAGTAGGTTTCGCAATTCACAAGAACATAAACCTTAGCATAAGGACTCAATAACTCATCAACAATTCCCAAGAACCATAATCTGGACATTTTATCAAACACTTGGCGGGTGTGTAATGCTAGTGTAAAATAATGAAGTTCAAGAGTGAAATCATGCTAGAAAATTCAATGTAAAACCATCAATAGACACATGGTAACACCCTCAAGCAATATACAAAGCCCTTCATCAAATCTCACAATAGATCTTAGATTCATAGCTCAAAACATGCTAAAACAACCATAATATCATGAAACCCCAACATAGTGTGTAGTGAAATTCATAATAGATAAGACCCATGAGTAAATCGACTTTAAATCATGCAATTTTAGGTAAGAGAAATCTTGGGTATGATGGGTGAAAGTAACCCATGATAGAAACCCACATACCTTGACCTTGGAGAATCCTTGAAGAAGATTGGAGATGGAGACTTGAAGCTTCAATGAGAACTTTAAGATCCAGATGAGTTTTGAAACTTGAAATTTGGAGATGAAATATTGTCTAAGTGGTTGAGAGAGTATTTGGAAATGCCTTGGATGATATGAAGGTGAAATAAGGCTAAGTATAGGTATTTTCTCGCATGGGAAGGCTTAGGCCCAAGACCAAAAGTCTTGGACCAAACTTGAAAACTGGTACCAAAATAAGATAGAGGCGCATCTCACCACAAATGCGCACCACACAGTAGAAATTGACACTTTGAAATTTCAAATTTTGCTACGGTTGCTCTAAAATTGGGATTAGACCCATTTTCGACTCAATTTTGCCCCCTGAATAAGAATATGATGTCGGATTTTTGAAATAATACATAGATTTTGAAATATATGGAAATTACGATTTCGGGCATTTTTGAGGCATATTTTCAGGCACTTTTTGGGGTAGTTTCAATATCTTCCCCTTGGGAACATTCGTCCCCGAATGTCAAAGAAATGTATATGAGAAGAGTAATCATGAACAAATTAGCCCAACAAGAATGCAACATATATTTAAAATACAATTTTCAAAATCTCAACGTAAGTGTCAAAAATCATCATGAACTTGTCAACATAACCATGAATGCATGTAATGACATTGGGGATGAAACATTATACTTGAAATCACAAAAAGGGATTTGACATGTTATGATAAGCTTGAATAGGATGAAAGATGGACGGATATTGCTTTTCCATGCTCGCTCTGGCTCCCCGAGAGACGCTACCGACTTGACGATTTTTCCAAAGGGTCTTGACGAACACTACACCCTTATTAATCAACTTTTCCACCCATTCATCCAATATTCCCACAGAGACCTTCTCCTAAACTAACTTATCCTACACAACACCCACAACCTCAAAGAGTTCTATAGCACTTGAGTAACCAACCCATCCCCTTCAACCTAGAAGCATGAAAAACCAGATAAACCATATCCATATCCCAAGGCAATTCCAATCCTTATGCAACCTCACCAATTTCTCCTCCAAACCCTATAAGGACCTATAAACCTTGACCTAATCGTCAACCTTAAACACACATATCCACTTGGCACCAAAACCACCATCTCCGCTTGGGAGACAACCTCCACTCTACCATCTTTCACCCAAAATTTCCAACTCTAATAAAGCGGAGTCAAGGCCTTGCTTAAACTAGACTTCTTCAACCAAAGAAGATTTGGAACCATCATGAACCCACACTACCAATCTCAACTTTCTCCCTCCTAACTCCCAATCTAGCTAACCGATAGACCTCTTTAGTTACCTCTTTACCACCATCATCAACATATGCTAGGCTACTTAGAGCACCGATTACAACATTAGCCTTACCGAGGAAAGTAATGCACACCCATATGAGTCCTAACCACCTTCTTGTTACCCGCAATCCACACTTATCATATCTAGCAACATCCTCTCATCTACAAAGACTTGCAACACTACCCCCAAATGATCCATAAGCTCTAAATAAATGAATACTCTACCACTAGAGGCCACCTTGAACACTTCAAGGTATGGTTTTAAGGACCTATTCATGAAACCCATAAGCATAGCCGGTGCATAAGTCAAAAAACAACTCCACCAATACTCAAATGCTCACTTCTAGCCCAAAAGGACACCTAGGGATATCACCTACCCTTATCCTCATTTGGGGAACAAAACCCGAACCAAAAATCAATCTTAGAGAAGTAACTAACCCATTGTAGTTGACCAAATAGACCCTTCATCCTTAACCATCACATTACAACCTTACGGGTACTACACACAATGGAAGCATGATATGCATGTAGCCAAACCACCTCAAGACCTCCAATCCATCAAACCAAATTCAACCAAGATCACAAGACAAGACTTTATGCAATAAAAACATGAGTAACCCCTAGACCCTTCTACACAACAATAGACTCACATAACCAAATCTTACTAGCAACAAAGAAATAATGAAAGAAATAGTGACTCCCGAAACCATCAAAGTATGCACAATAAGATCAAGGAAAACCTCTAACTTACCGGTAGCAACATTGCACGTCTCATCACCCCCTCCTTGCCTCCCTAGAAGAGTGCAAAACGGATTGTGCCTTGGGCCACCACCTTGATGACCTTCCCTCCCTCCTTGGCCCACATTGGCACCTTGGCCTAGAGGACCATTATCTCCACCTTTGGGTTAAACATGAGGACAACCACTAACTTTGTGCCCAAATCCACCATAACCAAAGCAAGATTAGACTTTTTCAAACACAGGCCACCATCGCCCTTCCCACACTTTTGGCACTTGGGATTAATCATCCCACCATTGTTGTCTCCACATTGAACCCTTCTTCTTCCCCCTTTGGGGTTACCGGGCAATCCCTTCTCTTATGCCCCTCTTCACCATAATGGAAACAAGCATTGGTGCCCTTCAAACATGGGCCTCTATGAACGTTACCACATGTTGGACATATAACATCATCTCTATCTTTGGTGCTTTGGAACTTTCCTTTAAAATGGGCCCTCTTGGCCTTCCCATCTCCATTCTTACCATTTGAAGTCTCAAGGGTACCCACTGATCAGTTGAGTTGAGCGGTCATGACCTTGGCTAACAAGGTTATAGCAATTCGAAACTCAATCTCGATAGCCCCTCCACCTTGAGGAGCTTGAAGAGCGGGGTAGGCCGGTCGTCCTTCGGGTGTAAGAGCTCTTCTTCCTCTTGTGTTAGGCATGATCAACTAGAATAGCATAGAACAATCATTAGGTGGGGGGGGGAATAACCTTACCTCAACTCTATAGCACGAGATTGACCAAGAAGAAGGAAAACATCTCCTGAAACGTCTCATAGTCTCCTACTCATAGTTGTGGTGCAAAACATAACCATGAATAAGACTCTAATCGACGAGGTGTGTTACACTCCGAGGATCTGACAACCTAGTTCTCTCATACCATCTTTGTTACAGCCCAAGCCTAGGGCCTAGAAGTGACCGGCGAATGGGGAACCCAAAGGGACCCCAAACAAGCCTCTTAGCATATCAACACACATGCTTAGTCATGGAAGCAAGTAAAATAACAACAAGAGATAGTAAATAGGGATAACCAGGGCTAAGAGACATCTTTCATAACATAAAACATCATAGAGTCAAGAGAGTCAAAGCTCATAACATCAATACATATCTTGTCCAACAACACCTCTAAACATAGAACTTAGTGGGGGCCAAGACAAGCAACTAGGCTCACCCTCATAGTCAAAATATACAATAAAGGAAGAGAGTTGTAATACATGATATAAGAGCATAAACATTGTCCCCGGAATAGAGGACTCACCAACTAGCTTGAGAGAAGGATTAGCTTGAGAGAAGGATCGTATGAGCCACTTGGAGGAGGATGATCAAGTAAGGCTCCCAGTCCTACATGGTGATATCATGTAGGCATAGAGTATGCATTAGTATGTTTAAACGTACTAAGTATGTAGGATGCAATGCAACAAGGGATAGACAACATAATCAAAATGCATAATCATAGCAAGAGATAGTATATTAGCAACATGATATGCATGAACAAAGCTTGGAGTAGCACATGTTTGAAAAATAATCACACTTACATAGCTTGTTTAACCCAATAAAGGGACATGATTAAATCATCCAAATACCTTGTACTAGAGGGTGAGGGATGTAGAATAGGTCATAACCCCTTCTAGTAGGTAATGGGTAGTACATGAGGGTAGAGATAGCATAGGTCATAACCTCTACATGTAAGCATGGGATAATGAATAGAGCATGAGGGTAGAAGGTAGCATAGGTCATAACCCCTATATGTGTGCATGAGATAATACATAACCTTACATTGCATTTGAGGGTGAGGTGTAACACATAGTTCATAACCCCTTCATATGAGTACATTGTATAACCTCAAATCATACAAGAGGATAAGAAGTACAACATAGTTCATAACCCCTTCATGTAGATGTGAGTAAGTGAGTAGCATTGATTCGTACATGAGGGTGAGGTGTACAATATAGTTCGTAACCCCTACATGTAGAAATTGGCCTTGCATTAGAGGGTAAAGCATATAACATAGCCTATAACCCCTTCTAGTAGGTTTTGCAATTCACAATAACATAAACCTTAGCATAAGGACTTAATAACTCATCAACAATTCCGAAGAACCCTAATCCGGACATTTTATCAAATACTTGGCAGGTGTGTAGTGCTAGTATAGAATTATGCAATTCAAATGTGAAATCATGCTAGAAAAAATTCAATGTAAAACCATCAATAGACACTTGGCAACACCCTCAAGCAGTATATATCAAAGCCCTTCATTAAATCTCACAATTGATCTCAGATTTATAGCTCAAAATATGCTAAAACGATCATAATTTCATGAAACCCCAACATAGTATGAAGTGAAATTCATAATCGATAAGACCCATGAGTAAATCAACTTTAAATGATGCAATTTTAGGTAAGAGAAAGCTTGGGTATGATGGGTGAAAGTAACCCATGAAAGAAACCCACATACCTTGACTTTGGAGAATCCTTGATGAAGATTGGAGATGGAGACTTGAAGCTTGAATGAGAACCTTAAGACCTGAATGAGTTTTGAAAACTTGAAATTTGGAGATGAAATATTGTCTAAAGTGTTTGAGAGAGTATTTGGGAATGTCTTGAATGATATGAGGGTGAAATAAGGCTAAGTAAAGGTATTTTGTCACATGGGAAATGCTTAGGCCCAAGACCCAAAAGTCTTAGACTGAGCTTGAAAACTGGAACCAAAATAATACAGAGGTGCGTTGCGCCACAAATGCGCACCACACACTGGAAATTGACACTTTAAAATTTTAAAATTTGCTACGGTTGCTCTAAAATCGGGTTTAAACCTATTTCTCACTCAATTTTGCCCCCTGAACAAGAATATGAAGTCAAATATTCAAAATATCATACGAACTTTGAGGTATATAGAAATTACGCTTTTGGGAATTTTCGGGGCACATTTTCGGGCACTTGTTAGGGTCGTTTCAACCAACACCGCAGTCTTGACAGTGGTGGAAATGGGTGGTTTGGGTGGAAGTTGAGGTGAATCTGGAAAATAAACAGAGGAGGAGAGAGAAATTGAAAAGAATGGCCTTTCTTTTATGGTTCAAAAGATATCCAATTTATGATTAATAAACGATGAAATCACTTCCCATTTTTGTTAGAGTTCACAATTGAGAGGAGTATGCTGTGATATTGAAAAATAGAAATTCTTATAGAAATAAATTGTGACACCCCATAACTCTATCCTCACATGTACCTATGTTTCAAATCTTATTCTTATATGTGAGAAGCGTATTAGGGTTATAAGAGACCTCCAGTACTTAGTCGAGTTCAAAACTTTCCTATAAGTTGAGTTTCTAGTGTTGGATTATCAAAGGGTCAAATTTAAATGACCATAACTCTTAGTACACAATGAATTAGGCGTCCCTTAACCTACCAAATGAAAGCCCTTTGAATTAGCTTTCCAACGCAACTAGTTTCACCTCATTTGGAGTTCAGAGTAAAACATTATGACCATTTTACGGGGGACTGCTAGAGCAGAGTGATATTACAAAACCTCTTTTACGGGCCATAAATTGAAGTATGACTTGTCTGCTAATTTGTGGAACAAAATCCTAAAACTTCAATTTTTGGTCCCAGACTTTGTGAACCCATCTACAGGTCATAGAGCCTTCTATAGGCTCATAAAAGGTGAATTAGAGACCTCGAAATTGGGCCAAAACTTCATAAAAGGGTTCCTAGGGGCCGTGGAACTTTCTACTGGCTGTAAATGGGTCCGTAGACGACTTTTAACAGCTTTTTAAGAAAGGCTAGTTTGGTCTTTTCCCACCCTTTCAAAGCCTAGGATTGACGTTTTTACACCTAGATAAAGCCCTAAACATTTCAGATTAATCTTTTTACGGTAAAACACTCTCTCAAATGTAATTCAAGGTTTCAAGAGAGAAAGCTCTAGGGTTTGAAGATAAACTTGAGAATTATTCCAAGGTACTTTAAGGTTCAAAACTTCCAGGTATGTAAAGCTAACCAAAACATGGAATTTGTTCTTCCATGTGCCCCATAACCCGGATTGATGAAGTTATTAGTAAATTGAGTCTCCCATGACTGTTTCTTGAAGGTTTTTCATAAATTATAAAGCATATCTATATAATTTTGCATGAGTTACCATTTTTATGGATTAAATGCTTGAATTAGACTATTTTGCCATATTACATGACCCCTAGCATGATTTCTTATTATTTTCACATATTTTACTTACATAAGTATGCATGAGCATAATTTGAGCCTCAAGAGTCTATGGAATCCCTAATTACTTTAATTCTACATTTGTTCTCCTAAACACTATGAGTTAGAAAGATGCATGATTGAGTCCTTATGATTCAAGAACTTAACCTTAAAATAATGTAACCAAAGGGTTGATAGTTGATGTGATAAGTTGAGTTGATGAATGTGCAATGAGATTAGATGAATGAGTTGACCATAGGATTGATGCTTTATGAGCATATTGAGTCTTGGGAGGAGTATTGAGCATCGAATTGTGTAAGAGTAAGTCCAATTGATACTCGCTAACTACGTAGCTAGCATAGAATAGGATTGAACTGTAAAATCTTATGTTTCCTATTCTCCCAAAATAAAGACTTGATGTTACTGATTTTGGATCCATTGATGGGATATTGTATACCCCCACAAGGTATTGGATGGATGTGGCAACAACATCGCTTTGTTGTATCATCATTGGCTCATAAGTGGTGGTTGTCGGTTAGAGAAACTCCCAAATAGGCCTTGATTGTACTCTGAGTGGATGGGACATAGATGATAGATTAGTAGTCATTGTCTAAATTACATTCTTACTTTAGACTCTTGACATGATGACTGAGTTTCCTATTTCTTGAGTTGAGCTATTTGAGTTGATGTTATTCTTCCTTCACATGTTTCTTTCTACCATTTTACATGCTCGTAATTCCACATATTGACGTCCATTTAGGCCTGCATCTTTTAATGATGCAGAGACAGGTGCTAGTGGTCATCAATAGGCTCTCCATTAAGGACCTATTTGCTTTTGGTTGATTGCTGAGCCTCCCATGCTCTCGAAGGACATTATGTTTTCATTCTAGCTTGAGTGAGACTTATATTATTCTATTTAGAGGTAGTCATGGGTCTGTCATTGGCACCATTATTAAGATACTTTAGAGGCTTCATAGACTAGACTGTTGAGTTGTGATTGGATGTTATGTTGACTAGTTTTCTTTCATACTAGTCTTGCTTAGTTTATGGATGAGATGTTTGGACTTTGGCCTTTATTTATCATTGTCAGTTCTTTTCTTTAAATATTCTTATTCATGGATGTCTTCCAAAACTAGAATATGTTGAACAAATGTGATTAGGCTGAGTAGTTCGCTTGGGGACTTGCAATAGTCTCTGAGTGCCGGCCACACCAAGGGTACCCTCGTGGGGTGTGACAAATTTGGTTTCAGAGCACAAAGTTTAGGAGTCCTAGGGAGCTATGAAGCCGTGTCTAGTAGAGTCTTCTTTATAGTGTATTGTGCACCATACTTCCTAAGCAGGAGGCTATAAGATATTAGGAATTGTTTCACTTTCTTGTATTCTGAATTCATGCGATAAAGTTTAACCCTATGAAAGTATTTGTCTAATTTGTGCATCATGCACTTGCAGATTATGCCTCCAAAACGTATCTTGACCCATAGAAATGCTTTAGGAAGCAATGTGTGAATCCCACTTCGAAGGCAACCAGCCAGAGCCACTGATATTCCACAGACACCCACTGCTCCACATGCTCCTACCATAGAGGCTGATTTAAGGGGAGCTATCACTATGCTTACCCATCTGGTAGCTGCTCAGAGTGGGAACCGAAGTTCACAGACTCCTAGTTATAATTCTCAAGAACCAACAGTTGCCACCAGATTGAGAGATAATTTGGGAATGAACCCACCAGTCTTCACAGGGTCTAAGGTTGCGGAAGACACCCCACAATGTTATTTATAAGATGTGGAAGGTGTTGAAAGCAATGCATGGGACAGAAACTAAGAGAGTTGAACTTGATTCCTATCAACCTAAAGATATGGCAAATTTCTAGCACAATTAATGGGAAGAAAGCTGAGTGAGGATGCTGAGCTTGCCATATAGGATGACTATGCGAGTGCCTTTCTCGAGAGTTGAGGGAAGTGAAGGTTGAGGAGTTTGTTAACTTGAAGCAGGAAGGGATGATTATCAAAGAATATAGAATCAAATTTATACATCTATCCATGTGTGCTCTAGAGATGGTCCCCAATATGAGGTCTAAGATAAGAAAGTTCATATCCGGCTTAGGCAAGCATGTGAAGAAGGAGTGCAAAGTGACCTTGTTGATTCCGGACATGGACATTTCTAGGCTTATGGTCTATGCGCAACAAGTTGAGGAGGACAAGAAGAGAGATATGGAGGACCACTTGAGCAAAAAGGCAGTCAGCAGGGCATAAGCCTAGCCAGCATAAGCAAAGTAAGGAGGGATATATCCTATTTTCAAAAGAGGTCTTCGAACTATACACCATCTTCAACAAGTGCACCAGCTCTGAGTAATAGGTATGATCAGAAGTCTCAGGGCTATAAGAATTTCAGAGCTCAGGGTTCTCAATCCCAAGCTAGAGTAACTCAAGGTTCGAGGGGGAAACCACCATGTGGCAAGTGTGGTAAACTCCATCTAGGTGAGTGTCATGAGGGTACAAATGCTTACTATAGGTGCGGACAGACTGGTCACTTTCAGAATGATTGCCCAATAAGGAGGCAGGGTGATGGAGGTAATAGACTCAATCTTCAGTAGCACCACAAAGAGGTGCCACAACTGATACGGGCGAGTGTACAAACCGTCTGTATGTGATAGGAAATCGATAGGATCAAAAAGTTGCACCGGATTTTGTCAGGGTATGCTTCGAGTCTTTTCTTATGATGTATATACCTTGCTTGACCCAGGTGCCACTTTATCATTTATAACTCCATATGTGGCTAGTAAGTTTGAGATTCTTCTTGAATGTTTTCTTGAGCCCTTCAGTGTTTCTACTCCTATTGGTGAGTCCATTATAACTGAAAGGATGTATAGACATTGCATGGTGTCTATCTATCATAGAGATACTTTGGCTGACTTAGTTGAGTTAGAGATGATTAACTTCGACGTAATTCATGGCATAGATTGGCTTCACGCCTATTATGCCTGTGTTGATTGTAGAACCCAAACTGTCCAATTCTAGTTCCTAAATGAGCCTGTAATAGAGTGGAAAGGTGATTCTATTAAGCCTAAGGGTAAGTTTATTTACCACCTTAGGGCCAAAAAATTAATTTCTAAAAGATGTATCTATCATCTCGTGCGAGTTAAGGCTGATGATGTAGAGTCTCCACCTTTTGAGTCAGTTCTAGTTGTCAATGAGGTTTCCTGATGTTTTCCCTAATGATTTCCTTGGAGTCCCTCTTGATAGGGAGATTGACTTTGGGATCGATATTTTCCTCGATACCCAGCCTATCTCTATTCTGCCATATGGAATGGCTCCTGTAGAGTTGAAAGAACTGCAAAAGCATTTGAAAGATCTCTTGGACAAGGGATTTATGAGGCCTAGTGTCTCTCCATGGGGTGCTCCGATCCTTTTCGTGCGAAAGAAAGATGGTTCCCTCAGGATGCATATAGATAATCGCCAGTTGAATAAGGTGACCATTAAGAACAAATATCCCCTTCCGAGGATTGATGACTTGTTTGAACAACTTCAGGGTGCCACTATTTTCTCTAAGATAGACCTCAGATCAGGCTATCACTAGTTAAAAGTGGGAGAATGTGACATCCCAAAGATGGTTTTTTGAACTCGATATGGTCACTTTGAGGTTATGGTAATGTCCTTTGGATTAACAAATGCTTTTGCTGCATTTATGGACTTGATAAATAGAGTATTCAAACCGTACCTTACCATGCTCATAATTGTGTTCATCGATGATATTTTGGTGTACTCTAGAGATGAGGAAGAGCACATTGATCACCTTTGAATTGTTCTTCAGACCCTCAAGGATAAGGAGTTGTATGCAAAATTTTCAAAATGTGAGTTTTGGCTTAAATTGGTGCCAACTTTGGGCCATGTTATCTCATGTGATGGTATTCAAGTAGATATGCAGAAGATTGAGGCAGTTAAAAATTTGCCTAGACCCTACTCTTCAATTGACATAAGGAGTTTCCTGGGTTTAGCTGGTTATTACCATAGATTTGTCGAGGGATTCTCTTCTTTGATTTATCCTTGCCATTGACTAAGATGACTCAAAACAAAAATAAGTTTCAGTGGTCCAATGAGTGTAAGAAGAGTTTTCAAGAGTTGAAAACCAGATTAACGATTGCACCAATATTAAATCTACCTGAAGGGAAAGATGATTTTGTGATTTATTATGATGCGTCTAGAGTGGGATTGGGATGTGTTCTGATGTAGAGAGGTAAGGTCATAGCTATGCTTCCAGGCAACTTAAGAACCATGAGAGAAACTATCTAACTCATGACTTAGAATTGGCAACATGGTGTTTGCACTTAAGATTTAACGTCACTACTTGTATGGAGCACATGTGAATGTATTCACAGACCACAAGAGCCTGCAATACATTTTCACCTAGAAAGAGCTTAACTTGAGGCAGAAGAGATAGCTTGAGTTTTTCAAAGAGTACGACATGAGCATCCTCTACTATCCAGGTAAAGCTAATGTGATTGCTAATGCTCTTATCAAGTTATCCATGGGGAGCACTACCCATATGGAGGAAAAGATAAAGGAATTAGCCAAAGAGGTTCACCGACTGGCACAGTTGAGAGTTCAGCTAGATGAATCGGGCGAAGGAGGAGTTCTTGTGCATAATAGGTTTGTACCATCTCTGGTGGTAGAGGTGAACAAGAAACAAGATTAAGATCCTATTTTATTACAGTTAAAGGCGGTTGTGCATAAGCAGAAAGTGATGGCTTTTGCCAAAGGGGGAGATGGAGTGTTGAGGTATCAACGCAGATTGTGTGTTCTCGATGTTAATGGTGTTTGAGGGAGGATCATGGAAAAGGCCCATAGTTCCAGATATTTCATTTATCCAGGGTCTACGAATATGTACCATGACTTGAGAGAAGTCTACTGGTGGAGCGAAATGAAGAAAGACATTGCTGAGTTCATTTCTATGTGCCTGAGTTGCCAACAAGTTAAAGTTAAGCACTAAAAGCCATGTAAAGTAGCTCAGAATTTTGAGATTCTAGAGTAGAAATGGGAGGTGGTTAAGATGGACTTTATCATAGGCTTATCGAGGTCCCGCAGACAACATGATTCAATTTGGGTGATAGTTGATCAAATGACAACATCTGTACACTTCTTAGCGGTAAAGACGACAGACATTGTAGAGGATTATGCCCGGTTATACATAAGGGAGATTGTCAGATTGCATGGATTCTTGTGTCTATCATATTAGATTGAGGGGCTCAGCTTACATCCCAATTCTGGAAGTCCTTTTAGAAAGGCTTGGGTTCAAAGGTGAACCTTAGTACTACTTTCCACCCTCAAACTGATGGTCAGGCAGAGCAGCTGATACAAACTTTGGAGGATATGTTGAGGGCCTGAATCATTGAATTAAAAGGTAATTTGGATGACTACTTTCCTTTGATTGAGTTTGGCTACAACAACTGTTGTCATTCGAGCATCTAAATGGCTCCTTATGAGGCCCTCTATGGGAGGAAATGTGGATCACCGATTGGGTGGTTCGAGATAGTCAAAGCAGTGTTGATTGGACTAGACTTGGTACATCAGGCTATGGAGAAGGGAAAGATTACCCAAGAGAGATTGATAACTATATGGAGTCGCGAGAAGTCCTACACTGATGTTAGGAGAAAGGACCTAGAGTTCGAAGTGAATGATTGGGTATATTAGAAATTTTCACCCATGTAGGGTGTAATAAGATTTGGGAAGAAGGGAAAGTTGAGTCCTCGATACATTGGTCCCTACCAAATTGTGAAGAGAGTGGGAAACGTAGCTTATGAGTTGGAGCTACCATAAGAGCCACCATCCATCCATCCATCCGGTCTTTCATATTTCTATGCTTAAGAAGTGTTTGCGATATCCATCCTTGGTTGAGCTTGTTGAAAGAATTGGAGTGAAGGATAGTTTGAGTTATGAAGAGATCCTAGTTCAAATCCTTGATCGTCACGTTTGCAAGTTGAGAACCAAAGAGGTTGCATTTGTAAAAGTGTTGTGGTGAAGTCAGTCCGTTGAAGATGCTACATAAGAAGTAGAAGAGGATATGAAGGCTAGTTTCCCACACCTATTCGTGTCTACTAATGATGAAATCCATGGTAATAATTCATTTCTACTCTCTGAGTTACATTTCCATTGTTGTGTTGAGTTCTTATCTTCGAGTTGATGTTCTTCTTGAGTCTATGAGTATTTGAGTATGTGTGACTTTAACTGTATTCATGCCTAATGATGATGTTAGAGGTAGACTTTTAATTTTGAATCTAAGTTGAGTTTGATTTCTGAAGTATGAGTATTCGAGTATCCGAGTACTTGGGTTCCTTCTTGATAGGTCTCCTAGTTACTCACCATTCCAGGATGAATGATTCCAAGGGGGAGATGTTGTGACACCCCATAAAACTATCCTCACATGTACCTATGTTTCAAGCCTCATTATTAGATGTGGGAAATGTATTAGGGTCATAAGAGACCTTTAGTATTTAGTCCAGTTCAAAACTTTCCTACAAATTGAGTTTCTAGTGTTGGATTATGCAAGAGTCAACTTTAAATGATCATAACTCTTAGCACATAAAGAATTAGGTGTCCCGTGATCTACCAAAAGAAATCCCTTTGAATTAGCTTTCCAACGCAATTAGTTTTACCTAATTTGGATTTCGAAGTCAAACGTTATGACCGTTTTATGAAGGATTGCCAGAGCAGAGTGATGTTATGAAACCTCTTTGCAAGCAGTAAATTGACATACGACCCGTCTGCTAATCAGTGGAACAAAAGTCTTGTAACTTCAATTTTTAGTCCCAGACTTTGCGAACCCATCTACAGGTCGTAGAACCTTCTACAGGCCATAAAATGGGCTCGTAAAGGTGAAACAGACACCCCGAAATTCGGCCAAAACTTCATGAATGGGTCTCTAAAGGCCGTGGAACTTTCTACGAGCCGTAAATGGGCCGTAGATGACTTTTGACAGCATCTTAAGAAAGGTTATTTTGGTCTTTTTTTCATCCTTCCAAAGCCTAGGATTGACGTTTTTACACCTAGATAAAGCCCTAAACATGTCAGATTAATCTTTTTACGCTAAAACACTCTCTCAAACGTAGAAGTAAAGTTTCAAGAGAGAAGAGGGCTAGGGTTTAAATGCAAACTTGAGAAGTCTTCCAAGATACTTCAAGGTTCAAAACTTCCACGTGTGTAAAGCTAACCAAAACATGGAATCTGTTCTTCCATGTGCCCCATTATCTGGATTGATGAAGTTATGAGTAAATTGAGTCTCCCATGAATGTTTCTTGAAGGTTTTTCATATATTCTAATGCATATCTACATAATTTTGCATGAATTACCATTTTATGACTTAAATGCTTGAATTAGACTATTTTGCCATATTACATGAACCCTAGCATGATTTCTCATTATTTTCACATATTTTACTGACATGAGCATGCATGAGCATATTTTGAGCCTAAATATTGTATGGAATCCTTGATTGCTTTAATTCTACATTTGTTCCCTAAATTCTATGAGCTAGAATGATGCATGATTGAGTCTTATGAGTCAAGAACTGAACTTTAAAATGATGTAATCAAAGGGTTGATAGTTGATGTGATGAGTTGAGTTGATGAATGTCCAATGAGACTTGATGAATGAGTTAACCATAAGATTGATGTCTTATGAGCATATTGAATCTTGGGAGGAGTATTGAGCACCAAATTGAATTAAGTAAGTCCAACTCAAACTCAATAACTACGTAGCCAGCGTAGGAGAGGATTGAACCGTAAAATCTAATGTTTCCTACTGTCCCAAAATGAGGAATTGATGTTACTAATTTTGGATCCATTTATGGGATCTCTTATACCCCAGGCAGGGTATTGGATGGATATCACAACGTCATCGCTTTGTTATATCATCATCGACTCATACGTGGTGGTTGTCAGTTAGATAAACTTCCAAATAGGCCTTGATAGTATTCTGAGTGGATGAGACATAGATAATAGATAAGTATTCATTGTTTAAATTACATTCTTACTTTACTCTTTTGACATGATGACTGAGTTTCCTATTTCTTGAGTTGAGCTATTTCAGTTGATGTTATTTTTCGTTCACATGTTTCTCTCTGCCATTTTATATGCTCATACATTCCACATACTAACGTCCACTTGGGCCTGCATCTTTTCATAATGCAAAGACGGGTGCTAGTGGTCATTAGCAGGCACCCTGTTAGTGACCTATTTGCTTTCAGTTGATTGGTAAGCCTCCCCTACTCTCGAAGGACATTATGTTTTCATTCTATCTTGAGTTATACTTATCTAATTTTATTTAGAGGTAGCCATGGGTCTGTCATTTGCACCACTATTCAAGTGTTTTAGAGGCTTCATAGACTAGACTGGTGAGTTGTGATTGGATATTATGTTGACTAGTTTTCTTTCATACTAGTCTTACTTAGTTTATGGATGAAATGTTTGACCTTTGGCCTTTATTTATCATTTTCAGTTATTTTCTTTAAATATTCTTATTCGTGGATGTCTTCCACAACTAGAATATGATTGAAAAAATCTAATGAGGCCAAGTGGTTCGTTTGGGGACTAGCAATAGTCTCTGAGTGTCGGCCATGCCAAGGGTACCCTCTCGGGGCATGACATGAATTTTCTTTGTAGAATCTTAATTGAAAAGTTATAACTAAGACGTTTGATGGTTAGAATTGATGAAGAAATTTTGTAGATGACTGTGAAGAAAAGTACAGGGAAAATGTGAAGAAGAAGATGAAGTGTGAGGGTGGATTTGGTTGGGCGGGGGTGGGGGTGGGTTATTCCGATCTAGTTTAAGAGAAGTAAAATGGAGGTTTAATTTATTAGATGTGTTCTAAATAAGTTTATTGAAGAATTATTTGTTCATAAATTACACTAATTTACTAAAAATATTGTTGCCAGATCTCCACTGATGAACCTTCAACAATGATAATGGTGGTGAAATATATTTGAATAAATATATATAATAAGAAAGAAAGAGAAAGAAAAAGAAAACAAAATAAAAGAAAAAATTGGCAATTGACTCTCTTTATGAGAGTGAAATACACTCTCTATGCCAATTCAGCACTTAAGAAATAATTCATTTCACCTTGAAATAGTTCAAGGGGTAATAGGTCTCCCGTGAAGTATAAGTGTCTAGTTGAAAATCCGACTATAGATTGGAGGGTTATTTAACTATTTCAGATACATACATTTAATTTAAAATTGATTTCACATAAAGTTTTTTGAAATTTCAAAATTCAAACTTTTATTTGTAATCGTAAATTTAGACATAAAAATTTAAGTTTTTTAAAATAGAAGGTGCATATTTAAAAATTATGTAAAAAGTATTGCAAATTAAAATAATTAAAAGTTAAAATCCTTAAGGGACATACAAGGATATCTAATAAACAAAATAATTAAAAGTTAAAATCCTTTACTTCACGATAAATATGTTTATGTTACTTATTTAATTCATATTTGGAATGAAGTAACTACATCAAAACTACTGAACTCAATTAGTGTTTTTTAAAAAGAAAGAGATTTAGTGGAAGCAGTTACATGTGAGACAAAACATATTTGGATCATAATCCAAATATTCATAAATTTATTTTTGTTTACTTTATTTTCTCACAACTACGAACCAAAAACGCCTACCTATCTACTAACCCATTCAAAAAGCAATAAGTACTCTTAACCAAAACTAAACAAAATAATAAACTCAAAAACCCAAATTATTCATCTCTCTCACTCTTTTCCTCTCAAAGACAAGAAAGCTATTGTGCCCAAAAAAGGTTTTGGCTCTCGATCAACCGCCCACTGAAGACAAGAGGTCATCATCATCATCTGATGGTTAACCTTCTTCTTCACAAATGACCAAAGGTTCGTATAAATCAATATTCACTTCATTAAAAATCCATGAATCTTTGATAGGAAGTTGATCAATCGAAACCCGATGGGAATGGAGTGGCTAACAAAAAAGTTGAAGGCGCGGTTGTTGGAAAAGTTGAAGATCCAGCAGCCGGAAAAGCACTCATACTTGTCATGGAAGACAAGCATTTTTTTATTACTCGCTCACTCCATTTTTCTATATCCCATAGATATGTGCCTATTTGGACTATGAATTGGCTTTTAGTCCATTTTTATTTACTTTTTCATTTATTTTTATTACTTTAGGGTAAAATTGAATATTTATAAATATAATTTTTTGCCTTATTCAAGCACTCTAAAAGTATTTAAAAATTATTTTAGCTTTGAACATTTACAATAAGTCAATTCAATCAAGTTCTTAATTTATTACTTATAACCAAAAGCCATTTTATGACTTATTTTTATCATCTTGGTTTAAAATAAGTGTTTAAAGTATCTTTCAATTTATCCAGACACCTAAAAAGTGCTTAATGTCATGACCCAAGCCTAGGGCCTAAACGTGACATGGCGAATGGGGAAGCCCTAGGAACGCCAAACAAGCCTCTTAAGGTGTCATTACACATCCTTGATCGCGGAAGCATATAAAAGACATATAGAATAGGATGGGGCATTGGGGATAAGGGAAAACTTGTCCAAACAACAACATTTCAAGACAAGGAGTCATGACTCATATCATAAATACACAACTTGTCCAACAAATACCTCTAAATACATAGATAGAGCGGGGGCCAAGACAAAGTAACCGGACTCACCCTCATAGTCAAATAGAACAGAAGAAAGTGTCTCAATACATAGATAAGAGAAAAACATAAACCGAGGTCCCCGAAATGGAGGACTCACCAAAAATCTTGGAATAGCATCGTCTAACCACATGGAGGAGGAGGATGATCAACTTGGGCACCGGCTCCTACATGGTGATATTATGTAGACAAGAGTATGCGTTAGTATAGTTGAATGTACTAAGTATGTGGGATGCAATGAAACAAGAGATAAGCTTCACAATCAATATGCATAACAATAGGCAATAGGCATGATATAACAATACGACATGTATGATCAATGCATAAGTAAAATATGCTATAGTAACCCAAACTCATATAGAATATCATATGTGTAGAAGAGACCAAACTAGCTTTCCAAGGTACAAACCCCTCGGTAGGTTGGTGATATTGCAACCCCTTCACCTAGGTGGAGATGAGTATTAACCCTCATTCTATGTTGATTAGTACAAACCCTCATCTAGGTTACCCGGGCTCTTGTCCCCCCGGATCGGGCATGGTCTATACAAGACTTTATATATGATTCATCATAAGCTCTAATGCAATATCTCATGTAGTAATAATCATGTACATAAGCTCATTTGATCATCATAACATTATTCATATCATATCTCTTGCTTTGGACCTTCAATTCCTCAAGAAACCTTAACCGGACATTTTATCAAACACCTTGGGGGTGTGTAATGGGGGTAAAAGAGCATGCAATTTAGAGATGAAATCATGTAGGGCCAGTGGTAAAACCTTTAACCAACACCTTGCAACACTCCCAAGACATTCATATAAAAAACCCTCATCAAATCCAATATTTGATCCACGATTTGAAGCTCAAAACATGCTAAAACAACCATACTTTCATGAACTAAAATCACTGTGCAGTAAATTTCTCAATATATAAGACTCACATGTAAAATCAACTTTAAATCATGCAATATTAAGTATAAGAGGATTTAGGCACCATGGGTGGAAGGACCCAATGGTTCTTGGTGAAGGTTGACAAGGGAGACTTGAAGCTTGAAGAGAATCCTTAAAGTCGGATGAGGGTTTTGAGTCTTGTAATTTGGAGTGAAAATGTGGCTAAGTGTTTTTGGGAGCATTAGGAAATGTTTAGGATGATATAAAGGTTAAATTTGACTAAGTATAAATAAAAACATGTTTGGGAAACTTGGAACCAACACGTACAATATTTTGGGTCGAACAAGAAAAACTGTCAGGCGAAAAAAAAATCTCCACGTTGTGGAGAGGACGCGCAGAGGGATTTGTACTAAAGCGCGCCCAAGGCGCGTCACGGAAGCATCGCAGAAAGCTCTCTGAAATTCGTCACTTAAAACTTTATAATTGATATTCTTTCGCTTTTAAATCGAGGTTAGACCCTTTTTCACCTAATTTTGACCCCTTGATCACAAATATGAAGTCGGATTTTCGAAATAATGAACATATTTTTAGATATATGGAAATTGAAATTCTGGGCATTCCAAGGCACGTTTTTGGGCACTTTTTGGGGTCGTTTCAATATCTTCCCCTTGGGAACATTCGTCCCAAATGTAAAAGAAACATACAAGAAAAGAGTGATCATGAACAAATCAACCCCAACAAAAATGCAACATAACATGTAAAGCACCATTTTCAAACCCTCAACATAAGTGTAAAATCATATAAGTTTATCAACTTAAACATAAATGCATATGAATGACATAGGGACTGAAATGTAGGACTTGAAATCATATGTGAGACTTAGGATTAGTACCTTAGGCTTCAGTGTAGTGGAAAAGATAAGGATACCTCTTTTTCATGTCCACTTCGGCCTCCCAAGTAGCACTTTCGACTCGTTGGTTCCTCCAAAGGACCTTAGAAAAATGCCACTTCTTTGTTCCTCAATCTCTTTACTTGCCTATCCAAGATCTGAACCGGGATCTCCTCATAAGTTAAGTTATCCTCCACATCACCTACAACATCAAGAGGTACAATTTCATTAGGATCACCAACGCATTTTCTCAACATAGGGACATGGAACACCGGATGGATCGAATTCATTTCACTAGGCAACTTCAACTCATAAGCTACCTTGCCAACCCTCTCAATCACCTCATAAGGACTAACGTACCTTGGACTCAACTTCCTCTATTACCAAAATGGACTACACCTTTCATTGGAGAAACCTTCAAATAAACCCAATCACCCACTTAGAATTCTAGGTCTCTTCTTCTCAGATCGGCATAGGAGTTTTGATGACTTTGGGATGTCCTCAACCTTTCCCTAATTATCTTAACATTCTCAAGAGCATCCATAACCAAATCCGTCCCCAATAAAGCCACCTCTCCAACCTTAAACCAAACCACCGGTGATCTATAACACCTCCCATAAAGAGCCTCAAAGGAGCCATATCGATGCTAGAGTGATAGCTATTGTTGTAGGCAAACTCAATCAACGGAAGATGGTCATCCAAACTACCTTTAAGATCCAAGACACAAGCCCTAAGCATATCCTCAAGTGTTTGAATCGTCCTTTTGGCTTGGCCATCCGTTTGAGGTGGAAGGCCGTACTAAGGCACTCTTCCAACAATAGTTTTCAATCAAAACTCATAAAAGAACAATCTTTTATCACTATTTAACAAAAACGAAAAACACAATTTTAAAAAATCTTTTTGCTCATCCTTCTTCTGGGTGAAATAGAGTAGTTTTCCACACACAATTGATCAGAACTCATTAAAAAAAACAATCTTTATCAATATATAACAAAACAAACATGAATTTTTAAGAATCTTTTTTCCTCTTCTTCTTTTGGGTGGAATTGAGTGGTTCAAAAGAAACCTTGGAGCTGTAATTGCATAAGGGTGCACAGTTGCAATAAAGGGAAGAACTCTAAACATTGAAATTTGGGTTTTTGAAACGAATTTTTGGCAAATTAGTATTTGCCTGAACAATTTCTGTGTTGTGTTCTTGCTAGAGTAGAGCCTTTGCTTTTTCCTTTTTGTTTTTTTGAGCAAATTGATCCTCTAACTATAGAAATTTGTTGCTTTTGACCCATATGGTTTAACATGTGACAACAAAAGGTTCTTTTCACATCCCTTTTCTTGATTTGATAAATATTGGAATATGTTCTTCAAAAATAAGGAGTTTGAGATTAATTAGTAAATGAAGTGAAATGATTGATATATATTAATCGTTGTTAGTTCTGATTAGAATAGTAATGAAGTGGGAGAATTATATCACAATTACATATATTATCCGATAGATAATTAATTAGATACTAATTAAATACAGTAGTAGGTCATGGACCAATTACTCTAAGAACTATAAGTTGAGAAAGTATAAATTCTTCCCTCAAATTTCATATTCTTGTTATAGACCAATTAGTCTAAGAATTATAAATTAAGGAAGTATAAATTCTTCCCTCTAGTCCTTATGATGTTGAAACTCATGACTCATGAGTTTACAACACTACTTGATACTCAAATTATATAACATCAAGGTTCAATTAAATCTTTTTTGTATGTAAATTATATCGTTATGATTAAAATATTCATATATATAACACGTAAATGTTTTGTCATTAGGGACAAGTTAACAACGTATCAAATGAAATCAAAAATTTTAATTATTTTAATTACTATATTATGTTTATTAGAAGCGAAGTTAAAAAATTTAAATTTATGAATAGTTTGAATTTTGTCAAACATGTCACTTAAAAGTGGATTTGCCAGCTAACAAATTCCACTTAATTTGTAATCATAGCAACATATAACATTTACTATTTTATGACCGAGGGGTTGATGCAAATAAAGTTATAATCATATCAAAAGTAAGAATTGTACTTGTTTGTCAAATAAATCTACTGTTGAATATGTTAGTTGGTAGATACTTTTTAAACTTAGGATGTTCACATTTTATGTCAATATCAATAATATATACTGTTGACTCTAAAACATACCTATGTGTTTTAGTCAATTATCTAAAATTATTTTATGGTTCTAAAAGTAGCAAAAAAGTTATTACAACTTCTTTCTACTTTTTCTCATCGACTTTTGATTAATTGGTTTACTTCTAGAGAAAGGGGTTAATCAATGATCGCTGAGGGAGTAATTTTGATTTGTGAAATTTATTTAGGAGATAGAGCGCGCTTACTAAAAAAATTACTTCATTTTAAAGCTCGAATTTAAAAATCTTAAACTAAAAATAAAAAAGTATATATCATTTCACCATAACTTTTAATGATATTTCTTAAAAGGTCATGAATCATGATATCTCTATTTCTATATGTGATATGACTTGATAAATTTTCACGTTAGATTCTCAAGTATATGGCTTAGTGGTTAATATAGTGGATTGAGAATCATGAGGTCTCAGGTTCATATTTCAAAAGAAACAAAAAATATTAGGTGGTTTCTTCTAGTCTTAGTTTTGGTGGACAGAGTTACCTGATATATATTGTTGGTGAGCAAATTTCTATACATAATCAAAGTGCACACAAGTTGACTCAAATATCATATAAAAAATTCATCATTAAACAAAACCATCATGTTTGATAGCCAATATAAGAATATAATCCTCATGTTATAACTAATTCATTATTTGATAGCGGTATGAATAAAACCTACAATATTATTTCGTCGTTTTACAGGAATTTATTTATTATGCTGTGTTGAATAAAATGTGAAATGAGAATATTATATCAACAATAAATGTAATTATATAATATCGAAATGATCATCAACCGTCCAGTCAACCATGTCATTCAAGATTATGAGGCTACAAATGGCAAATTTTATTTATTTAATTTCTTAAACGTTCAAACACATTCCTAAATAAAATTAATAAAAACGAGAAAAACATAACTATATCAAATACATTTGTTGGTATGCTCGTGTGAATACATTTTATATTATATTATACTAGAAAGAAAATGACATGTCCATTTTCCTCCCCATTTCTAAAATGTCTGCCTACCCTTCATCATTCAACTTATGACTTCTAAAAACCAAATTCAAAGTCTTCCAACAATAATAATAAAAAGTAGTACTCCAATTTATTTCAACATAATAAATAATTATAAATCTTAGTCTTTCAAAAATTGTAAGTATATATTTGCGTTCCACCTTCCCAATCAACTCATTTGACCCATTCCCTCAAGTTTTCATTAGTTTTTCTGATCAAGTTATTCATAAGTCTGTAAAATCAACCTCAACAGAAAGCTACACTTCAAGAATCATCGATTTTTGTGATCAAAGGATTAAGTGATGAGGGGTTTGATAATTTTTCTTCTACTTAGTATTACAACAATGGATCATCCAATTATAGGTGTTGAAAGCATAAGAGTTATGAAGGAGAAATTAGATTATGAGAAATTGTTACAAAATCAACTGCCAAGAGGACCAGTGCCACCTTCTGGTCCATCTGTATGTCATAATAGGCTTCATTCTGATTTTAGAAAATTTCATTTTCCTCAAGATTATGTTATATGTCCTTGATAAAATAATGTTATGATTAGTGAATTTGTTTGTTTGTGGTTACATTTTGATCTCTATATTATAGTTTATATTGCTCGAATGAAGATTGATCTTTCATTTTTGTCCTTCAGCAACTCAACTTATGCTAGCGGGACATAAGTTCTTCTAGAAACTTAGTCATGCGGAATGGAAGTTGAGAAATATTATAATACAAACATATATACTTATGACTTCTTGTTTGTCGTATGAGGGGCATTAGTTAAAGAATCAATAAAATAAGGATACAATGAGTCGTTTGGTAGAATGTATTGACGAAAATAATGCATGCATTAACTTTATTGTATATTAAGGAATGTATTGCTAATATCAAAGATTTCTAGGTACTAGTAATGCAATGAATTTAATACATGCATTAGCATGATTAAAGATCCAATTGCCCCTCAAAACCATTTTTACATCTTTTCCACCTACATGTGGAGGGCATTTTTTTTAATGCAATTCATGCTATTTTTAGTGCATCAAACCACATAATTCATAAAAATATAATTACTCCAATCATAACTGATTTCTGCTTTTGCGCTTCATTTGGGCTAATAGATTTCTCATTTCTGTATCATGTTGGGCCCTCTCTAAGATGTAAACTTAGGCCCATGCTTTCTCTGAAATATAGTCTTTCTTTTGTTGTAAATACTTTGCAGAAAAAAAAAAAAAGAAACAATTTCGAAAATAAGAAGGATAAAGGTCCTTTTTGTTGTATTTAATTATTTGTAGGCTATGTATTAAATCAAAGAAGAAAATGTGGCTCATAGTTGCCCAACATTTTGATGAGAGTCGCAAATAACCAACAAAACATTTTAAAGATTATCTTCATCATCATACTTTGTCTTTTTGTAAAAAGTAAATATTGCTTAAAGATGATTTTAAAACATAATACTAGGGAATCTTTTTCTTTTCTTTTTTGACATGAAGAGAAAATAAGATTTTATATTTTATTTATAAGAAAAGTGGACCATATCTCAACATATAGCCATGAAAATTAGGAAAAAAAAAATAATTCGACGACAAATCTAGAAGTCATCGTACATACTTTAATTATTTTTGTCCTAACTAGTAAATATATTTTTTTATATAGAAAAGTCATCGACCAAATGGCATTTTTAAAAAATGGTGTATTATATAAGGATAAAATAGTAATTTCGTCTTAGATATATGAAACCCTAGAAAGCTCCATCTACCATTTATGCTCTTTCAATATTTAGGTTTAGCTGCCATACTCTCCTCGTCAAAAAATCCTTTCTTTCGTCTTCAGCAATCAGGAAAATCATGCCTCGCCGAAGCTCTGGTAATAAGCATATTCGATCTTTCTACTTAGATCTATTTTGTTTTCAAGGTCTTTTTTCCTGTTTGTTATATGATTTTTGGTTATTTCTGGAAATTGATTGATATGGATTTTCTTTACAGTGAAATCGAATGATTAATATTCTTTCCATTGGATTCAACTGACTTGAATCATCATAAAGTTTTGATTTTGTTTTCTATTTGTACGTCGATATACTTTTATCATATTGAGTTCTTATCTTGCTTGACCATAATGTAATTGCTTTAACAAAACTCCAATTATCTTTTAGCTACTTTGAATCCCTTCATCCTCGGTGTATGTTTGCTTCTCTTATAACTTGCAAGTATTTTTATGGAATGAAGAAAACTCTACAAGGTTTATATTTTTGGTGCCTTAATTAGAGTTTATTGGACTATTAATTTTTATGTATCATTGGCGTAATCATGGGACAATTAACTAATCTCAATTGAGCTCATATTAGATGGGACTAGGAATTCCTTTCTGCTTAGGTTGATTATATTTATGGCTTTGTAGGTAGAGAAGAAAATAAGGTTTAGCTGCCTTGAGAGGCTAATTGCGGCATTGATTCTTCGCATTAGCATTTTCACCAAATAGCTAGTGTTCTTTTATGGTCATATACATGATTTTTTTCTTAAAAGAACAGTTTTGTCCTCTGAATTTTGTGTATCAAGTATTAGACCAGAAAGTAGTTTGACACGAGATACATCTTTTGATAAGAGGAACGTAATTTAGAGTGAATTTCTTAAGGAGGACGAGGCAGAGGACCTGCATAATTGCTTAAACTATTGACCGGGTAGTCTCCAACTTCCGTATTCTCCTTCCTACCTTAATCATGGGAATTTGTTTTAATGCAACGTTCTTCATGTTCAATGAATAGGATTGAGGTAGTAATTTGTTTCCAGATGTCTTTGGAATATGATTTCCATCCAATTCTGCAATATTATTATTTTTGTTAATTGGATGCTCTAGTTCATGTTAATATCCATTAAGGTTGGTATATGACACTTTAGCATTTGTGGTTGTAATTTACTAGAGTAGTGTTGTACTTTTGATATTCGCCCAAACAACAACAACAACATACCCAGTGTAATCCCACAAGTGGGGTCTGGGGTTTGATATTCGCTCAAAGAAAAAGGGAAACTTCTAGCTGCCCACAACCCCTCTCTTTTGTTTTGGTTGATGATTTTTTATCTTCCTTGTTTTGTTGTTTAGGAAGATCTGCCCCTCGCCCTGCCCCTCGTGCTGCTCCTCGTCCTGCTCCAGCGCCAGGTTAGTTTTTTTGTGGGTAGTCTTTGACTTTTATCTCTAGGCAACTTGTGTCGCTTGGTTGATGTGGTTTGACCCTCTTTTCTTTTGCTTGTGCACTTTCATATTCTATCTCGATTTTTGGCAGTAAGCCATGCTCCTCCACCAGCTCCCACGCAAAGTAGTGGTGGTGGATCCATGCTTGGTGGTATTGGTTCTACCATAGCTCAAGGTATGAGTACATTCTGCCGTGTGTAAGCTTAAAAGATTGCTTGAATTATATTTGTTGCAAAGTTGCTTAAAGATGTGTTATGTTTTGCAGGTATGGCCTTTGGTACTGGGAGTGCTGTGGCACACAGGGCTGTAGATGCTGTCATGGGTCCACGCACCATTCAACATGAAACTGTTGCTTCCGAGGCACCTGCTGCAGCTGCTCCAACAACCAGCGGTGCTGGTTCAGATGCTTGTGGTGTGCACACTAAAGCTTTCCAAGATGTAAGTGTTCATTTCACACCACCGAACTAGTATAATATGCATATTGGAGGTTATTCTTTCAGCCTTAAAGTCAGTGTGGTCCGTCTTGTTTTCGAAGATTCTGATGATACCGTTGTTTGTGTTTCAACTTGCAGTGCATTAACAGCTCCGGAAGTGACATTGGCAAGTGTCAATTCTACATGGACATGTTAAACGAGTGCAGGAGGAACTCAATGATGAATGCTTAAGCTTATTGGTTGCGCATTAATAATTTTGAACTCTATTCTTAAATCTGATTGTTTTGATCAAGGACTAGCTGGCACTGATTTGGCAAGTGAATTTGGTTCTTTCTATACCTTGCCTTCAATAATATTATTGGCCGATGCCTGAAGTATTGGGACTTTTATGGACCTGTTCATAATACTGTATCAGTTTGCTTTTATGCTTTGATTTACTACATTTGGCTTCATTGATTACTATCCCAATTTTTAAGATATAATTCATCCTATCTAGATTCATATCCTTGATAATTTAAAGTCTACTGGCATTATAGTTGATCTTTATATTTATGTCTGATGGTGTTTTGTTGTCATATCTATAGTGCCCAAGACAATCATTATCCAATTTGGGACCAAAAAAGTTCATATGTTACAAATTCCTCAAGGTCACCAGAACTTTGCAAACAAAATATCTTCCGTACAAAACTTACGACGACTTTCTACTTTTCCTCACTACCTTCTGATTAATTGGTCATTTAAATTGTGCAACATATATCACAAACAATATATTATTGTGATACAGAAATAGTCAGCCGTTCAGTCAACCATTTCATTCAAGATTATGAGGCTAGAAATGATACATTTAATATTTTAAACATTTACACACATTCCTAAAATTAATAAAAAATGTAACTATATCAAAGACATTTGTTGGTACGTGTGAATAAATTCTATATTATGCAAGTATATTATACTTGAAAGAAAATGACATGTCCATTTTCCTTCCAAGTCTGAAATGTCTTCTAACTATTCATTCAACTTAGGGTGAACAAAATCAAATCGAACCGCAAATTGAGTCAACTCAAGAGTAAAACTTATTAATGGTTTATTTTGACTTGATTTAATATTGGGAAAAAAAATCAATTATATTTGGTTTGATTTGATTTGTTTTTAACTTTAAAAAATCAATTTGAGACTAAATCAATCCGATCTTATTTGTTACATATATATATATATATATATATATATATATATATAAAATTTACTATACCCGTGACTCCATTCTGCTATTGGGGTTTTTTTGGGGTAATAGATTTCTCATTTCTGTATCATGTTGGGCCCTCTCTAAGATGTAAACTTAGGCCCATGCTTTTTCTGAAAATATAGTCTTTCTTTTGTCGTAAACATTTTGCAGGGAAAAAAAAAACTATTTCGAAAATAAAAGATAAAAAGAATAAAGGTCCTTTTTGTTATTTAATTTTTTGTAAGTGAACTTTTGGGATCTAATTTTATGTCAATGCATACATAAGGTCACACAATCCTTGAATAAATTAAGTTTTTCTACATGAGGGATTTACAAATTATGGAAATTGAACTTTTTATTTTAACAAAAAACAAATAGAGGGTTTTTGGATGGTAATTTGTTTTTGATACTGACGTTTGCAATGTTCTTTTTATTGCATATAATTTATTTTCTCGAGGTCATGGTGAGATGGTTGTTGTATTTCTTTTGATAAGAAGTTTGGCATTGACACGTAGGAGTAATGAACTTTTAGATTAGACGTGGTTTATTTTGTGCGCATCAAAAAGTAGCATGTGCAAGTTACTTGTCAACAAAAAGAACTCCGTATTGCATAGCTCTAATTTTTGTAAACGCAAAATTACACTTACATACCAATGCATGTATTTTGGTAGGTGGTACATTTGGCTGTGAATTTTCCTTCAATCACCTCAAGAAAAAGGAAACTTTTCTAAAATCTGAAGTGGACCATTAAAATAAAAGACATTATAAATAGGATTATCTGAATTTTCTTCTCACTAAAAAAAATTATTTTTTCACCTTTTCGTTTTCACTTCTCCGACCTCACATTTGAGAAAAAAAAAAAAAAAGAAGGAAGAAAGTAATTCGCTTTTCTTGTTTTGACAAAGAATGGTGAGATTAATATAATGGGATAATATTATTTTGGATTGATCTTTAATTAGACTATAATTTAGCACCTTACTATTTTTCATTCTTTAAGTTATTTTAAATTGGGTAATAAGGTAGTATTTCATCCAACATCAAGTGTGTTTTATAAAATGTAGGTTTAATACATCATCAACCCTTTAATTTTTCAAGATATTCTATTTAAATATTTCAACTAAGTTAATTTTTAATTAAATATTTTATTCTAATTTAAACATTCGAGATAAGTCATATTTCAGTTGAATGCTTCAACTTTTAAGAAAGTGTTCCAATTAGATACTTTCAATCATTTTGATTTTTTTTTATGTGTATTCTCAATTTTCTATTAAATAGTTAGGTTAATCACATATTATATATCATTGAGTTTGAATTATACGCATACACGAGTCAATAAGTCGTAAGATCCTAACATCTTTTAGTTGAGGCGGACGCATATAATTAAAAGATCAAGATGATAATTTTTTGTGTTAAATATCTAATAGACGAATGAAAACACACTCAATTTCTTTCTAAAATTTTTATATTTAAAAATGTCTAATTGAAATACTTTATAACAACACAGTCTGTTAGTGATATTGTTCACTTTGAGTCTATACTCGCATGACTTTAAAATACGTCACTAATAGATAGTAACTATTTACTTATATACCTAATATCTGTTCTGTATTTTGTCAATATAAAACTTCTTATCTCAGGATGAAAAAATGAGACATTCAAATAAAGTAAGACTTAATTCCAATATGTAAATGAAATATCTTCATAAATATAGTAGGCTATGTACTAAATCAAAAAAGAAATGCATTATGTAGTACATAATATGTGGTAGTTCCCATTAGTGGCTCATAGTTGCCCAACACTTTGATGAGAGTCACAAATAACCAACAAAACTTTCAAAGCTTATCTTCATGATCATACTTTGTCTTCTTGTAAAAAGTAAATATTGTTTAAAGATGGTTTTAAAAACATACTACTAGAGAATCTTTTTCTTTTCTTTTTTTGACATGAGAAAATAAGATTTTATATTTTATTCATCACAAAAGAACAAATAAGTGGACCATATCTCAATATATAGCCATGAAAAAGAAAGGTTGTTGGTGAAGCTTGTGTAGGAGGAAGATAAGGCGAAAAAAAATTATTCGACCATAAACCTAGAAGTTATTGTAAAAAATATTTAAAAGAATACATAGAAGAAAGTATGCCATATAAAGTTTTCTAATGGGAAACTGAGGCTATCAAATGACACACTTTAATTGGTAGTTAACTAATTATTAGAACCACACATATTCATTCAGATGTGTGTCGAACAAAATAAGTCAAGTTTAAGTGTGTCGTTTATAATGGATAGAGATTGATAAGTATGTGTTACAGTAAAGACTAATAGACTTCTAAGTTATAAAATATGATATATATTGGTGAATATATTTAATAACGAAATAGAAAAGAATCATAAATTTACATAATAAAATATCGTTCAAAAAGTAAATTTGTATACTGATCTAATCGAAATGAATAATACATGTTATGTGATTAGGTAGTGAGGATGGTTAAAGAATGTTATATCAAATATTGCCAATTTATTAAGATACATGCATATATTTATTGACCAATATGATAATATCGAATGGCATCTAACTCTACTTGCCTTTTTCAAAAAAAAAATAAAATGTGTGTGATTATAGTACAAAGTTTGCACTTACCACCTAAAAAGGGGTAGGTAGGGATATTTTTTTTTTTAGGTGAAAGAAGTAAGAAAAATAGTTGGTTGGAATGTTAACCATATCTCAAGTACATTATGTATTTATGTTGATTCATGTGTAGGTGATAGAGTTTGGCTCGTACTTCAATAATAGTAAATGTCTTGATAATTTAAATTAATTTTAAATATATTAAAATAAATAAAAAGGAAAAAAATGGCTCTCATTGATTTTTATCATTAGCGTTTTATTAATTTTGCAGTATGAAATTATTTTATTATAGTGGATAATTTATCTTAGTTTGAGATTACAATCTCCTCTTCTAATAGAAAACAAATACTTATTATATCTTTAAATTGACATGATAATGTAAAATTTTCTTTTTGAACCGTAAAAAATTTAAGTTGAATCTTATAATTATGATGTTGGTGCTTAATGAATAAGGGTCAAAACAACGAAAAATTTGCACCATTTTGCGAACATTTTGTTAGGTAACTTTCCTGTTGCCGTAAGTTATTAATATCTACCATTATAAAATCAAACTGGTAAAATTGTTGTTCATATGGTTGAATCTTTTTTTATATCTTTCGCATATCGACAACTTTAGTATACCAATTTTATTATTATAAAAGGAAACTACAAAAAATTTTGAAATTATCAATTATTATATCAAGTAATTTATGTTATTATCGTTTGATGTTAGATAAAAAAATTTAATAATCATATCCCACCTTTATGCAATTTGAACCTCCCACGCATCGGTGGTTCCAAGTATCACGGGGGGCAGCTAACTCTACTTGTCATATCTCTCCTCTTTTTTTTATTGCTATTCAAATAAAATGATTGCTTATTTTAGTATATGGCACAATTAAAATATTAATAGGTATACTAAAAAAATTAACAAAAAAATGAAATTAACTCTTAAAATTTTAATTATATCATGAAATTGAAATAGAAGGATTTTTTTTTTCAAAAAAAAAAATCTTAGAGATTATATACACTTATACTACCTAAAAAGGGAGTAGGTAGGGGGTGTATTTCCAAAAATGGTTGGTTGGACTCTTAACCATATGTCAAGTATATACGAGTTCATGCGTAGGTGTAGAAGAACAAAAATTTGTTTGTATTAGTTTGGTTCTTAACTTCAAGAACGAAAAATTTCTTAGATCGGTAGAATTAGTAGAACTCCTCCCATTTCATATTAATTGAATTAATGGGTCATTTCACATATATTAAAAAAATAATAAAAAAATTTAATCATATTTTTCTATTTTTATCCTTTTCAAACTCTACACACTTATTTAATGCATCATTTATTTTTCATACAAAACTCAACTTTAGAAACTTAATTACTGAAGGGTAAAATTAGAAAAAATTTCCAATGTATCCCTTAAAAAGTGAACAATTCACTTATTTTGAAACATAAAAAATTTCCGAACTATTAATTTAATACGAAACTAAGGGAGTACTATTTTTACTGTTATTCCCATATCTTTTGCGGATCTTTTAAAAGTGTGAATACGAATTAATTGGATAATAGTAATCTTTTGAATTTAAAATATGTATATACAATATGTTAAATTTATTACGTGAAATATTGAAATTGATAAATCTATTAAATAGAAAATAGATGTTTGTTTTGAATAAAATTAAGACACTCAAATTAAAATTAATAAAGTAAATCATATATTTTATATAATCGTATTTCACTATAAGAATAAAAAGTATACTATTGTAGAAAATAATAAGCAATTATTAATTAAGAGATTGATTGTATAGGATCAATTTACCCGTGAGTCAAAGTTCCACGTGTTTAGTTTGAGACACTTGAGACTATGATGGATACTTCATTTAGTTTTCTATAAATAAAAACAACTTAAAGAACAACAAATCCAAAATATACAATTTTTTTCTATAAATAAAAATAGAACTCCTCAAAAATATACGTTTGTTCAAAGTTCAAACTCTACTTGAAATAAGGTGCTTCTTTTCTTCTTCATTATAATTGTCTAGCAGTAATATAATTAGCTATTGTTTGATTATAGATTTTCAATCAATTTTTAAAAATTTATCATCTGATCAGTTCTTAAAATATCTACTAAACAGTCTTTAAGAAAAATACATGTCTAAATAAAATTTTGAGAACTGTTTTTAAGTTTCAACTTTAGAATTTATGGTTGAAAGGAGAGCTAACGAAAAAGAGAGAGTTAGAGAGAGAGATTGAATTCTTATTAGTGTACTAAATTTTGCGTTTATTTTTTTTTTTACTGATAAATTTTCTTTGATTGTTTTTATTTTGAAGAATTGGAGATGGAAGTTATATGGTGAGTGATTTCCATGCTATGCTTTGTCAAGTGAGCAGTCCTTTTTGCTGTTAACCTTTGTCTCATTGTCTGTTCGACCTTGAATAAACAAATAAATACATATATTTATATAATATTATTTTTTGGAGGAGGTGTTCATCATAACACTACCATATACACAAATTAATCCAAGCTACTAGATAATCAAGTTAAGAAAGCACACCCTCTATCTGTTAACACGATTTGGATTGACTTTAACTATTTTTAAATCCACTTTTACGGCTTTTGATTTATAAATCGAAAGTCAAAAACTAATCTAAACAGATCCAAACTTTCTTGATTTTCTATTTAGTTAAAGTGTTGTTGCAAAAGTTTCTGCATCTATGAATATATAGGCATGTTGCAAGTCGAAATCTATGAAATAATTGTATATCTGTAGTTAAAATTATTGAATTCTATTGAATTCATAATTTTATTAGCAAATTTAATAGTATTATTAGAACACATGAATTAGCAGTCTCTTCATAAAATTTTACTTTTTTTTATGTATATAAATTCTAAAATGGTTATAATATTATCAGTTGACACCATGTTATAAGAAGACTAAATAGTGCACTTAATTGAATAGGGTGTTATTTAGTTAGAAGATTTTATCTATGGTGTTATTTAGTTAGAAGATTTTGGATCAATACTTCTTGATGGAGTACTTTTTTTCCCTTTTCAGCTATGCACCCTTGTTTAAAAATTCTAAATTCGTCTCTCTGTATAACTTTAGCTAATGCTGGCTTCGTTCCCTTTCTCATGTAACCTGTCTTATTATAGAAGTTATTAATATTAATTTTTGTTGCTAAACTAGTTCTAACTTGATAGTATAAAAATTTCATTTGCATCGTTTACATATATTAAATCAAATAGAAATTAGATTAAAGAAAAAAATTGTAGTGATTAATTTCTTTTAAGGTCGAACAAACAATGACACTAAGGTAAAAAAGAAGTAAAGAGACTGCTAATTTGTCGAGGTTTGCACTGAAATCAGCACCAATTCATGCACAATCTCTCTCTCCATCAACACATTTTCACCTCTTATAACAGGTAAACAAGTATATTGCTTATTTTTATTTGTTATGTATGTATAATTCTTTGTAGTTACTTTTATGGGACATGACTGTTGGAAGAGGATTGCTATTAATATTTAGGAGGGAGGCTTTTAGGCTAAGGGAATTTTGGAAGAGTAGAAAGATT
>JAPFFP010000088.1:3688843-3713935 GCA_026153255.1 Solanum medicagineum | reverse complement strand
GGGCATATAATTCTAAGTATTTTCTTAAGCCCAAATAATTATTACAAATCAAGTTTATTTTAATTTTATTTTCAACAATGACAATGTAAAAATTCTTAAATTTGTTATGTTTAATCTTGAAATCTAACTTTTCAGTCCGTCCTGGAACACGACTCTGATCCAGGACTTGGGACTCGTGATCCAAGGACCTAGGAATTGGGTTCTGGATTGAGATTAGGAGTCTTGTCCCGCAACTCGGGATCAGAAAAGGAGTTTTATAAGATGTTATCTTTACTTGGTAAGAAGTTAAAGTGATTTTCTTCAATTTGAAGAAAATGAATACGTTAATGTGAAAATACACATCAAACTTTATAGTCAGTTTGAATTGTCTTATTTTAAGTGTTTTTAAGCCACTAAGCACTTTCGCAATGTTTTACAAAATTCTTATAAGTACTTAGTTTTAAGTTAAAATAATAAAAATAAGCAAAGTTAAAATAATAAAAATAAGCAAATAGAAACAAGCTCTTAGTCCTTTTGAAGTGAAAAGACATACAAACAGACTACATAACACATTCAGAAACGTAGCACACATAGAGATTTGCTAGTTTTCTTGTAATAACTAGCTTATTCTCACAGGAAGTACCAAATGCAGAAAGACAACACTTGAAAGATAGGAGAACCTTATATCATCGAGGTAACGACGATGCACACATAGAGATTTGCTAGTTTTCTTCTAATAACTAGTTTATTCTTACAGGAAATACCAAATGCAGAAAGACAACACTTGAAAGATAGGAGAAGCTTATATCATCGGGGTAATGATGCATGAACCTTTATATAATCGATATCATGGTAGGAAGCTGCACGCATATTGTGCAGCACCTGGGTCAACCGTATATTTACAGAATTGACAGATATTAAAGCCACCACAGCCACCTCCACCGCTAGGACCACACCTGTCTCCACAAGCTCCCATCACTTGAAATTTTGAACTTCCAGGCATATCAACTGCATAATATATTCTCACTTTTAATGACCATAAACGTATAAACATTTAATAATAATTAAGAAAAAAAATCAAGTTTGAAATTACGAACCCATAGTGATGGTCAAGAGAACAACCAAGAAAATAGCAAACTTCATGTTGCGAATTAAACCTAATTAGCAGAAGATTAATGTGTTTGTGGGGTGATTTCTTTCATGGAGAAACCATCATATTTATAAGCCCCTGTGTACAATTAATTAAATGCAAAATATTTTTTAATGAAGAAAGTGTAGTAGCACGTTATATATGTTAATGAGTCGTAGCTCACATGGGCATATAATATTGTTAAAGAAATTATTAATGTATAGTTATTGTATCATCAAAATCCGTTTAAGTGTAATCTTTTCATATCTTTCTTCTGATTCCACACACATATATATTCCGTTTCAGGTGCCATAAATTTTTGACATTGTAAATAAGATATATATTTAATTCATCTCATTAATTCCTATAGTATATGCAGAAACTAGGCCAAAAATGAATAAGAATTTTCCCCTAAAAACGTATGTAATTCTTTAACAAATGTCAATCATGTGAAAACTAATAATCGTAAATCTTGAAGTCGATCATAAATCAGATAACAAAGAACTTATACTAAAAGAAGCATAAATGCTTTAATATGATTGATCAATAACCTACATGTTGGAAAAACCAATTAAAAAACAAGTTATTGAGAGAATAATCCTATCCTAAATAATATTTTTAACTAACTATATTGTGAATGTTATTGTATATGAAAATAATATTTTTAACTAACTACCAGTCAAAAACTTATCCTCCAAAATTATTTTTTTGTGTAAAAGACAGTTATTATGATATAAAATTCAAATGAATTTTTTTTTTAAAAGGAACAAATCCTAACAAAATCCTCCATTAAATAATCAAATAATTAGTAGGTAAAGTCAGAGCTATATTAATTTTATTAATTAAATAAACATGGAGTATAAAATAATGGAATGGAGATCAAAATGAAATTAAATATTAAATAATGATGGTTGAACATTGAGTAATCCTACGAGTTACGAGATTAGTTTAAGAAATTCTACTTTCCCTTATTTAAGGCTCGTGATCTCTACTTTTGCCCCTTTTTTTACTACTTCCCTGTCTATCTTTATTCGGCCCTATACTATTTTAGAATATTTGACTCTATACTATTTTAGAATGTTCAACAATATTTATCCACTTTATAATATTTTAATATGATTGATCAATTAACCTACATGTTGGGAAACCAATTAAAAAAATAAGTTATTGAGAGAATAATCCTATCCTAAATAATATTTTTAACTAACTATATTATGAATGTTCTTGTATATAAAATAATATTTTTAACTACCAATCAAAAACTTATCCTCCAAAATTATTATTTTTTTGTAAAAGACAATTATTATGATATAAAATTCAAATGAAAATTTTTTATAAAAAAGGAACAGATCCTAACAAAATCCTCCATTAGATAATCAAATAATTAATAGGTAAAGTCAGAGCTATATTAATTTTATTAATTAAATAAACATGGAGTATAAAATAATGGAAATGAGATTAGAATGAAATTAAATATTAAATAATGATGGTTATAAGATTAGTTTAAGAAATTCTACTTTCCCTTATTTAAGGCTCTTGATCTCTACTTTTACCCTTTTGTTTACTACTCCGTCTATCTTTGTTTGGCCCTATACTATTTTGGAACGTCTAACAGTATTTGTCCACTTTATAAAATCAAGAGATCAGTATAGTCATTTCTCTATTACATGTTTTAAGACATAGTGTTTATTATATTCAAAGGGTAAAATTACTCCATCATTTATTACTTCTTAATCCCTGTGCCAAGTCAACAAGGGTCAAGTAAAGTAAAGAGATAATTTTACATTTAGTTTAAAATAATTTTTATTAATTATAGATTATAGTCATTTTTTCTATTATATTTTAAAGATATAATACTTATTACATTCAAAAGGTGATTTGATAAAATTATTTATTGTTTCTTAATTACATTCAAAAATAATTTGATAAAATTATTTCCGCTTCTTAATTAAAAAGGCGATTTTACTTATTTCATATAATACTTATATTGAGGATGTTATGGATTGCACAGGCCATTAACATATTCATGTTCTTTTTCTTCACACATACACCAAACATTTTGGACCATGGATCCATTATTTACAACTTCAAATAGCCACCATTACACAAGGCCCAATTAGCCCAAATAAAATGTGAGAGCAAAGTCTTAAAAACTACGCAAGTGTCGATTGAATTGAATAAAAGACATTGCAAAAACAAGAACACACGCACATAAATACCATCAACACTTAAATTCATTTTTTTTTTCTGGGACTGCACAGTGGATGACACGAGAATTAAACTATTTAACTAAAGTTGCTACCTACCCTCTTGTCTCCAATGATTTTATTTTCATTTTTCTCCCACTTTTTCACTACTCACACAACAGTTTTTGGTCTACTAAAGTCGGCGACTCTGATCTCGCCGGAAACATCTATCGCCGGCTAAGTATGTTGTCAGCTCCATTGAAACCGGCAGTTGGTTCTCTTCCCACAGCGCCAGAGCCAAATGGGTCTCAACCAAGATTGGCATCTTCACTACCAATGCTGAAGTTGAACAAAACTCTTCTTTTTCCTATTCAGGTTTTGTTTTCTCATCTTTTTATGCTGTAGATCTGTTAAAAGATCACATTTTGTTTGATGTGTATTTGGCTTATATGAACTCTGACAAGCTCTTCTGGTTTTGTTTTCTGATTTTTATGCTGTGGAACTGTTAAATGATCACATTTTGTTAGATGGGTGCTGTTAGTTTGATATGTATTTGGCTTATATTGAAGAGGAACAAAACTTGTGTTTCTCTTCTTCAGTTTTCTTTTTTTCTTTTCCTGATCTTTTTATGCTATGAAACTACTTATAGATCACAATGTTTTAGATGTTTGCTGTTCTTTTATTGTTAGTGTTATATGTATTTGGTTTATATTGAAGTTGAAGAAAACTCGTGTTCTTCTTCAGGTTTTGTTTTCTGAACTTTTTATGCTATGAAGCTGTTTAAAGCTCACATTATGTAGATGGGTGTTGAACTTCTATTGTTGGTTTAATGTGTATATGGTTTATGTTGTATTTGAGCAGAACTTTTCTTCCTCCCGTTCAGGTTTTGTTTTCTGATCTTTTATGCTATGAAATTGTTTAAAGTTCACATGTTGTTGGATGAGTGTGTACTTGGCTTATTTTGAAGCTTCAAGTTGCCTGGTAGATTGTATTTGCAAGGGCTAAGTGGAGTTTTAGACTTTAGCATCCGACCCAAAACTTTCATGTAATGAGTGAGTTCACCTATGAATATATATCATCAACTGAGGCTAAGAAACACTAGATGAACGCTTAACCCCCCCAATTCACAGTTTTAGTCCTAGATTTTTCTGTTAGTCTATTTATCCTATTACCGTCACATGATTCGATACATATTTGAACTTTTGAATGGTGTGTGATATATTGGAAATTTGCCACATATTGTCTTTGTTGTTATTGAAATATGCTGCATTTTTTTCATATGAACCTGCTTAGAAACTTTGCAAATGTGGGTTTACAAGCGAGGGATTTAACTGCGAAAGTAACTTGAGAGCAGTATTTTCAACTTGACGAGGTAGGGCTGGACCACAACCATATATGAAGATAAAACATGCTGAGGTTTTCCAAATTACTGGGACATTTTTTTGTATTAGGCAAATCCGAACATTACTTGGTCAGACAATTTCATATGGTGTCCTTGCCGGTTAAAAAGTTTCAAAGTTTATTTATTGTGAAATTTGTAAGCAAATGTCATTAATCTACACATAACCAATGTATAAAGGTGGCATACTGGGAAAATTGATTGTTATATGGCAGGTTTTGTCTTTCAAGTGCACAAATTAGTACCCCTTTGATAAGAATTGCTTTAACTTGTCATGATATTTCTGTTTGGAACTTATCCATTTCAGTAGATCTTATCATATCAAATTATCTCTGTCCCATTAAAAGGCAATCTGATTCTCTGATGTCTAAAAAGTGTTGAAAAGGCTGATAACATAATGTGTGGATTAGTGTAGTTACACTGGAGAACCCAAATGTATTTTTAAGTTGCAAATTTTCAGCCTTATACAAAATGTCAGCGGCATTGGTCTTTATGTGATTAAGGTGTGAGAATATTAGCTATTCTACTAAAGAGCCTGCTCCGATAAAGATTTGACATTTGCTTCAAGCGTTCACAAGCCACAAGTGTCATTTTTCTGATCAAAGTACAAACATAAGTAGATCATTGTCGTTGGCTCTGTTTTGTATCTTAGGATGTTCTTTCCCTTCCAGTTGACAGGCAATGGAAAGGAGTTCCCTCGGCAGGAGACAACTGCAACTGCTGTTTCAAGAAGAGAATTGATAGGTTTGGCAGCTACAACATTAGGTGGACTTGCTGCAGAACCTGCAGAGGCACTTGAAGTGGCTGATATCGGAAGTTGGATCCAGGAGCTGTTTGGATTTCTCAAAGGCAAACCAAACACTGGAGCTGACAACGAAAAGAAACCAAAGAGCGAAACTGATGATAAGAAGCCAAAAGTGGAAAGCCATGGGAACAAACCAAAGGTTGAAGGTGATGATAAGAAGGCATCAACCCCTCATCACTCAGACAAGGAAAAAGTGTTGGGTACATCTTCTGCTGCACCAACCCTTCCCAACATTTTGAATAACACAGTTCCATGAGTTCTGTTGTTGACAAGACTTTTCTAATGCTACAATTCATTGTTGCTAAACTCATGTCTTAAATGAAACCTTAGACAAGGTTTGTATACAATATTCAAGTATTTTCAATTCAAAGATTCTCATTTTATCTCTCCCTGTACAAATATAACAAGAAAACAACCACAAGATCCTTTATATTATTGTGGAAGGAAACAAATACTTAGAATTCTGACTATAAATTAAACAACTAAAAAATAAAATAAAAGTTTAAACTGTTTTTTTGTTCAAGCTTTCCACTAACTTATGCATTTGAAATCTCCAAAAGAAGAATATCGTAAATCCTAATCCCATTAATATATATAACCAAATAGGTTCTTCTTCAGACTCTTTCGCAGACTCCACTTGAGCTATACCAAATTCTTCTCTTTCTGCATTTCCATTTATGCCCTCCGTTACATGCCCATATAACACATATACCCTCCTCTGATCTCTCACTGTCACTGCTGTAGCAAACCTCTCCCTCTCAAGGGCAGTTTCGTCAAATACTACTCCCTCTCCCCAACCATCATTGCTCTGTAAAAAGTAGAGCTTTTCTCGACTCACAACCAAAACGATGCCGTCTTCTCTAGTGGCGATTCCCTCAGCTGCCGTTAAGTCTCTGTTTAATGTAACGGTCCTCGCTGTTCCGTCATCAACATTGACTCTGAACATTTTCCCGGTATTTGATTGGACGACGAGTAAGTACCCTGCAGAGCTAAAAGCGACACCGTTTAGACCACATTTGTGATAATCCGTCGTCGTATCCACGGGATGGGATTTGTAGGCTTTTGATTTGGATAAGATCGAAACGTCGCCGTTTACGCCAACTTTCCAGATGAAGTTGCCGCCGGAATTGGTGACATAAGCATTGCCGTGGAAATCGACGGCGACGTCGTTAGCGACGGGGAGCTGAACGTCGTCTTCAGTGACCATTTCGATGATGTTTTCATCGAGGAGGGAAGCGAGGAAAAGCCGGCGGTTAGACCGGAGGTCGTAAGCAGCTAGGGCGTTGAAAGGTGTGGGAGATTCCGGGGAAGGGACACGGTGGACGCAGGCGAGGAGGCGGTTGCTGTAGCGGTCGACGGTGACGCCGAGGAAGGAGGAGTTTGGCGGAAGAGAGGTGTCGGAGATTAGAGTTTCGACGACGCCTGCATCGGAGACGGCTATGAGTTCCTGGCGACGAGTACTTCCGACGATGAAGTGTTGGGATTTAGGATCCCAGGAGAATGACTGCGGGAAGAGATTACGCGATTGGAAATTGATGACGTGGGGTTTTTTCCGGGCGGCAGAAGGAACCGATAAGGCTATGAAGATTACAAAAGTAGAAAAGAGAATTAACGAAAAATTGAATTTCATGGTTATCATGGAGTAGTAGGATTAGAGAGATTGATATGAATTTTTTTTGTATTTAAACTTTACTAGTAATCGTAATTTGTGTCGAGTAAAGTTTATTAAATTATACATAAAATTTTTAATTCAAAAATTTGAGATTTTTAATTCAGGATAGTTCGCCTCATTACAAGGGAAGAATCAGTTTACTTTTCAAATGCAATCCTTTGATTTAGGTTGATGGGTAGATGAATCTATTTCACCATATTTATCGATAATTATTAGATAAAAATATTAATTATTAAAATGGACGATACTAGTAAATGACCAAAAAATGAGTAATATTGAGAATACAAAATTTATCGCTGAGTTCTTATTGCGTTGCTGATTGTAACTTGCCATTGGTTAGAGTACAAATAGAACTCAAATACACAAGTTCATTAGTAAATAAAATTAAATAATAAATGGAAAAGGAGATAATGAAATTTTAAATAATTTGGGAACTCCACATTTAAACTTTAATTATTTGAACTGTGCACTTTTGGTCTTTGAAGTTAACAAAAGGTAACGATTTAATAGAGTGATTATTTTCTTATATATATATAAAATAAAGGGTAGTGATTTTAAAGGCTTCAAGACATTACTATTACCTTGAGAAAGTAAAAAAGTTATCTCCGATAGATCTACTCATGTGCATCAAACTCAATAAAGAAGATGAAAATAATAAAGAAGCATAACACTTAACGAGAAAAGTTGTTTGGAGTTTATAAGATAGAACAACTACATCAACAAATAGTGTAAGAAACGGAACATAATAAACTCCATATAAAAATACCTACAAGCAACTTTCACAAACCCCTTCCTATTTAGAGTTATCATATCTAATCACTTTTCTAGAATTCGAAAATATAACAGTGTATATATAATATCATGCTCAAACAACTAATTACACAAATTAAATAGATAATCAATTTGCTCAAAAAGCATCTTTGAATAATCGGGAGCGCACTAGCTTTGTATATACCATTATATTTACGTCTAATAGTATTTTAGTATCATGCCTTGCGATTGTTGCTAACATGAGATTGAAGTGAACATTCTTCGGTATTGCTCATGCGACTCTCATTAAATATTATAAAAATATTTAAGTTCATTATTCATCGATTTTGATTACTTATCTTTCTCTTATATTAGTAAATATTTTAAATATAAATCTACTGCTCAACTAGTCCAAAACTTGTATGGTACATGACTAATTAAAAAGGTATCATTCATCAATCAAATTCATTAATCTAACGATTAAGAGCAAAGAAATTATACTCATCTTATTTAATCACATGACCCATTAATGAATATTAATTTTATCTTAATTTTGAGCTTATTTGATCTGTTCATTTGATCAAAAAAGCACAATAACATTCAAATATAAGTTTTTTCTTACATACTAGAACTAAAACTAGAAAGAAATACTAAATTACATTACATATATTCCGAAGTGAAGAGGTAAAACAAAATAAGAAAATTAAAAGAAATAAAAGAGTATTTTATTAATTTAAGTTGAAAAGATGAGTATCGGTGATAATTAATTTATTCCTAGCCTTTGAGATTACTTAATTAGTTATGTCAATCACATATTATGCATACCCCACTTACGTTACGAAATATCTATCCAATTTGGGAAAAATATCTTGTTACAAAAAATCCTCAAAGTCACCAGAATTTTCCAAACAAAATATCTCGCCTTACAAACCAAAATATCTTCTCACAATTATCAACCACGTGTACCAGAATTGAACTTTTTTTGCTTCCGGAATCTTCTTGAAGCTTTATTCCGTCTTGTATAGAAACCAATGGAAGCTCTCTTCCTTCTCCACCTCAGAGATATTTCTATCCATGTGGCTGCTGAGTCTTTTGACAAACAAAGTTCCATTTGGACCCCACTTCATCACCGACTTTACAAATTCTATTTATATAAATCTTTTCCTCAGCACCCTTTTCATGTCACAGTTTCTTGATTTTGAGGTTTGGAAAAGTGAAAAGAGCTTGGGGGAGGTTAAAGATTTGATTTTTTTGCCAAAATATTGAAATTGGAGAGTACCCTTTTGCTAATTTGTTGTTATTTGGTGATGGAGATGGAGTTTAAAGAAAGGTCTCCTTCATATTATAGTGTTCTTGGTGTAAATGTAGATTCTTCTGATGAAGAAATAAGACGTGCTTATAGGAAGCTAGCAATGGTATGGTGATGAAGAAAAGTTTTTTTTCTATGTTATTACTATTGTGTCCTGATTATGAGAGTGGTTGGATTTGGTTGCTGATGGAAAATGGTGATTTTGGTTGCAGCAATGGCACCCTGATAAATGGACTAAGACACCAACATTGTTAGGTGAAGCTAAGAGGAAGTTTCAGCAAATTCAAGAAGCATATTCAGGTAAAGTTGCTATCTTTTTGTGTCTTTATTATTTTTATTTTCCACACACAAAAAAAAAATATTGATTGCAAATGCTAATGTGTATTTTTTTAATGTGTGAACAGTGTTGTCTGATCAAAAGAAGAGAATTATGTATGATGCTGGCATGTATGACCCTGAAGAAGAAGAAGATGCGGTATGCTACTTCTTGTTCTGTTTTATTTATTTATTTATTTTAAATTTTTGAAAAAGTCCAATTTGGTATGTTTCTGTTATCTGTTTTTGGTGCTCATTGCTCAATCGCTGTTTTATTGCAGGGATTTGGTGATTTTCTACAAGAAATGGTGTCTTTAATGAAAGATGTAAGGAAAGAGGTATTGTCTTCAAATACCCTTTATTCAAGGAAGTCTTGTGTTTGTGATGGTAAATGTATGGTCTGTGCATCAATAATGTAAACCTGTTGCATGCTAATTGAAATAAGATGTGCTTCTTTTAACTGTTTCAAACAGAGGCATGAAATGGTGCTCAAGTTGAACTTGCACCAGCTGGTCCAGGTCATTGTAACAGTGCTGGTGCTTCAGGAAAAAATGAAATTTGTGTTAAAATTATAATTTCTAGATTGGATCCTAGTAGGACAACCTCGAATAAAAATATATTACCTACATTCTAAATTAATAGTTTGATATATAGTGAATTTCTTGACACAAAGTTTGCTAGATTCTGATTTGATTTTTTCATTGCAAACAGGGGAAAATCTACAGTATGGATGAGTTGCAAAGCATGTTTTGGGAGATGGCTCAAGGCTTTGAGACTTGTAGTTGGTCTAGCTTCTCTCAAGAGCAAAACTTGGAGTCTCCACAATGGTCTATGGGTTATGATGGTCCCATGACAGCTCCGTTGGACGCAAATTTTGTCGAGAGAAATCCCTTCTTCGGTTTGTCAAGCATGCAGATGCACGGAGCTGATGGTTTCTGTAGATAAGAGGATGAAGTTGCTGCTTTCACTCTCTTTAGGATCCTGTTGGAACCAGTTGGCCAAGGAAGGATGCTATCATATGCCCTTTTCAACAAGAAACATTCATTTTGTGTTTCAACTTCAACAGGAAAATGTTTTTCAGTTTTCTGTATATACAAATGTGAATGGAACTTTTTTGTGGTAATTGAGGTTTATAGGATGAGGTTGTTTTGTGCGATGGGTGTATTGATTACAAACAATTTTTAATCTCTGAGGTCATTTCCAACCTCCATGATGGTCCGCGCTGTGGGATTATGCAAAATTATGATGGTTTGGGCTGCAAGTAGAGCGGCCTCAACAATCTTTCATAATTCTAATTCGGAGTCTTTATGTTTATAAAGTTGTATTTCTGTATCGTGGGTTCTAGTGGTATAAATGTAAAATTATTAAAATGATATTTGTATAAATTATCAAAAACTACATAATCTAAATCTTTATAATATTGGTAAAGAATTGAAAAGAAATTTATATATTGATGATGAATTATAAAAAAATGAAATTATAACCATGAGATTTAGTTAGATAAAAGTGCAGCTAAAACTATAATTCAAATACTGGCTATATGTGAAAATTTTGCTACTATTTGATGCTTGCTATTTGTGAAAATTTGTCAAAATTTAGTGAAAGGCAGTCCAAAACATGAAAAGCCCATAAAAGACTTTCCTTTCACATGATGGGTCAATTGTCATAGCCCATAGTTTTGACGTTGAAATTTTAATGGTAGTACGTGGTTTTAAATAACCAATTCATCATTTATTACTTGGACTCTAGTGTGTTGTAGTTGACTATATTGTTTTCAAAGTAGTCTACAAAAGCAACACGTTTTCTCCGTACTTGAATTTATAAGTGGTCTCCAAACTTAACCAATTTTCAACTCATGCATTTTCCTTGCGGGTTTACAGATTTTTACTAAAATCTCATGGTAATATTCTAATGTAATAAATTTCAATGTGTTTGCATGATTTGGACAAAAAATATTATGTTCGCATCTAAAATCTGGCCTTAGTAACGTAATACATTGCTAGAGTCGACTTTTTTTTTTCTAATTCTTTTTTACGATGAATTTCTTGATTAAGATAATATTTTTATAGATATAAAAGAGAAGAAGAAATAATATTCCCTTTAAAATGCAAGAACTTCCTAGGATTAGAGAAGAGGAAAAGTCACATGCACCAAAGCATATTATAACATTCAAAATCCTAAATTAAATCACTCAAATTTCCATATATTCTCAAATTCACCTAAATTGAAAGCATGCATACATGCTTCGTATTTGTTCAAAGTATGTTGATTTATAATTAAATCAACTCCAAATATATTTTTAAAAAATGAAAGGAGTCCAATGGTGGGGACACAAAATTGGACCATCCACATGCATATGTAAATTATCATCTTGATTAAGCTAATAAATACCATACATGGAAGAGACACCTCATCATCAGACTCTTCTATTACTCTAAATCTAAGACCCCCCACCCCCACCATAAAAAAACTCAAATCCAACAAACTTATATTCCTCTCTCAAGCAACTTCCATGCAATATTCTCAACAAGTGTAACAAACAAACTCTCTCCTCTCTCTCTGGAAAAAACACTTCCTTTCCTTTCTTTTTCCTTCATTTCTCACTACTTGACATAATATTGTTGTCACATACACATATGGAAAAACATTTTTTTTTCTTCTAAGGAAGAAGAAGAAGAATATATTCACACTTCTATCAATAAAACTACTCAAAAGTTTTCACAAGCAAACCTCTGATCATGTCGCGACTCGTGATTTTTCTCTTATTTTTTGTGATGGCTACACCTATCACCAATGGATTGAATTCAAGAAAACTCGATGAGACTGAGAACAAATGCGGAGGTTGTCCTTGTAACAAACCTTGTAATCCACCGCCATCACCACCACCACCACCAAAGAAACCCCCGAGCGGCTATAACTGCCCTCCTCCTCCTTATTCCGGTGGAGGAGGTGGCGGAGGCGGAGGTGGTGGTGGTGAAAATGTTCCCTATCCTCCAAATTCACAATACATATATATGACTGGTCCACCAGGGGATTTGTACCCTGTTGACCATGATGTTGGTGGTGCAAAAAGGAGCTTTTCTAGTGGATTTGCACTTTTGATTGGTGGATTTTTCTTGGGATTGCTTTCTTTTTGGTGAAATTCAACACCAAATCAAATTTCATGAGTAAAGAATAAGAGGATGAAGCAGCAAATTTCAGAGACCAATAATTTTAGTGGCTATGACTATTCTATATTATATTAGGTTCGTCCTTATAAATTTAGCTGTTATCTTGATATATTATTCATGTAACTTTTTTGGTAAAATTAAATTGTCAATCTTTAATCAAGATATATGGTATCATCTTTCATTTCAATTAGAAAGAATTTAGTGGTATTAAGTCCTTAAATTCAGTGATCTATTTTTAAAATTATTAAATCTCAAGTGCATTGATTAAAAAAGTCTTTCTTTGGGGTCCACCAATTGGTTAGGCTGTGATGAGCAATTTTCATTGCGTATGGGCGTGGCAACATCAACTTCATGTATATCATATATATTATTCTTTTTTAAAAAATAATGACGTTATTCAGATTAATTTATGCGTATTTAACTATTTTTCTAACTATCAATAACATTATTAATATGGTGTTGGGTTGATAATTTTTTTTTTAATCCCAAATATAGTCTTTTCTCAATTACACCCTTTTGAGTGTTTGCTACTGATTCTTGATAAATAGTTAAAAGTTGTTTACTGAAAAGATTTATGACAACAAATTTTAATTAGCACTTTGAGTGTGGGGGTCGTCCAAACCAAAGAAGATATGATAATTATGTATTTTGATATGGACAGACCACTATATATTGGGTTTGACACGTTTAATTAATTTTGTTGGTTTTGATAGAGAAATTATTGAGGAGTTTCGTGTAAATTATTAATTAATTGCCACGGCAATTGTATATCTTAATACTAATTCAAATCTTAATGAAGAAAAAGGAAATTTTTATATATTCCTCCTTCTATAGTCAGATAAATTTCATCGCTAAAGAGACCTAATTAACGATGTTTAATTATTGTGCTTGTTGCGAAACTTAAACCATCTTACTTTTTTTTTTTTTGAGAAAATATGTTTTACCATGAAGATTTTATGTCAGAGTTTTGTCAGAAATGAAAAGTACTAAGTGGGGGAAATGAAATCAACGTTGGTTTAACAAATTCTAGAATCCACTTTATATCCTCATTAAATTCCATGGTCCCAAAAGCTACAATAAACTTTTTGAAGTTTCAATTTTAGCACAATGTTTCAATTAGGTGGCCATCATTCATTGAATGTGAGACTTGATAGAGTTGAATTTGGCCACTTGTATGACTATAGAATTTTCCACCTTAGTAGATTACTAACCCATGTGCTCTTGTTGGTTTAGGTTCTTTTAATTATGTAAGTAGAAATATATTTAATCTGATAAATTTCGTTATGATATATTTAATTAATTTTACTATTTATTTTATGTGTTATCTTTTTTTTTTTTTTATCAAAAGAATATTAATTTAACTTTAAAACTCTCCTTTTAACTTTAATGAAATGATTCTCAACAACACAAATATTTTCAAGTGATTTTAGATTACAAGTTTTAAAAGTCTTATTTTTTTTAAAACAAGTGAAAAAGTGTCATATAAAATGGAACGAGAAAGTATTGGATTATTAACAGCTGAATGGACAGCAGAGCAACATGGATAACTACAAGTTTTGATTTTGATTTGATGGGAAACAAATGGACATATGTAACATGTTAACTTTCCCATGATGTGTCAATTTCTCCCAGTCTACAAGTTATTTCAAGGAAAAAAAAAGAAAAAAAGGTTCTTTATATTTATATTTGTAGATAGATTTAATATAATTTCCTCAATATATTTTTAAATAGTTATGATATCTTAGAAATTTTCTCAAAGGTGAATACTCATTCCAACTGTTAAATTTAAATAATAATGAATATAGCAATCTGGTCCCAATATAGTTATATATACACCATAATAAAAGGAAAAGATACCTTAAGATAAAAGGATAACAGATAGGAAAGGGAATAAATTCTTGAAATTCTCAGGAAATTAAAAGTTTCTATACAATAATATAGGGCAATCTTTTCCTCTCTTTTTTTCCATCTAATTTTTGGTTGGAAAGTGCACTTTTTATTCCTTTTTGTTGTTTTTTCAAGAAGAAAAAAGGTTATAAGTTATACTAATAATATTATACTTTTTAGGAGAAATTTTCCAGCTTGTTGCATAAAGGCTAACACTTTATTATTTTGAATGATTTAAAGTAGTTGGTTTGTCTAGAACACACAAAATAATTAACCATTACCATGAAAAGAGTGGTATAACTTTGTTGTATCTACTAATGATTAATTGTTTTCTATTTAAATTTCAGATTATGTTATCTCGCATCTTACATAAAGTAGTAATTTCTTTCACCATCTTATTATAAGTAGGAAAAAAAAAGTTTTGAAATTAGTTAAAATTACTAACAAGTCTTATATAAATTTGTAATAGGTTAATTGGATAAGACAGATGAATCATCCTAGTGATAAGAGAATAAAAGAAAAGACAAGTCATCAAAACAATATTGAACCTTAGGCTTGTAATGTGGTTTATGCTAATTGGTTGTTAATAAACTGATAAACATGAAACTTTGGACATTATTTTGAGTTTATTCCTTTGAAGAACTTCATAGTGTCTTCTATTTTTTTCTTTTTGGCCCACACATCTCCATCATCAGGGCATCTCTCATTTCTCTTAATTATTATTTTGAATAACTAGTATAAATTTTATTATTTTTCACTTATTGATGTTTAGAAGTATAACTCCCAATTATAAGGACATGACTTTTTTTCCTTTTTAATTTGCTTTGAATATTTAATGGTGAGATAAATTGAAGTTATCTTTAATTGAGAGTGTTTTATATCAAAATGAATCGAGCTCTAGAAAATAACATTTAGAATTGGAAAAGGGACAAGACATTTAGGGCATAATTTGTTTTCAAGATATATAAAGGAGTACTTTACGATATTCAAAACAAGACCCAAAGAAAATTATTTCAAATCTCGAGTAGTGACCTTGAATTCTCAATTTGCATTATTATGAATGGGAAATGGAGTACATTATGGTTTTATTTTTGAGGAATTTCCAAGTTGAGTTGTGTCCCCTCTCTATTTTCCTAGCTTGTTACAAAATGGGTTGGCAATTTATTATTTAGGATAAAAGTTGAATCAAAAAGTACCAATAATTTGATAAAATAATATATAGGTAGAGGGAAGACAATGTCATGGTCACTCTGGTAAAAATTGTGAATAATTGAGCAAATACAAGTAAATTTTGTAACTACTTTACTAAAAAACAGATAGAACAAAAACAATATCACCAAAAATTGAGAATATTAAACAATAATTTTTCAATTATGAAACTAAAAAATAGTTATTATCACAAAAGTTATAGTAATTTATTCTTAATTACAAAACTCGAAAAAGAAGTATTTGTGAGTTTTTATCATACCTGTGGGCTCTAGAGAGTTTGTCATATTTAAACCACTAGGCTATGAAGTTTCCACAAGAGAGTGATGAAAAAACATCCCTATCACCTAATCTTATCATCAAATTTTATCTTATTAAAATACATATTCACCAAAAAGATACCTCCTTAACAAATATTCTTATTTTAAAATTACTTGAGCCACCTAATATTAAATAAATAACCAAATAAAACATATGCATGGTGTACAATATTCTTGATTCTTCCACCTAATTTATCAAAAGACTTGCGATGCAAAGTGGCCTAAAACCTCTTTGCTTTTGTTGCATCTTTTTGCCTCTTTCCTTCATCTTAAGCAAAAGTCCATTAACAAAATTTCTACTTCTTTTTTCCTTTCCTTTCTCCTTCCATTTCTTTCTACAATCTTGAAATACTACCCCCACCCCCACTCAGCATTTGGACACACCCCCACCCCCAACATAATCTCTACTTTATTCCCTTAATACCCTTTGTTATCTTGAACACCCCTCCCCCCAACCAACCAACATAAGCTCTACTTGACTTCCTTAATACCCTTCTTTTCATTTCTTTACACAACAAAAAACATGGTTTCTAAATTCACACTACTCTATTTTCTCTCACTTGTAACACTCAACTTTCCGGCAAGAATCACATCCCAAGAGTGTGCTTACCCTTGTTATCCACCACCGACCGGCCCCGCCGGAAACAACCCTCCTCCGGCACCCCCACAAGGTGGATATGTCCCAAATCCTCCATCAACCACCTATCCATATCCGAATTCTCCGCCTGATTATGTGAGTGGTGAAGCACCACCACCACCAGAACCAATTGTGCCTTGGTTTCCATATTATTATAGAAAGCCTCCTCATTCTGATCTTGATCAATCTTCAGCATCAACAACCACCTGGAAGAACAATATGATGATCACTATTAGCTTATTGCTAGTATTATTTTTTCTTTGATTTTGGTGCGTTATGTTGTATGAGTGAATTTTGATGTAATTAGTAGTGGAAAACATTTTGATTAGATTGTGTTTTGGAGTAGTTGTTAGGATTTTTATGTCTTATTGATGATCATCAGTTCCATATTTTTTTCTCTGTTTTTGATTTTATTATGAACAAGGGAATTTGTCTGTTTTCTATGAACAAAGCGGTGGAAGTGATATATGGATGACTGTGTTTCCAAGTGGCATAAAACATAAACATGATTAAATCCTTAGTTGACATGATTATTTACTCATAAGGTGACGTCGTTGTTTTTTTTTAAACGAATATGTAATTTTGTTTGACGAGAAATGAGAGTTTAGAAAATGTAATTCGTAAGGAGTTCTTTACGTAGAAGCATAACTAAAATTCCAATTAATTTCAAAACGAGCAAAAGATTATTGTTTTCAAGAGTCTTGTTATTTACTTTTGGCAACAAGATTCTTCCATATCGTTCTTCACTTATTGTATTTTTGCTGTATTACAAGAAGGAATATTCTGGATATATTTACATACACTTACAAATGGAAATGAGGTCAAAATAAAGGTTGCTTCTTTTCTGGTTTTTAATTTAGTATACGTACTGACTTGATTAATTTGAATACACATTCGACAGAAAAACGTTTCTTGCGAAATGCACATTTGAAATTGCATCAAGTACAGTACAAAATAATCGTAATATAAAACTCGTGAATTAAATGAATAATTTTTTAAAAAATAAAATTTTGATTTGAAATCTTTAACTTAAATCTCATCAATTCGAGTATAGACTTGTACAAGATCATAACCACCACCTAATTTTGATCCTCTTTGAACAAGTAGCTTCTTCTTTACCAAAAAATTCATGCTAGTTGCATCACTTCCTTTGCCTTTTAATTTTTACTTTGCAATTTTGTTTATTACTAGAAAAAAAAAAAAACAACCTTCTACAATATATACATTGACAATGGAATTATATGATAGCTTAGAAGCAAAACATCACAAATGAAATTTAGGAAAGAATCTTACCCTACTTTATGACGGTAGAGATTCTATTTCTAATAGTCCTTCGATTCAAATAAATATTTTAAAGTATGTATTTTGCTGTAAAAAGAAAACTTTCTGGTGGTAAATTAATGGTTGAAGAAATAAAACACAAATTAATAACAGGCTGTGAGGGATTTATATGGCCATCAAAAGAGAGTGATATTTCGTCTGGTAGCTTAAGATGTTAAAAGGCCACAATTTCATATAATATTCGTTTTTCCTCTAATGTTTGAGTCAGATTGGCAAACATATCATGTTAATTAATCTCAAATTATGGCATGATTTGTATGTGAGATGACTCTTTAGTCATTAAGCAATAATACATGCATTTTTAATTAGAAGAAATGAGCGCCCGTGCTTTAGTGACTGGTCGATATGAGAGATACCAATCAACTACCAACAATGGTGGTCCTATTATTTTATGATTCACAATGATAATATAAAAAATGAGGAAAACAGGGTTGGCCTTCTCCTTTTTCTATTCCTCTCCCAAAGGCTACCTACTTAGGATAGGCCGTGGTTCAGTCCTTTCTAGACCCCGCATATAGTGAGAGTAAGGCTACCTACTTAGGATAGGCCGTCATGATTCTGGTGTGGCTAACCCAATAACGAAAGTTTCGTAAGGGGACTGGAGCAGGCTACCATGAGACATCACAAACTCTTGTGGTCCAAGCCTTTCTAAACCCCACATTTAGTGGAAGTTTAATGTACCGAGACCATTCTTCAAGACAAATGAATCCCACCAAGTTGCATAACTTCTAATATTCTTCTGGATTTTGTCTTGAGACTTGCCATACCAATCTTCGAAACATTTGATGAAAGAGAGATTCAGTATTGAAACATTAACAGGAGCACTGCAAAGTACTGCAACTTAACATTTTACGCAAAGTTAATAGCATAGCATTTATGGTATTTCAAGAACTTGGCTTAAAGAGGTCCATAATTATTATCTATCAGAACTAGGCATAATTACATGCAGCATATCTAGCAGACATGCTAACCTACACACTAAGTATATCGTCTCAAATACGAGATCAATTACCTTTGCTATGTTGAGAATATGAGAGAACACACATTACAATCTGACTTAGCTAGCTCACCATGCTACCTTCATATCAAACACAACGAGTCTTAAAAGGCACAGAAGCTGATGTGTCTAGGAAGCAACACCAACAGCTAAACGACCCACTCTTGTACTATGGCTCAAGTCAACACTTCTAACATCCTTTCTCATTGCATTGTTTCCTGTTTGTCGCGCAACCACCTTTGTTTTCTCTTCAGCTTTGAAGCCCTTGTTCCTCTTGTATGCATCTGCTGTTCTCGGTCTTGGAGGGTTCAGGACCTGCACTTTCTCTTGCTCTCTCTTTGGAGCAACGGTTCTATTTGGTCGGGTATGATGGGATGTTTTGCTTGTTGGAGCTGAAGATGGCACGCTGCTGTCTGATAACTCTGCTGAAGGATGATTGGTTACTTCTGAAACCTGTGGTGAATCAGCCATGTTTAGATGTTCATTGGTGGAACATCTGTTATCAATTTCTGCTCTTGAACGACTGCTTTGTGATTTACTTGGTTTAGTTTTACTTGCTAACTCCTGAAAAATTAATCAAAGCAACAAGTTATATGATTTGTTCCATTCAAGCGGGAGAGAAAAATAATCACTTATTAGGAGGACAAGGATGAAGACGAACTGATGAACAAGTGAAGACTCTCATAAGGGAATAGCCTGACAGATAATTAGCAAGATATTTTTCTCATATTACTCTCATCCATATGAAAGGGTAACATTCACAACACATTTAGCTTTCAGCCTTGAGAGAGAATGTTAGAAAGTCAGAAGCTTCCAACCATGCCATTCCAGAAATTAACGGCTAGCACATCCCAAAGCCTTTCTAAGATGAGCAAGCTTACTTTGAACCAAACCTGTTTGTATGCACCTTTATCACCCACACTTAACGAGATCGAAACTAAAAAGAGTCCCAAGAAAGTATGCTCCTAACCACGGGCCCTAAAGGTAATCATACAGGAGGACCAAAGCACAAAAGTTCTCTATTTCGAGATTTAGTGTCAATGTTGTCCTTGATCAAGGATAGAGAGAGAGAACTTTTCTATTCCTTCTCTTATTTTTGGTTTTAATTTTTAGAAAGGTAAAATTGCTTGTCTAAGAAACAGGATATGAGTCATAAAATGACAGGGAAGTACTTCTACTATAACCAGTAAAACAAGTTGTAAGCATATTTTCTCAAGTTTTACTTTCAAGTGAGAACTGACAACGCTATGCTGAAGTGTAAGGTTTTGATGCATCCTCATTTCAACATAGGAAAATAGAACATACGAGGAGAATACAGTTGAGAAACAGAAAGCTGACTTGTTAATACCTTGTTTCTGTCGGACCGGCGACCAGGTTCATGGTAGAAAGCAGGCATGGGAGTTGCTTTGAAATTGAGACTTCTCCGTAGCTGTTTTATCTCTGCTTCTTTCTTTACCTACAGATATCACCAAAGCAAATCAAAATGTCACTAATTATAGCTACTGACCAACAGAAACTTTCACCTAACTCATAGCTGCAAATGACATATATTGCAAGTTCCAAATAGATAGAGACAATAGAAAAAAACCTAACAGAACATATCCCAAGACCTTTTAGAGCTAGCATCAACAGAAACCAGTCTAATGATTCTCTATATTAATCAAAACCTGTTTCCAACATTCACAAGAATCATTGCCCAACTTTATTACCTGAGTTCTTGCTTGGAGCTGATGTTTTTCTTCCTCTACAGCATGCATTTTCTCCTCTAACTTCATAAGGAACTGAAATCAATACCAAAAACTTTATTTAGACTATATATGAGTTTTAAACTTCAAAATTTGATGCAAGAACCAGTCCTCACCTCTTTCCTTTTCTTGGCGCGCTCTTCACTTTTGAAAAGGAAACCAGATCCATTCTGTTTCATGCTTGGCTTACATGAATTTACACTTTGCTTATCCCTGTACAACAATAACATGTATGAGATAAATGTTGACGAACAGAATACACAGTCAAAGCTCACAATTTATCCACAATATATACCTGTTCACACTTTGGTGCACTCTATGACTAACTTTCTCTGTACAGGAAGCATGAGAAGGGGTGGCCTTTCTCTCTCTTGGCTGTTGTCCAGTGCTACATCATTAAATAACAAATGAGATTGGGAAAACTAGTATGAATCAGTCTAACCAAAATATCCTAAATTTCCAACATGGATGACATTATTAAGAAGCATACCTTTTCTGTTGATTAAGAACATTAAATTTTGAACCAGAACAAACCTGCATAAAGCAAGGTATTGTTACCATAAAATCGATAATCATTTAAGAATTACTGAAGAACTATCTGACCAAGAAAGGAAGTTGAGCAATAATTCCACAAGCATTGAAACAGCAAGTTTACTTATCTGCATTAAAATTTGAAGATAACTAATCTAAATCTAATACAAACCTCTGGTTTCGGCATTCTGGTTGTTGGACGCAAAAGAGCACCAGGAGCGTTTAATCTGGGTTTTTCTCCATTTTGTGTCAAAAAAACATCACTATGCCTTCTATTTGGTTTTCTTGGCATGTCTTTATATGCTTGTTTAGAGATTGTCCCCTTGCCACTAGCAACACTAACTTGGGACAATATCCTAGATTTTGTGTCTCTAGATTGAGATGCAGTCCTCACCTGCATTATGGGCATAAGAAAGACTACATAAAGGGGAAATTTTCTGCTCTCGAATAAGACTCCAAATGCTATTTTTAAAGTAGCTTACTACAGTCAGCAAGCAAGATGGGTGACTGCTGTAAAAACAGAAGACTAATGGTTACAAATGCTACAACAGGTGTACCTTCACAGATGAACTTTGTTGAGGTTCTGAACTAACACTACCATCTTTTCCAGTGGTGTGAGCATTAGAGGATAGATCAACCGAGTTTGATGAGAATTCCATACTGCTATCTTGGCCCTCTAGTTTCTCTTTTACTTCAGTCTCAGGTTTAGGATCATCATCAAAAGTTGAATTTCCAACATTGAGATGAAAATTCGCTTCAGCTTCCGCATGTTCAGGAACACTCTGAAGAACATCAGAACTGTTGGTAGAATGCTCAGTCTGGGGTCCACAATGGAAAATTATACCATCTTCTCTGCCACATTCTATGACTTCGATGTCTCCATTGTTTGATCCATCAAGACTACCCTCGAAGCGTGCAGAATGACCAACCTCATTCACTCGTTCAAAGTCACCATCATAACCTGTATTCTCAGCGACGTCATTTTCACTAGCTTGATATTTTCCATTCTTCAATAAATGGATTGATCTATCAACATTTTCATTAAAACGTGCAGAATGGCCGGCTTCATTAACATGCTCAAAGTCCCCCGCATAGCCTTCATTTTCAGTGACATCATTTTCACTAGTTTGATACTTTTCATTCTCCAGTGCATTGACTGATCTATCATGATTTTCAACAAAACGTGCAGAATGGCCAATGTCATTAACATGCTCAAAGTCCCTCTCATAACTTGTATTGCCATGGCCATCATTTTCACTAGCTTGAGACTCGGTCCCATTCTGCCCCTCTGATGAGCTCTGGCGTAGAAGTGCCTTCCTTCTAAAACGCGCCTCAAAATATGCTTTCTTCTCAGTTACAGAACCTGGCTTGGAGTATTTCTCAACCTCTTCAAGATACCTATTATGTGTGAAAGAAGACCTTCTCTCCCAACATAAAGTTTCATTCTCAAATCTACCAAATGAAATAGATCCAGATTGCCACGAATCTGCCTGTCAATTTTGGTAAGTAACTAATATCAGGAAGCAGAACAGGTTTTGTCCGGATAGAAAATCTTCAATTTCCCCAAATGGCCTAATTAGTAATGTATCAAGTAGTATACTTACATCCTTATACAGCCGATTTTATAAAATAATGAAACTCTCAAAATCTCTTGCACTAAAAGTTCATTGTAACAAAGCCTCAACCAAAGAACAAGCATGCATCCCAACATTTAAAATATGATCTCATGAAAGTGTTACGGATCCATAACTAAGACACCAACACAACACGTCTAGACCCTATATACGTATCAAAATATCCACTAAATGCCTATAATTGTTTGACTGCAAACTCAGTTATTATTAAATGTTAATCAGAGGTCGTCTTAGTAACCATAAACTTCAAATCTTGAATACACCATTTTCCAATTGACAGCGAGATCTTGCTACTGCACCCGAAGAAATAGGCACAAAGTTTTTTCCCTTTTCTCATTGAAATATTCAGCGAGGAATGAAGGGATGTAACAAAGAAGAGTTTTCAAGTCAATAAAACAAAAAAGGAACTACTAGAAATTTAGTAACCGCTTCAAACCGCTTAGAAAAAAATTCAACTTTATTTAATAGAAACTGATTTTATGCATCCTCTTCATTCATAATTAATCATATTCAACACCTATAACAGATAAATTGATACTTGAAGAATCTAAATCAAACACATAGGAACACCAATGAACATAAATATTCCAACATTTTTATCCCAATTAACTAAAACCACAAAAACACAGAATTTTCAACCAAATCCATCAGAAGAATACAGAAAAATAAATTTGAAAAAAAAAATTAACCAAAGAAATGCATATCAACATGACAGTAACAAAGAGAGATCTATTAGGAATTTTTTTTCAGAAAAAAGATAGAAACTTTACCTGAAAACTAAGCCTAAAGGGTTCTTCAATATCACCTGCCATTTCAAAACTGATCCTTTTTAAAGCACCTCCACAGATATCATCTGCATTTCTTAAATCTTCAAATTCTGCAAAACAAAATTATAAAAAATCAACACCCCATCAGTTAAAAATAAACTCTTTTCACTATCCCATACATAAACATCATCAAAATGGACCAAAAATGAAATTTTACAGATAGGAAAGAGCAAAAAAATTACAGTCTTTAAGGAAGAAACTGACAGAATCTCGAAAAGGGGTTGTAGGAGAAGCAAAATTGAGAGGATTACTTTGAGAAAAAGTGAGAAATAAATGTGAGAAAACGTGTGTCGAGTACAGAAGAATCGCTACTTTGCTTTGAAGAAGGGGACTGCTCAAGCGTTGTAGTTAAATGGAGTGAACATGAATCGTTGAAAAATTGTCTAATTGAAAATTTTAATTTATGCAAATAATTAGGTTTGGTTTAAATAATTAATTAGATCTTAAAGCAAACTGAATTGCAGATACATCCTTATAGCTTAGAAATATTATAAAAGAAGTCCCAACTAGTTTGTAAATTAGATCCACTTTTCTTTTATTTAGCTCGTGTTTGACTATAAATTTAAAATTTAAAATTTAAAATTCAAAAGTTTGAAATAATATTTGAAGATTAAATTGTTTTTAGCTCGTATTTGAATATAGACTTAAATTTTGAAATTTAAATTTTAAATTTATCAAATTTTTAAAATCTGGTCAAATAGTGATCATATAAATATTTAAAAGTGAAAATCTGTAAAATCTACTTATAAAACGTGGTCAAACTAGCTTAATTATGCAATGCAATTAAAAGATACCTTTGCTCACATGTTTCTTTTGTTTTTTGTTGGAAAAAAAGAAGTTGGATCAAGGAAGACAATTGCGTTCTTTCTTAAATCAATTTTCTATTTTATCAGAAAAATAATTTATTTTTTCATATTTTTCTTTTCCCTATATTCTTAATTCAACCAACTTAAATATGTCTTTGTTTAAATGTAGTTATTTCTAATTCTTTTTGCACAAAAATAAGTGAAAATAGGTGTCAATAATGCAAATTGAACCTAAAAATGATCTCTTTTTGTTTCGCCATATATTATTGCAATTTTCTTATTAGATCGTTCTAAACTAAAAGTAACCATTAGTTTTAATTTTTTTTATTTTAAAATTTAATAACATATTTTATAGTTGTAAGAGGTTCTACAATATATCTTAAACTTTAAAGTTCTTAACAAAAAAATTATTTGCATAAGATTATTGATAATAATCATTGTTTAAGC
>JAPFFP010000088.1:3672106-3686983 GCA_026153255.1 Solanum medicagineum | reverse complement strand
TTGCATCATTGTTTTGTAAACTTAATTTTGTTTTAAGCATCATCATTTTGTTATACTTTAGCCCAAACATTGTACTATTTTGTTATTGTGATCACGCAAAGAACAAGAACAAAAGACGACAAACAAATTGAGTGTTACAATCTACATCCGCAGTTTTCTTGAAGACAGTGCATGTGCTTGTTTCAATTTTGCTGATATGTTGAATTTCAGGTGGCTTTTTAATTATTAATTGTCGAAAAATGTGTGCCACCAATTTCGGGCCGTTCTCCGCTGTGATCGGGTCTTGCTTCTCCGTCTCCGGCCACCATCAAATGAACAATGAGTTTCTTCATTTTATTTCTGGTCTCAACCGACCATGTTCTTTCTTTTATTTTTTCATTAATTGTGGTCCTACTACATTGATTTCACAAAATATACGTACATGTATATGGTCAAGGATTTATTAATATTGAATAGTCATTTAGTCCTTTGCGGTATTCGATAATTGAATTGGCTCTGACTAATTCATAAAGAAGATGCTCTTTTTTGAATTCTTGGAGGCATAGCTAGGGGTAGCTGCGGTGAATATTTGAAGTCTAAATAATTAATTAATCTAAAGGGATTAATTTTGTGAGTAACAGAGCTATTACTTAGTAATTAAAGATTCATATAAAATATCTGTGTTCTTATTTGTGTATTATTTTTTTGTTATTTATATTTCAACATTAATTGTTAATGTGTCGAGCAATTTGATCTCTATCTATAGTGAATGCATATAAGCCATCACAAAGCCACACATTAGGACAAGGGCTAAAGCGCTAGCTTTCAAGATTTGAATTTGAAATCCCAAGTTAAAAGATAGAGTATCACTATTAGAATTTCATATTAGTTGAAAATAATTTAGTACTCCCTTCATGTCAAATAATTGAATTTGTGAAGTAATATACACATATTAAGAAAAAATATTCAAAGACAAAATTTACACATACTTTCCACTATTACCCTTTGTAAAATCATAAATACATAGTGTAATTTATATCTTAGAAAGTATAAATGTTCAATAAATGAAAAGGCAAATATGAAAAAAATTTAAAACATTTACCTTGAACTTTGAATAATTCAAATATTTTGAACCTTAAAAAAAGCGTCAAAAATTTAAGTAATATAAGATGAAGGAAGTAATACGCTTATATGATTTTGGACAATCCTCACATGATGAGCTATAACTTTATGGATTGAATAAGGTCTAAGAATATCTCTACATTTTAAAAAATTATTTCTTTCAAAAAATAAACTCCTTAAAAATAATAAAAAAAATAACTTTCTTGATAAATGTAGAAAAAAACTTATTATAAGTGACATTCTAAAAGCATATTGATCTCCTCCCAAACTCTAACCTTGACCATCCGACTCACAACATAATATTTTTTGGAATTATGCAAAAATACTCTTAGAGTATATATTCTTTTCACTTACTTATCAAACATCAAAAAATAAAAAAAAATATTTATTTATTTTTCGAATAAAACATTTTCAAGAAATAACATTGTACTTCCTTTCGTACCAAACACACCCTAAGAGAAATTAAATCTGGAAACAAAATAAACTAAAAGTCTTCGTTGTGCACAATAAATTGGCCCCATGGAATTGTGTCTTGGAGGAAAAACTTTTAAAAGCTCAATTCTCCATTTGTTTGTTAATGTCCTTAAGCTAAAAAGCTGAATAAATGAACAGGAAACGTACAAAAAATTAAAGGGGTCAATATAAATGGCTATATACATTTTTATATTTATGTATGTAGATATTATTAAGAAATAAAACATATAGTTGTCTCTTAACTTCTTTTAGCCAGTTGGAATTATGTCAAAATTCTTTCTTTTTTTGACTAAATATAGAAGATATATTTTTTCTATATTTTCTGTTTTCTTCTTATTTTTGGTTTCTTAGCTTCCTTTTGTAGTCTTACGTTGGGGAAGATTAGGAGATGCAAAGGATGTCGTCCAATCCTAAATTGCAACGCATTATTAAATATGTTATCTTCTTAAAAATGTTTCTACTTATCCCTCACTAATTACATAAAATTTGGCAAATATTTTACTCTCTCCGTTTATTTTTACTTGTCCACTGTACTAAATATTTAAACTTAAAAGAAATTCTTATCATTAATTCAACGTCTCAAACTCAAAATGTTGAATTTAAATTCATATTGTTGAAGAGTGCTTTCCTATTAAAGAAATTAGTATCATAAACCCGACCTCAAAATATTGAATTAACATATATTTTTGAATTTACATATATATCATTGGACCTAACATATATACCATGCAAAAGGAATATAATAATCATCATCTTGTATATTCTCTGCATTGGAACTCTAACCTTAAGAATATGTATTGACCTACTCTTCACTCTAATACATTTAATTTGTTCTTCTGAATCAAAAGAAATAACTGAACAATAAAGAGATAATATTAAAAAATTAAAAAGACGTTTCAAGAAGGAAAAGGGAAACCTCTCCAAGAAAAATAAAATAATATTAATACCATATATGAAACTTAAATAAATGAAATGGTGTTGGAAATTAGCCCCACCCATGTGGTCTTGTGATCCGACTAATAATAGACTCCAAGAAAACTCCACATTTTTTGGTGAAAGGACTACATCATTTTTTCTATGAAAAAATAAAATAAAAATAATAATAATTTCAATAAAAATTAAATATAAGTGGACTTTTCAGGTCGGTGCGTGGAAATTGCATGGATGGAGACATGATGAGTGCTTGACTAGGTTAATTTTTTTTTATTTAATTCATCATTGCTTAAATTTATCAATATATTTTATTTAAATATTAAATTATATTAAATAGTGGGGAAATGAATTTTATTATGGGTTGGATCCATCTGAATGAGTGCGATGTAATATATATTTTTTCTATTTTCATTATTTGGAGTCATATTATTATTTAAAAATAGTAGTTATAGAAAGTCATTATAATTTTTAATTGACGGTGAGAAGATATATATTTAAGGTGATGATGCATGTGAAAGTTACAAAAAATCATGTGACTCCATGTGTTTCACTTTCATTTATTTTATTAAAATTAATTAATTATTATTACCTGAACTTCATGGCACATGATTATATTCAGAGACAAAATCTACAAAACTGTTTTCTTAATTATAGTCTTTTTCTCTTCTAATTATAGAATTTACAGAACTGTTTAGTTAAATGTATATTTAATTGTAGTTTAGTTAATAACAGAGAAAGAAAGTAAATACTGAAGTATAAAAATTACTGACAGCGGCCTGAAAATTCTTTTAATGAACACAAACATCCTGTGAGACTCATTAACTACATACATTTTATATAGAGAGAGAACACTTCTAAATTTAATATGAATTATTAGTTTTATTTTTTAATTATTGACAATTTTAATAGCACGATGGATTGAACTTGAATATATACATTTTAATTTTGCTATATGAATGAAATACACCTTTAAATTCTTGTCAAGTTTGGTACTTGATAGTATTTTCAACTCTTCTTTCTGCTTTTTAAGTAGAAGAATGTTTTTAAATAAAACTAATAATTTGTGTCAAATTTAAGAGTGTTATTAATTTTTATTTTTTTAAAATTAATGTGTTATGAAATTCATAACATACTAGAGTATATGATAAAAGAGAGAGTAACTAAATGAAGCAACAATAATCAATGAACTATACCAAGGAAAATTCAATTTCAGCACCTTACATTTTAAAAACTATAGGTTTCACTTTCATACACCCAATAAAAAAAATTAGAAGAAAAATCAACTACATAAATATAAGCTAAGACTTTAAAAATTGTCACTACTTCAGTTTCCTGTAATTCTATTTTATTAATACTAAATTCTTATTTCTCTTAAGTGGGTTTATTTTATTTAAAGCCACAGGGCTCAGAGAATTTAAATGTAAATTAAGCATGGGTTCTGGACATGCTCTTGAGAAAAGTAGAACTTTTTGTGAGTTCTCTGAGTGGTTTTTCTGTAAACCTAATTAGGTTATAAGTGAAAGCACCAGCTATAGTACCCAATATAGGCCCAATTATGTAAACCCAAAGCCCTCTGTACTGATGCATTACAATTGCTGGCCCAATACTCCTTGCTGGGTTCATTGATGCTCCTGAGACCGGCCTGCAAAAATATGGGCCTTTCAAAATGCTTAATATCCTGAGAGTTCAAGTTACATAGTGAAAACACTATTGATTATTTTTACTTGAGCCATTTAATATGTTAACTTGATTAATTTAGACCAGAGTTGTGCAGAGTTTTCTTCAATTTCAAGACTCAACGTAGGATCTCATATGTCCCACCACTCTCCTAGGTGATATGTCATGCCTCGGTAAAAGAAAGTTTCTTAGTTCAACTGGTTAGGCGGAAGTAAATATTTTTGCGAGGAAAAAAAAATGATTAACATTACCCCGCTACTATAACATTTAGGAGTATTGTCATTCCAATAGCAATTCCTGCTAGCTCTCCAATCTATTCAAAATTAAAAATGTATTGTTATTGAAACAAAACATATAAATATCAAAAAAGCAAGTAAGAATTACTCACTGATCTATTGTCAGTAGCAACACCAGAAATGACAAACATCAATAGGTAAGAAATGATGAATTCAAGAATCAAAGATTGAACATTTGATCCCACTGGCGTTGTTCCAAAAAATGCCTGTGTTTTCAAATCCAACAGCAAATACAAAGTCCCACTTCCAAGAATTGCCCCGACCAATTGCGCCATTATGTAAAATGGCACCTTCAACAGACACAAAAAAACCAAACTTAATTTGATTCATTTGCAAAGGCAAAACAAATACTACAACTGAATGAATTAAACCTGTTTGAAGGGGAAATGCCTAAAGAGCGCAAAGGCAATAGTAACAGCAGGATTAAAATGTGCACCAGAAATATGTCCAACAGAATAAACCATGACCATAACAATTAAACCCCATGCCACACATATTCCTGGAAATGTTACTGAACCATATGTTTTGTTCACTGCCACTGAACCACATCCTATGAATATTACAAAGTACGTTCCGATCACCTCTGCTATCACCTATAATAAAATTCAAAAAAAAATTAGAAAATTTTCGTTTTTTGTCTACATAAGAAATTTACAAACCTTTTGAATGATGATGACGGTCTCAGGTGAAGTGCAGAGGCTTGAATCTTCTTCACTAGCATTGTTGGTACAACTTGAACAATTTCCTTCTTCTATCACTCCTATGTCTTTTGTTGACATTCTAATCAATTATTTTTTTTTGTTAAGAAGAAAATAAATTTTTTCATCCAGAAATAGGGCTAAATATATGGTTAAGGATTGATGGTTTAGCTATTTTTCAGATGGTAGATGGATGGTTTGTTTTATTTGTGAAATCTAACCTCTCAACGCAAGTAGAAAGTTACATTCATGACCAATATATAATTGTCACTCTATCTTATTTTAATCAAATATAAATAAATAAGAGTTGACAAAGCAGGTGAAAACAAGAAAACAGAAAACATCATATGAATTTGTTAACTAAGATGTAGATAACAATCAAAGCTGGTACAATATGAATTTGAGTTTTTCTGGACAAGAGTTTTGTCTTTTTTTTTCTGTAACCACTTGGATATCAAAGCACATGAATAAAGTATAGGTGGTTGGGCTCTTCACTTGTAATTGGGCCACCATATTTTGAAACATGAAATTTGAGTCCTATAGCCAATCCAAGTTTTGAGGCCCACTAAAATCAAAGAGGGAAGCCTTTGGTTAGATATGGGCTTGGGCTTACATTTGTCACACAATATTCTTGTCTGTTTGTATAGCTGGTCCAGATAAATTTGGTCCAACCTCCCCCTCAATTAGAAAACTAATACATGAGATTGTATTATTACATTAAAAAAGATTTCAACGAGTATCTCGTAAGTCACAAGTTCTTGTAAGACTACACTATGTGTTATAATTTTTTTTTCTTATCATATACACAGTGAATGTTAAACTTTTTCGCCAATAAGTCATGAAGCATTTACTATTGTAGTCAGTAATAGGGGGACCAAAATAGAATGTTAATTTCTGTGACCACATTTAGGTGTACTATCGTATTTTGTAGTTAAATGTACATGACAGAAGAAAGAAGGGAAAGCACATGAACAGGTCCAGGTATACATTTAATTTTTTAGAAAATTTGTCAACCAAGACTTGTGGATAAGAGCCAATTATTAGTGTATATATGTATCACTTCTATTTGTGGCCACAAATCAAAATTGGACCACAAACCACATCAATTTCACATTCACTTTTTATCACATACACCAAGTTTGCACTCTCAAAATGCCCATCATTAATATATCAAACTAATTATGATGCATGTACAAGAAGCTAATTAATCGGACAGACATGAATAGTTCTTTCACTCTAGCTTTATAGTTTAAAACTCACACATCATTCACTTACAACACCTAAAGGATAAAGATGACTTAATTGAATCCTCACATATATAGGATAGTTCTACGTGAAATTTTGTTCACACATTTAACAATATTATTTCTCTCCAACTAAGATCTCGATTCACGGGTCAATTAATGTATGAATCTCATCAAATCATTTCTTCTGTCAATCCAAAAATACTCTTATAACATGATCCTTTGATTTATCCCCAAAACCTCACATCAATAAGATTATATCATTCTCTCATATATATTTGTAACTATTCCAAGCTTTTTAACTATCAATATCGAGCTTTTTTCGCCTAATTAATTAATTCCTCACAATATTTGGAACTCTCTTGTACTCATAGCAGACTGAAAGTCGTGAACCAAACTCAGAATGGTAAGAATGACTGACTGACTACATACATACACTAGGACGTATCACACCATTCTTGGTCCTGCAATCTTACAAAAACAGTCCCACATGACTGCACATATATTGCCAGATAATCATTTTTGCTTTTGGTCCAGCTCTAACAAAATAACTCAAAGCAGAAAAATAAGAGAAAGGGGGAAAAATGAAGTCAATTTTGTATAGTATACTATAGCCAAAAAAGTTCATCACATGAAGATTGTTGTTGTTACATCATGTGCCAACTATTTTGGGACCAAAATAGACCAACCAGTGATACTGAATATTTTCGACATGTATCGTTTGTGAAATTATAACTACTTTTATAAAATAAGCAAAAAAAAGAGTGGGTCATGTAATCAATTAAGGGATCATTTGGATAAAAAATAAAGTGAACTCATAATATATAATCTTGAGATTATAACCACGATAGATGATCTCATGATTTTGACCTAGTTTTAGCGATATGGTCCAATAGTCAATGAACAAATTAAAGTAGAAATTGTTAAAGAATTGGTGTTCAGATTTTGGCAAAGAAAAAATAATGATTTCTTTCATCTGTTTAGGTCTCAAAGATATATAAAGTTACTCAATATTTGTTCAGTAGGCATAAAAGATTGCAGACTCACAATTAAATAAAAATAAAATACTCACAAGTGAGTTTGAACATCACGGTTAAATAAAAAAAATTGCATCGAAAGGTTTAGGATTTATTGTCAAACCATTTTTATAAAAGAAAATAATTAAAATGTAGGCTATTGAAGTCTCTCTCAAATTCTTAAATGGTCCCAAAAGGAGATCAACCCATGTCTGTAGTTTAAGCTACACAGATTGTGACACTTCTTTCCTATCTCTTTCTCACAAAATTACTTACTCCATCACTATATAACTCTCTATCATTCATTTCTTTAACTCTTATTTGTTTGCTTACATTTATTCTTATATATGTGCGCCTTTAGATTTATATAGATCCAACTCCCACTTGTATTAGCATATCATATTGCACACAAAAATCATAAAAGCGACCGATATACGAGGATGGATAAGCTTCGATATGACTTGACATCATCTTTACTTATATCTGAATCTATAATTTTAACAAACATAACACTAAATCTATATTGCCCATTAAATTTAAATTTTAAATTCGTTTGTATTTCATGATATATAATTAATCTATTTTACTATAGAATATATATGTAGTTATGTCAAATCGTTAGAATTAGGAAGATGGGCTCCTTGAAGAGAATAAAGCCACGCACACGAGGACACAATCATATGTTTGTTTTCTCTTGGAATAACATTAACCATTCATTAATTTCCAATGTTTTTTTATTTAATTATAGTATTCAAAATTAATTAACTTTGTCCCTCCATTTTCTTCCTCTTTCACGTGATGGGGTTCCTTACCATAAATAACTAACTAGATGTACAAAGTTACATAAGCTAATTATGCAACTTTAGTCAATTATTCTTGTTATTAAATAAAATTGAAAAGTATGGATAAATTGCATGAGAAAAAAGTGCATTATTTAATTAAAAGACATAAAAAGAAACAACGTGGAAGCTTTTTTTAATAGCCTAAAATTATGATTGCTCAAGATTTAACAAATACTTCGATACAAACATCATATCTTTGAAGTTATTAGTTTGAAAAAAAAGTGAATGTTATTTTTTTGCTTGATTAAAGAAAAAGAAGTGTTAGCTTGTACCTAAAAGCATAAACATTCTCCCCCAAATTAAAAAAAAAAATGAAGAATTTGAAAGAGTTTTTTCTCTTTTTCTTTTTCTCGAGGTACCAATATAAACTTTGGACGATGACAATAACAACAGTGAAATTCCACAAGTAGAGTACAAAAAAATTAAAATATACGCGGATTTTTTCACTACCTCATAGAAATAAAGAGATTATTTTCGAAAAACCTTCATCTCAATTACATAAACTTTTGGAAATGAAGAAAATATAATAATATTGTTATATATGTTGGAAGATATATAGAATGACTCTAAAGCTTTTTCATGTAATTCTAAAAGAGGGGTAGGGACGTGTTTGATAGGCATCAAAATCTCCACCACACATATTCTTTGCTAGGTAGGAAAATTAATTAGCTGTGCCAAAAAATATACAAAATAAAAAGTGGGACAAAGGAAAGAGGAAAATGAAAGCAATTAATCAAGAGGTCTATTATTCCTTCCTCCTTTCACATAAAAACAAGGAAAAAGCCATAAAATGAGTAACCACAAAAGTCCACAAAAGTCTCTGCCAAACTTCATCTCACCCCACATATATAGGCCCCTCCCTACCTTTAGTTGGCCTTTAATTATCTTCTCCAAAGCCTCTTTCCTACCACCTTGGAGCATTCGCAGTGGCAGAATTTTATGGAAGGCTTCAAAATTTGGAGAAGTAAAGATGCGAATTAGTCAAAAGAAAATTTAATAAATATATATAATTATTTTAATCAAATATAAATAATATAATTTTTTATCGAAAATGATTCAAATGAATTCCATGACAATATATGATGGCTTCACACCCCCCCCTCTCACTCCACCATAACAACAACTCAATGGATTTTACATTTTGAACTTAATTATTTTGACACAAACATACACATCTACAAATCAGTTCGATAGTCATTTTGTTAGAAAACACTTGTTAAAGATGTTAGCAACGAAGTTTTATCGAAAATCTAACATGTTTATTGAAAGTTAATTGATTTATAGTAAATTTCAACAGATATTTCGAATGCATAATTTAAAAAATAGTACTATATATTGTACAGTTTTCAAAAGATTGAATTCATAGAGTATAAATCTTGACTCGAGTTTTATACATCTTACTCCACCCCACAAATTGCAATAATACCATAAATGCCAATATATGCATATTTGGCTTGAGTCACTTTTTCTCTCCCAAAGCCCTAATATATCTCATGCACATGTCCAAGGCATGGGCAGACACATGAAAATGGACCCTCCACTGTCTTTGCTCACGTGTGAGTGTGAGATTAATATGTGTCTACACATAGTATAGTGTATATTATGATAAATGATTGTGTGCGTACGTATAAATATCGACATATATAAGTTTAAATTGATGGTGTAATAATTAAAGAACTTTTATTCACTTTAGACGATATATAGTAAACATATTGGTACAGTACGTATGCATGGTAAATGTCTTAGAAGTTTATATAATTGCTTACTTATTAAGGGATGAGTTAACGTGGAATTAAGTATTATCATAAGCAGTCCATGAACATTCACTTGTCGTATTACATTGATTATTAACTTGACATTGATGTCTCCTTCTTAATTACCATGTTATTATATGAATATACCTATATATATCAAGAAATGTAGATATGATCGTGTACCTATTGAAGATGTTAGTATGTTTTTGGAAATTATTCCCTTCCACCCCTCCCCCACCAGTAGCAATATAAGTCATTATTATAGCATTAAATGAAGATGTTAACATTTTTTTTCATCTACCCCATGTCAATTATTAAAATTAATAAAAGAGTGATAAAATTAGCCGACAAAAATATGACTTTTCAATGGATTTAAGTTTGTGTTTGATTAATCAAATTCAAATTATTACTGTACTTGTAATGTGTATTTTTTGTTTATGCATGCCATGATTTTTGTATATGATCATGCCAATTTTTTCTGAATGGCGTTTTGCTTACGCTTATATATTAAAAGAACAAAAATGAGACAGCAAAAAGGGCAAAAGAACATGATATATTAGCTGGCCAAGAACATAATAATTTTGTCCAGAGAACAAAGTATTATGGAGAGAGGGCCACAAGTGTCTCAAACTCTAAGGAAAACACTACAAATTCTAGTCCAAAACTAGCAATTTCCTTAATCATCAAACAGAACATATATTATTTTAGTATTTCTAAAGGGAAAAATATCAAAGTTTGAGACAGAGAATAATGGAAACAAGGGATACAACAAATGGAAGTGTTCTAATTTGCTAGCTATCGTGTCTTGTAAACTTAGATAGATCAGTTCCCTCAGTGTTGACAAGCAAATCAAACTAACATTATGTTTGGTTTTTTCATGCATGTAGCTAAGCTACGTGATAGAAACACACATGCATGTTGCTTTTTGCAATGGAGTATTTTAACTGTGACATGTTTTGATCAATTAAATATATGTTTATCTCCAAGTTCAGTATGGTTGACAAATAGTTATAAAATTTTAATAGCTAATTAGTTGATTACTTATTTAAACTTTTATCCTATTGGTAAGGGTTTGATTCCCTAATATTCTTATACTCCAATTGCTTGTCCTATTTTTGAATAAGAAATCAGATGGTTCAAGTCGACTAATTAAATCAAATAGATGAAACGTATTATCATACAATTTCTAACTTTGGATCCTTATCAAATCATTTCCTTTCGAAATGAATTTAAAAAAATACAGAATTTAATGATATACATCGATAGTGTATAATTAATAGTTCAAGAATATTATAACAAGCTAGTTAATTACTTATACTATTTTTATATCTGGTAACCACATAATGTTTTTCATGACAATTTACTTGTAACTATCTTAAAAGCTTAATAAGCTAAGTTATATAGATTGTCAATATAACTTTCTTATCCAATCAGGTCACTCAAGGGTGGACCTTAGGCACCAAGACGATAAGATATATACAGGTTCACTTGAATCCATCTAGTATTATTTTACATTAATTTAATATTATTTAAAGAAACTGATGATCATATATTTTAAATTTTGAATGTACATGTAATATTTATAAATAACTGTCCACAAATTAAATGAAATTAATACTTAAACTTAAAAATAAGTTAAGTTACTTATTATAATAGATAAAGATAATTTAAACTCTAATTTCTTTTTATATTGCCGATGTATATCGGAGTAATTAAAACTCAAAATCATTTGTATATGCATGGGCCTACTCATAGACATATATAAGAGCATGCGGTTGCACCCCATGCGGCAACTATAGTACATATATAGTACGTAATTTTTACGGCGATCCAAAACTTATGAATTTACGTAGATGGACTTTATGGAATACTTTATAATATTTGATAATAACATCCATATCTTTAAAATATGTGCACATGGTATAATATATAGTTTGACCACAAGAAAATAATTGAAAATGCTTGGTAAGTCTTTTTTTTTTTTTTTAAGTATGTGGTAACATAAGCTTAAAATTAAAATCTATAGTAAAGATTTTATCTTCAAATTGTTTCAAGTCATCGACAAGGAAAAAGAAAGCCTAATAAATTATATACAGTAATCAGTTTAAGTGAAACTATTTTGGTCAATGGTGAATGGTGATGATAAAATCTTGTATGTTCAAAGTTCTCTTTCATTTTCAAAGGAGCTATCTAGGTGTAATAATATTGAAACATTGACTGCAAGTTGAATAAGCTATGATCCTCTTTAGATCATTCTGTAATATTCCAGAAAAAATTCAGTAGCGCCCTTAGAATCTAAGCCTTTTGAAGCGCCAGTAATTGTAGCTGTGGGCACATCAATCCTTTCGTTCTTATCGCTCCGGATTCCGATCTATATGACCTCCGGGCGGTACAAAGTAAACCTCTTCCGTAGAAGCAGGTAGTAACCTAACCTTAAATTAAATTGCTAAAATAAAATGTCATTAGAATGTTTTATTAGTATTTACTGTTACAAAAATCTTTGAAATTGTTCTTTGACTAGAAAATTATGTATAAAGCCAAATTGAGGTGCCTAATTTCGTATATATTAGTAATTTTGACGAGCATTTGAATATTGTTGGTGACACAGGGTCCCGTTTCTCAAATTGATCAAATGAGTGATTAAACCTTTTAGATTTCGTAATAAGAATTAACATCCATGATTAAAAAACTACATCTTTCATCTTATTTTAACTTAATTTATGAGGTAACATACATATTAAGAAAAATATTCAAAGATAAAAATTTAAACCATACTTTGCTCTATTGTCTATTATGAAGGCATAAATATGTAGTATAATTTATCTTCTAGCAAATATAAAACATGAAAGGTTAAACATGAAAAAAGTTTCAAACATTTATCTTTAACGTAACTTTGAACAATTCAACTAGTTTTAACATTGAAAAAATCATCAAAAACTAAATTAATTTGGAACGGGTGGAATATTCAGTAATTATGTGAAAAGAATGAATGCTTCCTTTCCGCTTGAATTTGGATCGAATGTTACGTCTCTTACCTTCTTACTAATTTTTTTTAGTCAAAACTACTCAAAAGCAATCATCTTGGTAGCTAGTTTTAAAGAGTTTAGTTTTTCCAAAAATAAAAAGAAAAATTATAGAGAAAAAGGACAAAAACTCAATCGGTAGAAAATCGAAGACAGTGCTTCTGTATTTGGGGAAAGAGCTTTTGGTTTTACCAAAATATTAAGTACGTCTTACTAGGAAAAAAAAGAAGAGCTCAGTATTAAGTAATTCACTAATCGAGACCACAATATCTTTATTCTTATGTCAAGAAAATCTTGTTACGATCTAATCTTGATAACATCAACAAAGTAAAATGTAGAAAAGATAATTGAAATTAAGGTGATTTTACTTTTAAATATGTACTTTAATAACAGATAGACTGAAGAATAGGGTTTCCAAGTAATTAGTAATGATATATTGTTTCAAGTTTATATATAATAACAACGTCCAACATAAACTACTTCATATTATTTCTCCTCTCGTTCGCAATATTATCAGAATTGAACAAAGCCTATCTTAATAAATTTGCATTAATCTTAGTTAATCGTCTGTTCATAGTACTTTAGATGTTAATATACACTTCACCATATTACCATGTCACAATTAAGCATAATATAATATAATTAAATTAAGAGCGGAAGAATTTTATCCAAACTCTTTCCACTATGGTTTAGGAAAGGCTGGAAAGCGAGACTGCATGAGCGTGCAGTTCAAGGGAAGTCGTAGGCGCGTGATATAAGACTTTTTGTTACGTTCTCCCTACAACCCACGTTGTCTATCTTTTTCAGCCACGTCACTCACTTTTTAGTGTTTTTACCGCTGTAATTCAAGGTAAAAAATTTTCTAGTTTTCATTTATTTTTATTTATTCGCTATACTATAATATTTATTTATGAAATTAAAAAATAAATAATTCTTAATTTATTTTTATTATTAATTATAATCATTTTCTAAAATTATTCATATTATTTATTGTCTTAATTTTTGTATCAAATCTATAATAAATCAGCTTCGGTAAAAGAAAATTGTAGAGTAAATCGAAGTGATCAGGAATTTTTTTTTCAAAAAGTAATGCATGTGCCCCCTAATAATAGGACAGCGTAAAATCAACGTCTTTTAGATTGAGGAGAATGTTGTGCTACGTGACATTTCTTTCTTGGAATTTAAAACAATCTCAATCTACTATTAACAACTTTCATAAAAGAGTTTACTGGTATTTATGTACACATTTATTGTTTAGTTATGTCCAACTATTGGAAGTAATTATAATTAATTAGTTGTATTAGTTGTATAGTTTATTACTTGAATTATTTTTATTGGTTGAGAAATTATCCCACATTATAAGGCACATAGTAATATAGGGAGGAATATAGGATATAAATATATGTATTATTACTGTACATTATTATAATTCAATACATTCATATATTTTTCCCTTTACCAAAGCTGAAAACAGGGCTTTTGCCCTAATTCCCAATTCGTCTTCTTCTTCTTCTTCAGCCGGCGATCTCGTGGAAATTGATCATGGTATCAGACCGCCGCCTTTAACGACGGCAACGACGACGGGGACAAGGCTTGAGCAAGTTGAAGGATGACGGAAATCGGAGAAACCAGTCGCGAATCGACTGGGGGTTGCGAATCGATTGATAAATCGATTGAATCACTTGATGCCGTGGGGAAGAATAGGAAGAATACTTTGTATCTTCATCCATCGGATACGCCTCGGAGCGTACTCACCTCAGTGCAACTCACGGGGACTGAAAACTACTCTCTGTGGAGTCGATCACTGCTCATCACGCTT
>JAPFFP010000088.1:3652528-3672006 GCA_026153255.1 Solanum medicagineum | reverse complement strand
GGAGTATAGGATATAAATATATGTATTATTACTGTACATTATTATAATTCAATACATTCATATATTTTTTCCTTTACGAAAGCTGAGAACAGGACTTTTGCCCTAATTCCCAATTCGTCTTCTTCTTCAGCCGGCGATCTCGTGGAAATCGCATTCTTTGGTTTATGTATTTCTCTCTTTATTTCTCTATCAACTTTCTGTAAAGATAAGAGGATTAAAATCTAATTAGCATGCTAGTTTACACCTAGCTAATGACATAATTAAAGACACCATACGTTAAGAGCTCATGAACTATGTTTAGTTGAATATATATATGACTTTTTCAACATGATGAAAATGAAAAAAGTAAGACAGCTTTTGAGGTGATATGTTCATTGTATTACAACCCATGCTTGGGTTAGGAGTAGGGTAGGATTATGGGCACATCCATCAGTATCATCACCCTCTTCACTATATACCATGTTTTCTTTTTAATTTCCCGTTAGTGCTCGATATTTATTCTGTGTCTCTAATTTATTTGAATTTGTATAAGATCCACAAAAGGAAAAAATATGATTTACTAGTATTTTTTTTTATTTTTAAAATTTAAACTCGAGATAAACTTAATATTTAAAATCATATTAAATATAGAAAAATTATATTCATCCCATGATAAACTTAGTATTTGAAATCATTGTCTCGACATTATAGAGATCAAAAGCCAAAAGTAAGTAGCACTTGTGACTCATGCAGCTTTCTGCACTCTTTTTTCTATTTTTATATGAGTTATCTCACGTTGCTCTCAATTAAAGCCCCCACATCTAAAGTGCTTTCTTGCCAAATTAATAAAAGGTGCAATTTTCTAAAGATCCATAAATAAATAAAATTTAATTTCAAAGATCCACCCACTGTTTCTCTTCCTTTTTCCTTTTTTATAAACAACTCTTTTAGCATCTATTGCTACTTTTTTTCTTTTGAGGTGAACAATCCAACTTTGAATGTGTAATGTCTGGCTTTTTAATGAATACATCATTTTCAACATTACAATGTGAAGAAGACAGGAAATTAAATCTTTTTGACATAAAATAACAATAAATAATGCACAAAGAATTAGGCGTTCATACATAATTAGAAAAAAAGATAATATAAACATTCTACTATAACATAAACATCAATGAGAAATTTTACGATTTGAACTCGTAACATAGGTTATACAAAGATATGAAATCTTTTGGACCATAGTCTTTAAAATCTAAAGTAATTACAATGGAAGTAAACAACTAGCAAACGGAACTATTACAATAACCTGAGTAAATAAATACACACGACTGGAGTGGTTAATTAAGAAAAGGAAAAAAAAAAAGGGAACTAAAAAGTAGTACTACAATATAACATTCAAAAGTCAATCAATTTGAATTTCTAATAATTGACAATTTTTTTTTTTCAAATTGATACTTCACACGCGTAATGATTATGGGGGAAGAAAATAGACTATAAATTATACTCATCCCTTTTGCTTCCATGTTTTGCTCCTTGTTGTCTCCTCTCATCTAAATTTGCAACATTTTGGATGTGCTTTTCTTCGAATGGAGGCCTCAAAAACTAATTTAAGTCAAATTTCTTGTCCTATGCTCCAAATATCTGGGAATTAATTTTTATGGGTAATTTTAATTAATTCTCATCCCATGAATTAAGCCATTGCTTCCCACTATTCTTTTCCTTCTCTTCACTTGATATATTTTCTTATAATCCAAGGATGATGTAGTACACTAATGTGATTGGAAGAGCTATCAACATTCCAAAAATAACCCTGTAGAAAAAAAAAGGTAAATTATTGTACGAGTAACGATCTTTAGAAAAGATTTAAAATATACAAGTCGTAATTTTATATAACCGGATATAACAAGTTATGAAATTTTACTTACGCAGTGCTAAGAATAGCTGGATGAACGTTGTACTCCTTAGCAAACACAAATGGGACAATCCCTTGTGGCAATGCAGCCTAAAAATAAAATTACAATAATATATGTTTTAAAAGTCAAAGAAATATATAAAAGAATATACGATTCATTTGTATTAGATTTTATTAGTAATGAACTACTTATGAACCAGCAATTTTAATGCAACATTAAATAGATATAATAAATTTGTCATTTCATGGCCACTAAAACAAGACCGATATGGCTATATGGATAATTTACCTGTACAATGGCTACATGAAGAAGGGTGCCACGAAGGCCAACGGCAATTGAAGCAGCAGCCATAACTGCTGGGCCAGTCAGAAACCTCACAGCCATTGCAAATGTAGCCACTGTGTTACCACATGCAATGATCTTTGGTTGAAGAGCCATAAACAAACCTACACAACGATTCGGATTCTATGAGTTTAGCTGAATTTATCATTTTCGATTTTAATTATGTATATAAATGAAGAAAAAAATAGGTTGTGGGCCTTTTAAATCAACAAACCTATCGAGGTGATATTCTCGATCCGTCTCAGCATTTAGATAGCTATTGAAACTTCCAACGTCAAATTTCAACAAGGAGTAACCAAATCAATGATTAAGTCAAGTAAGGACATTATCTGCTCGACCCCACGAAGGCTATGATTTTGATGATATAACTACCCTATTAATACTACCATTGGATGGTCAAAAATGTAAAACTTAACGTACTAGAACTAGTTAGCATATGATAGAGAAAGCAAGGTACAGCATATAATTGAAAAATATGAATGCTTTAAATGTTTAATAATCCACAACGTAATTATAATCTGCTTATGAATTCGATAAAATATAATAATTTGATCATATTCTATATTGTAATTCATATATATAATTTATTCAAAACTCGGAATATTATTTACTTACCCAAACTAAACATAGCCATTCCAAGGCCAGCGTCAGAGAGGATGGAGATTGACTTCTCTATAATTTTGGGCATATGCACATGCCACCTACAAAAACAAACAAACAAAACAAAATAATTAATTGATGGACAACTTTGAGACTTTTTTCCACTAATCAACTGAAAATGTTTGAAAAAGTAAAGACTACAATTAATTTTTTAATCTGTAATTAGCTTACCTAAATGCTATTAAAGACCAAACCAGACCAATGAGGCTTGAATACGTGTTTGGATTACGAATAAGCTTACGCCATACCATAATTAAGATCAAACGGGTCATGACACTTGCCGGAGGCATCTGTTTTCCAATACCAACATCTTGTCCTCCGGCAATTTTGGGATGCAGCTCCGATGTGGAGCTGGACCCCAGTTTAGTCAGTCCAGTCGGTCCCTCTTTTTCGCCTTTTACTTCATCGCCATCTTTTCCACCACCATTAGCACCTCCAAAGGTGAAATGCTCCCCACCAAATTCCCCTGTTTGCGGAATAGCTTCAAATGTAAAATTTTTAAAGCATATTAAAATAATATTAAGGCAGCCATTCACTTAAAATAATATAGTTTATATTCTATCTTCGAAATATTTTAATTTCAACTGATGAGTTGATTAGTAAAGAGTGAATAAAAATTGTACCTTTAGTATCTCCATTTTGAGGATGATCAGAAACCAACATCCGAATTTCTTTGGCTCCATCGGATCGACCCGATTGTTCATTAGCACTAAAATCATTGCCGCCGAACACGTGGAGGCCACCGGCTTCTGACACCGGAGAATTACTCGAGCTCCATACAAACATGTGAAGTTCCTTAGCATCATGATTATTGCCTTTAGCATTTGGCTGCTGCTGCTGTTGTACTTCCTGCTTCTGTGCTTGTACATTCGGTTGCTGAGGTTTTGTGCTTTTAGGCACTGTAGAAGCAATTTCGGGGTTCGGAGCTGGATAAGATCCCGGCGCAGGCTGCTGCACGGGGAAATATCCGAACCTCGGGGAGCTCTGAACCAGACTTCCCGGAGCACAATTCTCTTCGAAATTAGACGGTCTCGGGGTCGGACCCCGAGACGATTGTACAGAGTACATGTCTGCAGGACCAAAATTGGATAATCTTCCTCCAGGAAAACCCATCATAGAGTAAAAATCATTGTGGTTAAAGTTAGACCCTCGAGGAGTCGGATTCCTCGAAGAACTGAGACTGTAAATCTCTGCTCCGGTGAGATTTGACGGTCGATGGTCCATGGCAAACGACCTCCGAGAGGCATTTGATTTCCTCACAGTAACATGAAGTTTACCATCTTGGCCAATTTCAGCATCAGTTTCAAGAAAATCATGTCCATCAAGAGAAACAACATCAGATTCGACCTTAAACGAAACAATGGAAGCAGCAGTTTCTGGGAATTGTTCCATTATAAGCATTTTAGCTCCACGATATTCGAACAAGAAAAGCAAAAGGGTGTACCAAATTATACACTGCAAGACGACAACTTGTACCATGAGACTGCCAGAGTACTCACCGTACATAGCAATTAACAGAGGAATACCCATTACCAATGTATTGGGTAGTGTTGAAAGTGAAAAAATAGTGATACTCCATTCAAGGCTACCATTTTTAGTTAAATTAGCCCACAAAGCAAGAACAACAAGCATAATAACTTTTTGCAGTGAATCAGCAGCAATGAAACGGAAATTCATCTCATATGGATTGTTCAAGGATATAAAGTGAAAAGAGAGCAAAGGAACTGCAAAAATAGCGACAAATCGATTGATCCCAGAACATTGATCAGGGGAAAAGATTTTCCACCAACGAACAGAGCCATAAGCCAAAATCATAGCAACATAAAGAGGAACAACTGCTGTTAACACAACATACAGATCGTGCCAACTGATCATTTTTACAAAAATAAATGGCTAAATGGGGGGGAGAAAACGGTTATTTAACTACTTCAGAGTGTATTGCAGTGAATTCTGACGAATCTCTGATAACTCTGCTGCAAATATCAGAAAGATTATAAAGGACTGATGAGGAATTAAAGTTTTTTTTTTAAAAAAAGGAGGAAATTACATGAAGGTGTAAAATGTGGAAGATTTATATATAGGGAAGTGAGGTGAGTGAGTTGAATCTTGGCAACTTTTATTTTAAGAAGAAAAATTTAGTTTTTTTTTATGGGACCAGTTGAATTTTTTGAGATGTGATATATTGATAAAGAAAGAAGTTAAAGAAAAAATTTTCTTTTATTTTTGTTCTCGGTGGGGGTGAGTTGGTTACGAGGTGACCACATAGTGTGGTTTGGTTACATGAACGAAATTTATATCGAAAGCTTGATTAATTGAAATTCGTATGAATCATGTTAAAATTTTCTTTCATATTTAAAATTTTGAATGCTAAAGTTTTTATTAAAGATGAAAGACAGAGAGTTTGCGTAAAATATGGTAGCGTGGCTAGTATTTGATGGGCCTGGTTTGTGTGAGGACGTGGACAACTTTTCTTCTCCCAATTCTTTTTCTTTTTTAAATTATTTTTTTGTTGTATAAGTAAATTTTAATTTGAAGCATCATAAAGATTACATGTAGTTGTTAATTTTCATTTAAATTAATGCTTAGTAAATAGTAGAAAATCGAACCTTATACCATGCCCAAATGAATTTGAAACTTTCGGTTAGAACATAATTATTATATTCCTCAAACTGTATAAGGATGTAAACTAGCTATTCATTTCTTTTTTTGTCAAAAGTTTCTTATGTTTAAAGAATGCCAAGTGAAAAAAAGAAAAGAAATAGAAGAAAATTCTCAAGCTGCTATTTTTTTGTTAAATAAAGTAACATGAAAATGACATTGGTTATTGTTCATGAACATGTTATACTATTTTTATCTGTGTACATATTTAGTGTTTGATATTTATATCTGAAATATAATCTATTTTTAAAGAGCAATATTTTCAATAAATCTTTTATCTTTTTCAAAGCTTAAATCTAAAACGTCTAATTAAGAGTGGAGAAATTTTAAAAATCTTTCGACCTTAACATATGGTGCAGCTACTTATTCACTAATTAAAATCTCTATCTATATTGATAACAGATTTTCAAGTATTACTTAATTTAATTTCTTCACCTTCTAGTAACTTATTGATGTTTTCCATCCTTATTAACTTTTTTATTCTCATTTGCGTAAACACTATTAATCCCAATGTGTGTTATTGAACCTCTTTAATTTAATTAAACCTTTATTAAGAAAAACATTAGCCAATAATATTGAAGCATTTAGTCAAAATCAAGTATTGAAAGGTGTATTTTAATCCATTTCTTCTTAATATATGCTTTTGGGACTAAATTGTAATATTTCACGTGCTATAGTTTAGGTGAATCTTGGTCTGTGTCCGTGACCTTCCTTAGGTCCAATAATATCTTACACAGTATTTCAACTAAGACACATTTTGGAATTTGGTTTTGACCCACATTTTAAAAAAAAGATTTCATTTGAAGCCCTATATTTTCTTGAAGATAAAGAGCTAAAATCAATAATCTTGGCCATATATATATATTCCTATCTCTTTAGAATTCAAATAAGATCACAATTTACCTAAATTGCAACTGTGTGTGAACAGTTTCTTGATATAATATTCCTATATTCTTGATTTATGTTGTTTTCTCGTAGAATTAACATAATTGTAAACATTAATATTATGCCCCAAATTAAAAGCATATGACACACATTCAATGCTTGAGTAAAAAAAGAAAGTTCTGTACTATACGTTGAATAGACAGAAAAATTAGACGTGGTAAATGAAAATGAGCCGGACCCCATTAAACCAATTATACCTACTGTTGAAGAATATTAGAGTGAGTCACACGATTCAATAAAAAGTATTTTGGGACAACTAGTTTCGAAATCATAATATAAGTTTGTACCATTTCAAATACATGTACTAGAACACATAATAATCATTATTGCATTGTAATAGAACTATACATAATACTATGGTTTGCTGGAATTTGGTTTATTTTAATAACTATATGTTTGTCTCTAAAGAGAGTAAAGAATGAGTTGACATGTGAAGTGGAACGGTGTATATAATATACAATTCAAGCATCAAATTTGGTGAAAATTGTAAGAAAAATCAATAATATGCAAGTTTCTTTTACAAATAAATCATTTCAATATTAACAAACAATTGAATTGAAAGAAAGTTTTTCTTTTTGTTTTTGTTTTGTTTTTTTGGGTGGGAAAACTAGCATATGTCACACTCAAGTACCTAAAAGATCAATCAACTTTTATGCCTGCATGATTGAGTAACATTATCATATTCATTCATTAAAAATTAAAAAGGGTGACAATTATCTTTTCTTGAATTCAATTTCACTCACCACTATATAGGCAACTATTTTCAAAGTCTTAATTTAAATAAAGTTTGTTTTGGACAATGATTTGACCATAAGAGGACCACCCCTTCCATAAGCACCCAATCACCAAACTTCTAATTAAACTACAAGTTAACAAGAAAAATAAAAGGTTCTTCTACCTAAAGGAGAGATTGGTTAGTTAGAAGCATCAAGAATCATATATCATATAGATCACTTTAATTATATTTTAATGGTCTCATTTCACGGGTCAAAATCTGATTAATTAATACATATGAACATATACTCGTTTGTCCGACATTATGAGACACTATTACAATTTGAAGAGTTTCTTTAATCGCGTGCGATTTCATTATTTGTATGTCATTTAAATACTTTTAATTGAGAATTATTATGACACAAAGCGATTTTTATGTAGTCTTTGGATGTGTAATCTTATTTCAAAAAGTCTTGAAGATTCAATGTCCAAATTCACATGAAAATTTAGATAGGTTGATCCTCATATTTAAAATCATGTCACTACAATAAGAGAATGAACCGTCAACATAACTCAAACCACAGAAATAGCTCATATGAGAATACTTTAAGACCATATATATAGAGAGGGATCAAACCACCAAACAACAACATGCCCAATGGAGAGAGATCAAATCATCGATTTGGTAAAATATATAGGCTATAGCTGCATGTACTAATATTACTACAATAATATTAAGTTATAAATGCCAATGATGCAAAGAATTTTCTAGACAATCATGCATGTAAATTTTATTACGGTGTTATTAGGTTTACTGAGTAAAACCTGAAAAGTTTTCGATCAATATTTACCCCTCAACTGACAATGTATGATAATTTGCCACTTAACATTAATTGAAATGGGAGTAAGTAAGAATAGACATTGATTGTCAAGTGATAAAAAGAAGCACGTACCAAATTAAACAAGAATATTCTCATCCATATATGAAAGGCCAAATTAATAAATCTTTCTTGATACAGCCTCCCACCCCTTTTATTTTCCCTATCTTGTCAAAAAGTAACTAAACTTCCTAGATAGCTACTTGTACATATCTATTTAAGCAACATGTAATGTCTTTGAAGATCCTTTTATTTTGTTCCATAATGAAAAAGAGATAAAGAGGAAAGACAATGAAATGCAAGTGATGAGGAGGGCATAGTACATGAAGGAAAAAATGTGACAAAGGTATGGTCCAAGTGAAGTGGTTTGAAGTCACTCTCTTGAATGTGCAAGTCAAAAGAGGTGGGCTTATTTGGCCCATTGGACTTGGCCCACCATCCACATTCTCATCATCTTTCTTTCACTCACCATCTACTAGAACTACCCGCAGTCCCCACTAGTTTAAGTCTCACTAGATGATGCACACTTTTAGTTACTCAAATGGTATTCAATGAAAGGTCAATTGGTTTTCTACAAATTTTTCTTTACTTTTATGCATTAGGATCCATCTCTATCAACTATCTTTTTGTCTACATTTTTGCTCAGTGTGCATGAGATTGTGGGTCTTTCCAGATAATTTCAGAAATTTAGGTTTGAATGATAGAGTCAAGGATTATGTCTTTGCATTGTCACTTTTCACACTTTATTAGGAAGTAGGATACTTGTTTTTACCATTAAATTACTACATTATTTTATACATGTATGACTGATTTATCAGAGTTATAACATGGCATAGAAAGTTTCCATTAGAAATGGATTGGGCCTTTGCATAGTTTGTTTTTTGAGGCCTTTCTACAAAGAGGCCTGTAACATAATGAAAGCCCAGTTATATTTTTATCGGGAATAGCCATTTAATGTCGATAATTGAAAAATAGTCACTTATCACTTATAAAAATTATTATAATTGAAGCTCTAGCACATTTCATATATTTCTTTAATTGCAGGAGTAAAAAGTGTGAGAGATTAGTATATATTATTGTATTCAACAGAAGGTGCACGATGACACATAAGATAAATGTGAGAGAGTATTATTTTATGATGGTTTGATTATGTACTCTACATGCATACACCTTTATTTATATTATCGCGATTCAAGCGCAGTTGATTAGTAGGAAACAAATCAATGTGTCACAGCAAAAGGGGGTAGATAAATAGTACATAAAGCAAAACCTTCTCGTGCTAATTGATTATTCGAGGAGTAAAAAAGCTTTTCATACTAAAACATTTTTTTTTCTTTTGGTTCATTTTTGTCGATATGAAAATGGGTTTTTCTTCTTGATATATGGGCTTGAATATTGCAGCAAGTCCACTACATGTGCGGATGGGCTTAGGCCCAAGTTAAGGAAACTTGGGTCACAAAAACCTTCCTAAGCCCAACTGTTGGTTGCAGCTATACAAGAAAAAATTACTTAAACACGTACTTAATTATTAATTACTGATTTTAGTAATACTTTGTTATTTATTACTATTTATAGTAATATCATGATAAATCTAGTCTTTTATTAAAAGTGAATTATGCATTTAATATAAATGCATTACAAGTGTTTTGAAATATATTATACTTTTCTGGTAAGAAAATGACACAATGTATTATAATGTAGTAAAGTGTGTGATAATTCCATTAATAAAACTTGTATTATATATGTTTTATAAATAATTCTCTGCAATATGAATTAAAGTTATATTATAAATGTATTACAAGTGTTCCGTAAAAGTAAATTATTATTGCTATAAACATTAAATATTTTCTTAATCTAGTATATCTATTTAAGTTTCCAGTGTACAACACATAAGGACTAAATAATGGAGGGTTTGTATTTCATGTTATACTTCTCTATAACAATATATCTATGACGTACATGCATATAAATATGAGAAAACAACAAAACTTTAAACCATGATTAGGCTCTTAATTATATACAATAATTAGCCCAAGTCAAATCCTTAGGATTTGCTCCTAGTACATTAGATAATCAATCTGAGTTGGACGCCAAATTTAGTTAAACATATTCAGTAGTACAATGTATAAAGCTACGACAACTTTGCCACCAGATGTATCAACATGGTTAATTATTGTTTGTTTGTCTTTGTTGAGAGCTAGAATTCATCAAATAGTCATTAGTACAACATAATTATGAAGGAGGCTGACTAACAATTATTGCTGCGGAAGGGTGTCCCCTGTCGGCCTAAAAATATTTGCTATGTTACTTTACTAGACAAGTTAGGGTCAATGGTGCCATTGGTAGGGACACCCTTGTCCTCATTCAGGGGCGGAGGGATTATCTGAATTCAAGTTATAAACTTTATATCGTTTCAAAATAATACGACACCTGGGGGCAAGGATCTTGAACTAAGAAATAAACCCTAGAATTGATCATAGGCCGATTTATTGAAGAGTTATGTGAATTCAGTGGAAAATTACTTCGAATCTCAAATTTATATATATACACAATCATGGTAGATATAGTTTTCTTTGTAATACATATCAAATATAAAAAAATCATTAGAAAAGTTCAATCATGTTGCAAATTCTCAATTATATCGTGGCATCGGATAATGTATAGAAAAGAAGTTTAGATAAAGAATACACTCTTTGCATTATTCTTTGATGTAAAGTTCAGTCGACAAGGAATAGATAAGTAAGATAAAAGTTAAATTACTAATTAAACTAATGTTTTTGAATTGTACGATATAAACACATTAAAAAAGCAATAACCTTAAAAATATATATACATAGAACATGCATGTTTCCAGTTTGGACCTACTAATCAATCTTAAATTCTTGATTGGTCTCTAACATTAGTCGCAGTAACACGTTCACAATGAGGGCACATGGTGAGGGTGGATGCTGGTTGGGTCTGACAGCTGTGGGTTGACGAATCTACTTTCATGGCTCGTAGTTCCTCCACCTCTTTTTTAAGTCTTCGATTTTGTTCAGTTAATGAACCAAACCATCTCTTTAAGTACTCACATTCCATCTCTGTTTGTTTTAGCTTGCTCCTGTTTTCATCAACACAAATGAGTTTATCACATTTAATTTTATGCTCAACTAATTTAAATTCGTACAGTAAATGCACTTTTTGCACGTCTGAAACAGAAGGAATTAATTAATGCATTGAAATTCGTCTAAATGCACGTGCATTATGGCTAACACCTGAAAAAGTTGTTCTAATTAAATGCTCAAATTGACTTATCCATTAACAAATAGAAGGAAAAAGAAAATTTAATTAGCATTAAAAATAGTGTATATTTTTTCATATCAATATGACTAAAAATAAATATATTTTAAAATATTAATTAAAATTTATATTGTTTCACTTTTAAAAAATAAACTAGGTAAATAAAAAAGAAAGGAGTACTAGGTTAGGTATAATGTCATTATGCAAATAATTAAAGTAGAAACTTGATGTGACTTTAGTGTAACAATTCTATTTGCTCTTCTTTTCGTCTGTAACCATTTGAAAAGAGTCAAATTTCTTTTATCACCCCTAATTTTTGTTCTCAATACTTCCAAAATTATCTTTAATTTATTGCTATTAGAGAATATTTTTTCCTTCCGTAAATTTAAATTTAGTCAGATATTAATATGAATATTGAACGCAATTAAAAAAGTAAACTCTAACTTTATGGCCTAAGAAATACCCCAAAAAGAAAACCTACATGACTTTTTGGTTGTGGGGTTTAATTTAATTTTGGTTGTTAAAGTTAATTTAGATATTTGCCTCATAGAGAATGAAATACCTCTTTCTATTCTCAGATCAACAAGAAGAACAATAATATGATATAGAATCTGATCCTTGTTATTTATGTACCACCCATTTGTTCTTGTTATTCTCTCTAGCTCTCATAAATAATTAACTATTCTTTATAAATTAAAAGAAAAATAAATTACTTCCTCACCATTAATTATCTCTTCCCAACTACCAACACATGCATTAGCATTTACTATTTGTTGAAATTAACTTTTAATGAGTATTTGACTAATGTCTTCTTGGAAGACTAGTAACGTACGTAAGAACTGGAAAACTAAAATAATTTTGACTTTAACTGATAAAAAGGACAAGAGGTCAGAGTGGTACGTACTAATTAAATAATCATAATATAGAAAAAATTACGTATTATATATGTAAAAATACCTTGCTCTACGATTTTGAAACCAAACTTCCACTTGCCTTGCCTTTAACTTTAATTGCATGGCTAAAGTTTCCTTTTGTTTCTGCATTTATTAATTTACAATTATGTAAAGATTAAATAAAATAAATTATGTAATGTGATTCGATTGAACATATGTGATATAATTTGACTGGACGTAAAATTTACTTACGGGGTTCAGAGTGTGAGTTTGTCTAAAGCTTTCTTCGAGAAGAAGAGATTGTTGTTTTGTTAAACGGAGTTTTTTCCTTGGAGCTGCTCCATTAATATTAATATTAAGATCATTATTATTATTAGAGCTGTCTTCTTCTTCTTCTTCCTCCATGCTAATTTCTTCTTCATTTATATTTCCACTTGAAGGTACTTGATTTATATCCAGATCTCTCATCACATTATCACCTTCATCAATTACAACAAAAACAAATAATCAAGACAAGAAAATTACAAATACAGAAAAATCAAGAAAATTAAAAGTAACTCATGATCACAAGTATATATATAGAGGAAGAAAGAAACTTCACTAATTAAACGAAGGGAGTATAAGCCATGCAAAGAAACCCTAAGCCTTCATATACCAAGGCAAACATATAATCGAGTTTAACACTCTTGCCAAAATATTAAAAACAGATTCAGAACTTAAACTTAATAACTCAAAATTGCATATGTGTGCTCCTTTGGAAAATAACAAATTTTATATGCTAGTGTTGAAATTTCTAATTTCGTCACTTTTTTTTCTTAAAATAGAAAAGGGAATAGAAATCGAAAATGTCATGTATGTAATGAAATTAAATCCTCGATCTATATCATAAAAGGGGCCACATACATATATACAATTTAACTTTTTGAAAAATAAAAATAAATTCTCTAGTGATAAACTCAAAAAAATGATAAATAAAAAAATTAATAATGAAACTTACCAGAAGAAGGGAAAGATGTAGAATTAGAAGAAGAACCAGGAATAGATATGGTTAACTCCAAACAAGTTAAATTTTCTGGCATAATCTCCATTAATAAAACTAATAGGCTGAAAAATCTCACTGAGAAGAAGGCAAAGAGTCTTTTTTTCTTTTTAGACAAGAGAATAAAGTATAAAAGGGGCAAAGGAGAGACAAATGAAACAAGGGTCAGGGCAGAAAATGATGAAAGGGAAGAACCAATAAAGGGTCAAATAAATAGAAGGAAGAAAAATAATTACTGTTATAAATTGCCTCTTTTGGTGTTATTATATTATTAATTGGGATATTGACTAATGACCATGGTCATCAAGTCAAATATTCATACATATTTTATTAATAAATCACACGTTACCTTAATTAATATTAATAAAGTAAAATTTAGCCTTTACGTTCGCTAAAGATTTTGTTCAGTAACATAAATTCGTGAGAAAAAATATTTCATTCGTTTTTTTTAATTGTTTAAAAGAATTAAATAATATAAAATTTAATTAATATATTAAAATATATTTTTATATATATTAAAATTTAATTGAATTAACTCTTAAAAAGCATAATATAGCGGAGGAATAATAATTTTGAGAGTGCAACAATTGTGTTTTTTTAATTGTTATAAAGAATTAAATAATACAAATTTTAACTAATATATTAAAATATATATATTTTTTTATATTAAAATTTAATTAAATTAACTCTTAAAAAGCATAATATAACGGAGGATAATAATTTTGAGAGTGCAACAATTGTGTTTTTTTTTCTCCTCATGTTTGGGCAAAAAGGATGTTGTCGGTTCGTAAGTCAGCTGTTGATATGATTGGAATTTGGAAAATAGAAAATGCTCTCTCTTTTTGTGCTCTCTCTTATTTTCTTTTTATCTTTAATTTTTATATTTGTGATAGAATAAATAGAATTTTTATTCTTAAAGTTTTAAGTAGAAGTTTTAAATTTTTAATCTTCGAAAGTGATGAAATTCTAAAAAAAATATCTTCTCTTTTAATGATTTTTAATTTATACGATGAATATGAATTAAATGGACAAAAGATGAATATTTTATGTGATATGTATATTATTTTGTATTTCAACGTATAATATTTTCTTATTTCATAGCTAGCTAGGATCGCAAATGTCTATCTAAAATCAAACATGCTTCATATGATCAAATTTTAATAATCAAATAACATTCTATTTCTAACAGTCATGTCTCCTTAATACACATTTAAGTACGAAGGCAAAATTAATTAAGGAACTATTATTTCTTATACAAAATGTCTACTAATTGTTTGAAAAGAATTTCTAGAAGTGACATTTCCACAAATAAACTGACATTTTACGTACTTAATTTAATTTTAATTTTTTTCTTTTATCTATAATGAAGCTGTTTCCTATAATGTGGCATTTATGACAATTTACTTTGTTTGCAGGTGTGGAAAAATAAGGTTAACGTTTCATTTGCATTTATGACAACAACAAAAAGATGCACAAAACAGCTTCATTTAATCAGGGAACTTTGTCTCTTTGTCTTTTTTTTTTTTTTGTAATTACTCATAAGAAAGTAATTTTTTTTTTTTTTGGTGCCAATCAATCACTTTTTTGTGCACCAAAAGATTATTAAGTACTTGTTACTCCATATTGGTACTACATGTATATAATTCCTGTCGGAGAAAAAGTCTTTAATTAATTACTGAAATTATTTCCTATCTGATAACTAATTTTCCATGTTAAAATAATACTCCACTTAATATCTCTGCATATATGCGAAAAATGAAATACTTGACCTCTATTTTCCACACTCTTAAACTACTTTAATTATGAAGTATCTATTAGTATTTGGTAGTTATATTTCTGTATATATATAATAACAACAAATTCAATATGAACTCATTCGTATTTAACTATTGAGCTTTAACTATATTATTTTATTAGTCATATATTAAATAATCTATATAAATATAAAATTTGAGTTGAAATTATTAAATCTTGTAAACTTGGTAACTGTTGCTTTGTAACTTGTTGGAGACATTTAATTAGCTTGACTACAGGTCTCGTGACTAAGAATTTATTTGGTAAAACACTTATATTTACTAACTGCCGTTTGAATGTATGTATTTACTTTGACCTATTAATTAGCCAAAAATGAATTGGAGTATAATTATCAAAACACTTAATAGTTATTCGTCCAATAGCTTAAATAAAAAATAATAGGTGAAAGTATTATTGTATATATTAACTTTGATCTTTTAATTTCATTGTCAAGGATGTCCTATTAGAATTCCAATTGCATACTGAGTCATCTTCCTCTTTCTGTGGTTTGATTTGATTTTTTTGTATTTATATGTAAATTTAATTTGATAATTACTCATGCCTATATGTGGACTATACTTATTAGATAAACTAGGTAATACCCTATAAAATAAAATTTCGTATCTTTGACGTCATGGAATTCATTAATTCTAATAGAAATTTCCATGGAATTTATTAAGTATCAGAAATAATTTTTTTTTCACATGAAAAATAATAAATCTCTCCCCCTCTCTCTAGATATAAAGGATACATTTGATAAATCATTAGTATATATATATTACCAATAAATAAAATGAAAATTGATATATATTTGTTAACGGGGCATATCTATGTCAAGTTCCCCTAATTTCACCGCGTTATATTATTGTAAAAACAATAATTTGAACAAAACTTATAGCACTACATTTCAATAAATAATTTTAGACTGGTTCAACTACCAAAAATTATTTTCCACGAACTGTGGTTTCTCTTAACTTTAATCGTCAAGACTTTGTCTGGACATTTGAATGTATTGAATTATTACTCTTATTATTTTCATCAAAAATCAAAAGCTTTGTATAGTTTTTCCCATATAGTGATCAAGAAAGTCTCTCTCTCTCTCTCTCTCTCTCTCTCTCTCTTTGTTAATATGACAGTGCATAGTCAACTATATATAAATGAAGGTAGTAACAAATTAATATACAATTTCGAGTCAACGTTACGTGCAAAAGGGGCATTGACAGTGATCCCCCTTGGAGATGGTAAAATGTTTAAAATATATCGTATGTAATCAGAATCTACGATAATGACAAAAAGAGAACCATTGTGTTAATTATGAATTTGATATTATAACAATCAAGAAAGCTTTTTGTATGTACGTTTTTGTATAAATAAACTAATTTAGTATATGTTTTTGTATAAATACACTAATTTATGATCATTAAAAAAGGAGAGAGATGTGGACTTTTAATAAGTATGAAAAGAATTGGTAAAAGTAAAGAGGCACACGGGTGGACAGAAAAAGCTAATCTCCATGGAAAAGTAGAGTTGAAACTCAACCCAAAAGACAATGTTTGGGCCATGGGTTGGAAATATGGACTATTGTGGGACATATCTTGATCATTGGATGGGGAACATATGGGCCCAACATGTCTGCTTGTTTTATACCCGTCCTATTTTGACTTGACACGAGACTTTTTGAATGAAATTAAGAATGTGCAAATCATTGTAACATGACAATGAACTTATAAAGACTTAATTTAGCTGTAGCAAGCATGCAAGAGGTATTACAAAATTGGATTTGTACAATGAGCAACCTTCTTTCTTACAACATGTACAGAAATGGTTTTTCATTGATTAATGTACATCAAGATCTTGAAATCACATACAATGTTGATTGACAAGACTTGGCGACCTATATAGTTTAGTGTACGTTACCTGCATTTGGAACTTTGGTGCATTCCTAGAAACAGACAAATGCAGTAGCAAGCTTCACGTCTTATCAATTAGTCGCCTAGAAGACACAGTGGTTGCCTCATGCTAAGTTCAGCCTTGAGGTTTGGATATTTCTCCAGATCAAGAGAATCACCCAAAATTTTCTGGAAGCATGAAGACAAAACAGACGAGTTACCAGCATATGTGAGATCATATAAGAGGCATATAATAAGTAATCTAGAGGACAAAGTACAAATGGAATAAAAAGGCAAATATGACAATGTTGCATACAATATGGAACCAGGGAGTAGATTAGAGGATGTATCGTGAATATGACATGTTTTTGAGATCTAGGTAAACATGAAACGTCCAAGTGACCCACCTATTTATTAATCAGTCCATGTAAAATTTAGTCCCAAACGGATCCATGAGAAACCTTGACAAAATATTATAATGAATCCATGTTATATAAACTCATAATAGATCCAATTCAATATTTTGCTGTATTTATTGTGTGTTCTTTGATGCAATTCAATGTTCTATTAAGATGTATTATATTATCAAATTAAAAATTAGCATAGGGTGGGTAATTTATGTAATGTGGCTTGTTCTTTTCTTTTTTAACTGTTGTTCATAATTCATGCTTCTTATATATAAAGAATATGATTTTGTGTCCAACTCACATTGTTTCCCGGTGATTTCTAGAATTTTGTATCTTAATAGCAAGTTGATTAACAGAAAATAAGACATAGTGAGTACAAAATTATGCGCAACCCAGAAACTTATGGATTAGATATTGAAGTCATTTGTAGAATTGATACTCACCAAAGCAGCAAGATGTGCGTCCTGTATGATATTTCCATCTATCTCTAACCGAGCAATAGGAAACTCTGGAAGATGTCCAGACTGCTTCCTCCCAAGTAAGTCTCCAGGTCCTCTCATTACAAGATCCATATTTGCAAGGTAAAAACCGTCAGATGATTTCTCAAGCACCTGCAAGCGACTTAGACTGCTGTCAGTTGATGCCACCAATATACACTTCGACTTCTTTTCTCCACGTCCAACTCGTCCTCTAAGTTGGTGCAACTGAGCAATTCCAAATCTCTCAGCATTCATAACAACCATCATAGATGCATCTGGAATATCAACTCCAATCTCAATAACTTGTGTTGAGAGCAAGATGTTGGTTTCTCCGGATCTAAACAGGTTTAATGCTTCACTTTTATCGTCACCCTTCATTTTTCCATGTAAGAGACCACAGTTGTACCCTGAAAACTTTTGAGATATAGTCTCAAGATCAGCCGAAGCTGCACGTAGCTGAGGCAATTGATCAGATTGTTCAATGATAGGATAAACAAGATATATTTTACCCCCTGCTTCTAACTCATCAAACATCATCTGTACCACACACAGTGCAAGAGGAAGTTAGACCAAAAAAAAATAAAATAAAATTATATGTCGAAAACAAGATCCTAAAAATGAGAGAGAAGAATGCAAGAGGTTTAGAACTAGCCTCTTGGAAGATGCAGAATTACAGCAAAAGGAAAAAGGTTTTAAGAAGCTTGTGACTGACAAGTACACATTGACTGTATTTTTATTTAGTATAGTAACAAATAACATTTTGGACTTTAAAAGTCCCATTTCTCTAGGTTAATGACTACAAACAGCAAAGCTGATTATTTGTCAAGATGGACAAGAAAGTTGTAGATGTCACTATTGCCACATGAGCTACCTAAATATCATGCTTCAACCTTACAGAAATACATAGTGTAATTGTTCCTGAGACCAAGGAAGAGAAAAGATATGACCTGATAGACCTTCTCAAATCCAGGTTCATTTCCTTCAATCACAAATGTTTCAACAGGAATTCTTCCAGGAGGCAAATCAGTGATCTGTTGTTAAAGAAATCCAGCAAAGAAAAATAGTACATAAGGTGATTATTCTGAAGTTACAGCAACAAACTAAAACTTATAGCGATCTAGCCACGCATTTGAACTGCCAATAAAACCAAGAAAACCAGGTAAAGAAAACTCAAAGAGGAAAAGGCCTTCCTTGCCCAAAACTTTCCCCGCATGTCTAACTAAACCTTGTTATGCCACCCTTTGAAGTACTCTCTAGAAGCTCAAATTTAGGCATAACAAATCTTTGCAAGCAACATGATTCACGAAAAAAATACCGTAACTTCCCAAAAGGTATATAAGTGAGCGGAAGATGAGAGTTGAAAGTCAAATTGAATATATGGAGATGGGGCTTTGGGCAAAAAACAACTTAATATTTACTTAAACTCCAGTTCCAGCACTAAAAGCATGCATTAATAATCAGAAATGATTTCAGTTAACAGGCAGTAGCATATTGACATAACAAAGTATACAAACACTTAACACACCTGTGTCAAAGACATGTCTCCATACAAAGCCAGAGCCAGTGACCTTGGAATTGGAGTCGCCGACATAGCTAGGATATGAGGAGC
>JAPFFP010000088.1:3612487-3626672 GCA_026153255.1 Solanum medicagineum | reverse complement strand
GCCGAACCACGTAAATTTTGTGTTTCTTGTGTCATTTGTTATTTCGTTTATCTCCGGAATTATCTTGGGCACAACAGATCTTGTTCAATTGAAGCTAATGCTCTGCTGCAGGATTGGGCGTCTTTCTTTTATCAAATCTTAGGGACATGGTCTAATCATGAGGCTAGTATTTTATCATAGTATCGGACCTAAGTTTTTGTAGATTCCTTCTTTGTTACTGGGGTTGCCCCTAAGCCATAATTTAGTGGCACTGCATGGACCAAAAAAGTTTATTTTAATGCATGATAACTAAGAAACATGCTCTAAAACAAAAGGATGAATTTGTTGTTAGCAGGTGAACAGAAAGACATGGACAAGTTTCAGAAGATCATTCAATCGAGTTAAATTGTTAGAAAGAGCTAGTTCTTGGTCATAGCCACCACCAACTGTGGATGAATAAGAACTATTGGCAGTACCTTGGGTACAAAAAGCTAGTATGCTCAGTGCCACGAAGATACTCCTGCAGCATCTGAGGGTGGTACTCCAAAATCTGTCCAGGGAAAAATCAATGTTGTAGCACAGCAGAGGCGGCACAAATAAGGTCCGGGAAAGATAAGAATGGTTGCCTACTCATACCTCCCTGTAGATGAGCTCTCTAATATCCTCTTTTGCCAGTTTTCTTCTTTCGAAGTCGAATTCAAATTTTGAAATAGGACTAGCAGATGGTTCATGCTCCTTGTTTGCTAAACCACGGAAGTACGGATGTTCTAGTGCCTTGAAATCAAGATTAACAATCAGCCAGTATTAGGACAACATGAGAGGAATAGTAGTTGCATCACAGGCTTCAAAGAGTGTACAACAATCTAAAATGTTTTCTAAGTCCTACCTCTTCAGCAGAAGGGCGATCTTTGGGGTCAAAAGCAATCAGACTCTCAAGTAATCCTAGAGCTAATGGGTCTATATTTGGAAATTTTTGAGAGAGAGGCATAGGGTCTTTTTTCTTCATGTTGCTTAAATATATCCTTGCTTTGTCATTTCTAATCTGCACATATGGGGAAATGGATCAAATTTCTTTGGTGTGCATCACTAGCTTATTGACTTGGACTGAGAAAAGGCAAGGACAAACCCCTGAAATAACGTCAGCGGATGGGGAACCAAGCAAATCAGTAATAAGATCCAATTGATCGACGACATTCGTCCCAGGAAATAATGGCTTCTTCATAAGCATTTCTGCAAATATACATCCTATACTCCATATATCAACTGCTGGGGTGTACTGCAATGAGTAGTTTGTTTTAGAATTGATACAAAATTTTCAAAGATCACAGCATAATAAACTCTGAGCTTTACATGAGCTCTTCCCAGCCAAGTAAAATTTATTATTGCAGCACTGCAACTTAAGGCATGAGATTATCTAACAGTGACAAGAATGTAGAAAACATGAAAGAGCCTTTTGTATCACACTCTCATTTAGAAAACCATTTGTTCTTATTATATAGATAGTTGGTAAAATTTGACAAATAACTTAGGTTAAGCCACTCATTCTTGTTGTAAATTTTCCGATGCCAACTTAGTACTTCTAATGAAATACTTATGAATTATATAAAGAGAGACATTGAGTAAATGTGAGATAAGCCTAGGCTTATCCTCCCTCACTTGCAGATTTCAGTAATATCTTAAATAATGAAAATCTTTGAAACTCACTAAAATCAGAAGGTATCATACACAAGCGTTTAAGTTACCTATAAGTGACATACTCACTTTGGAGTAAAAAGAACCACAAAGTTCAGGAGCACGGTACCAACGAGTTGCCACATAGTCCTACCAATGAAACAAAGAGAAGTATGAGGTTCTCGGATTCTCCAAAAATGCAGTCGGGGTAACTAGCTCGAAAGCATAAAGGAATCAGGGTCTTGTCATTACAGGTGCAGTAACTTGACATTTTAATGACAGCAATAGGACCTTTTGGCTGGATATTATGGCTAAGATATATCGAGAAAATATAAATAGAGAGATGCTTCATACGGTCCAGAAAATAGCAGACGAGGTATCACCAAATGCTGCCCGAGCAAGCCCGAAATCACAAATTTTCAGCTTGCAATCTGCATTTGCTAAAATGTTCTTTGGCTTCAAATCTCGATGGAACACATTTGCTGTTGAATCAATAAATGAGGGAATATGTCATATAATATGTAAGAGACAAATCCAACTAAAATACCAGAAAGAAAAATGAGGAACAGCCACCTGTGTGCATATATTTTAAACCTCGAAGAAGCTGATACAAAAAGAATTGATAATGTTCAGGCGTGAGACTGTTGTTGGCCTTAATTACATGCTGAAGGTCACACTCCATCAACTCAAAAACAACATATATATCCTTGAATTCTCTCGAACATGGAGGTAACAGAATATGCTTTATTTCTACAATATCTGGATGTCGAAGCAACCGGAGGAGCTTTATTTCTCTAAGGATGCGGGTGGCTTCAGAGACATGCTCAAAAACATTATTGATCTTCTTTATCGCTACCTTCTTTCCTGTATGAGTATCAAGTGCTGATGCAACAACACCATAGCTCCCCTTGCCAACAACCTCTTGGATTTCGTATTGATGTGCTTCACCATATTCAGTGAAGAATTCCTTAAAAGGCATTGTCTGAGATATTGAAAGACAATATTAGAACTGTACATGTTATTAAAACATACATGTAAAATCTTAGAAAGGATGCTATCAAAGTCCCACATTTATGTACGATGTTATACTCCTTTTAAGTGTCATAAAAAGATAGAGATCAAGGATAAGATGGGGATTTATGATACAGAATCAGATGCAAACCAGATGGACTACTCTAAGTAATATTGACTCAAGCGGAGGAAAAGCATCTTTTGCTTCAGAAAGGGGAAATGCTTAAGGAATACGGAGAGTTATAAGGTAGTCATGGAGAATGGATGAAACGGCACTACACGTGAATAAACAGATTGAAAAACAAGCTCCCGATTACAACTTTCAAATATCTCTCTCTCGAACAAAAAAGAGAACATGCTTCAAGTGCAATAAAAATGAAGGTTTGACAAAAATAAAACTAAAAGATTATACCTCTGAAAGGTTTAGGGATTCAAAAGATAAAAATATGTCGTCTCCTCGATAGTTATATCTTCATGAAAGGTAGAGCACAGCAACCCCAGTTGAAAGCTGTTATATTTATACCAGTAAATATTAAAATACTACTAGTACATATTGTCCGTATCACAATGTTGTACAAACCAGATGAATTCTTCTTATCTAATATGGATAGAATGTATTATCAACTAAACAGATTGTAAAATAGAATGAGTAAGCAAGTTCATAGGAAAGAGCAGACCTGATGTTACTATTGAGAAGTTTCTTCAGTGAAAGCAGAGAGTGCTTTAGTGAGGGGTCCAACATTTTACCGATTCTTCAGGATCTATTCCATTATTTCTGCTCCATCCATCTTCATCTTTCTAAATATAATGTACGTCGCAACTAAAAAAATTAACCAATACATTTTAGTTTATTTCACATACATTATTTATCGAGCATGCATTGACTTGAAGCTTAGTATTATAAATGCTTTGATTGAAATTCACTGATTTATTTATATATTGTGATGCTTATTAATAATAAATGAATAAGCATCCGAAATGTACATTTAATTTATATACCGAGCGCTACGCACTTTTTTTTTCTTGGTACGGCCAAGGACAGCATTGCTTGTTAATTATATAACTTTCATCACGTTGACAAATTTTATAATTCTTTATATGGTTTTCATAATGATGATAAAGACGTCCAAATTGCTAACTTCTGTGGAAACACGTCATTCCAATCTTACAAATTATTCTAAGAATTTATATGTGTAATTAACAAATCAGTGGATTAACTTTTTTGATTTGAACTTTGAAAACATTTCTGATAACGTTGATGAGATATCATATGATTGAACATGAATTAATTAGTTATATTTATTAAGCCAACCACAGATATATAACTAGTTGTCCCTTTTGATTACTGTATAGCTAATATTGTTCTAAAATTTTTTTTCTGTCTATGAGATGTGGAGAAAGTAAACCTCCAATATTTAGTTTTCTTTTGGATTATTCTTTTGACAGCTAACTTTGATATTATTTAGTTGAGTTGTCCAGTTGATGTAGACATAATTATTAGGAGACTCTTAATTTAATTAATTAATTAATTAATTTAATAAAGGTCGACTTTGAACCATGGATATATTAGATGTATCAATGAATAAAGTAAATGGTTGTTATATACTCCTTTTATTTGTCATGACAATTAAATAATGTTTTTAAAACAAGGTGGATGAAGTATGTAGTTTGTCTCTTGCTAAAACAATCAAACAAATTATATTTATATCAACAAATTGCAAAGTCAAATTGTTATACTTGACCCAAATACGTATATGAGAAATTAAGAGTTCAAATTGAATAATTTGTCTCTTCCACTTCCCAAAGAACATTACCGTATAAATTTGTATTCTCTCCTTGATATGTTATTTATTTACTTGAGATCATTAGCTTCTTTTAATTATTATTATTACATTTTTTATTTTTATTTTTTTTGGTCTTCCCTTTTAATAATAAAGGGGTTACCAAGAAGGCAAGAACAACTTGTTCTGGACCATTCTGGGCCGCAGAAGCCCAAATAATATGAATAGGCAGGCCCAGCTAGAAAGTACAGCCTACAAAATAGCACTTGCGCTGCTTTACGGCCCGGTCTCTCGCCGTCTCCTTTGAAACCCTAGTAAGTTCCTTTTCTTCCTGCATTGAAACGGTTGTTTTGGGTTTGAGCTAATTGAAGCCGGAAATAATCTTTGTTGATTGTTTGCAGGAAAGTGTAAGTTTACACTTAAAGGATTTGAAAATGTCGGACAAAACCAAAGGAAGAAAAGAGGAAGTGGTTACCAGAGAGTACACCATCAACCTGCACAAGCGCTTGCATGGCTGGTAACTGTTTTTTTTTTTAATTAAAAATTTGAATATTCAGTTTCATAATCTGAATCAGTGTTTAGTAATTGTACCAAAAAAAACATGTCTTTTCTTTGAAAAAAAGAGTCAAGTTGGGATATTAAGTTAATTGAACTGATTACTTTTGTCAATTTTATGGCTATTTGAAGAAAAGTTGGCCCTAGAATATATAGCTGTGTTCTTTCATTTCCAGTTCCTGTTATCTGCTGCTTGCTTATCGTTTATGTGTATTGTGTAAATGGTTGATAGTACGGAGGCATTTTGAGTTCCAGTGTACGTGTAACGGTTTCCCTCAGCTCATTTGACAACTATAAGCTTCGAAGTTAAGTGGCGTGAAAAAAGGACTTGAGTTAACTAAATTATTTTCCTAATGTTAACAATTTTTCATTAACTTAAATTAACATTTGGAAATAACTAATTTAACACATTAACATTATGGAATTAACTAAATAACAAGTTCATAATTAGATAAACAATAAATTAGTAAGTAGCTAAATAACATTTTAAAAATTGAAATTAGTTAACTAATTGGCATATTAACAAGGAATAAACAATAAACTAATAATGATTAAACAAAGGAAAAATACATAATTTAATAACTATTTTGAAAACCAAGACTAAAGACAAATAAGCATGCTTTGGATGTAGATATATAAGCCATTGAACTAGAAATTTTTTAAATAAATGCCTTAGTTAAAAGTTGTTTAGGATTGATTTGAATCATATTGTAAGTTGATTTTTTTCTGGGATTCAAGCCTAGAATCTTGTTCTTTGACTCGAATATACCTATAATCTTGAATTTTGGGGGGAGGGGGATTTTAACAAGGTGGGGCTGGACCTTCAATGGCTTTATGTTTTCTTTTTGAAAGTTGAATGGGGATCTGTGGGGAAGAGAATGGTGAGGGACCTTTTAGAAGTTACATACTGTGTGCACAATGAAGTGCATTGTATTGCTCCATTGATATTTTCGAGCAGACTTTGATTCAAAGCATCAACGGTTTGTAAGGCCTGGTTCGTCAATGGAATAAATAAATTGTCCATTATTTTGGTCAATTTAGTCCTTTTTACGTCATTTAGGTTCAACTCGGCAACTATATAGATAGCTAGGTAAGTGCGTGCATGAGTGAAAGTTTGCTAAAAATGTGTGAACAGTGGGCCAAATTGTAAACTAGTGTAAGGAGAAACATGGAATATTGCTGTTAGGAAAAGAATGTTGACATGCTTCATTACTTTTGTACACCAAACCACTTAGGTCAAGCTTAATTTATCACTTGAATATTCTGGGTGACTAAAAGTTGTGGTGTAGAGATTGTCCAGATATTCATTTTGTTGCTGTGGTTATATTAGTTTCATTTGCCATGTGCTGCAACTGATCTTGTGTTGCTAATTGATGAAACTACCATCACTTTCATAGTGTTTTTGGTGTTCTCATTATTAATATGATGTGTGCTGTGTATTGGATGAACCCCTGTATGCTCTTCTGTGAAACTATGATCTATTGAGTACAACTATACATTTCAGTATCCTAGATCAGGATTATTAGCTTTATTTTTTAGTGGGGAGAGGTTAGTCTGTTGATATTTCCTTTTGGCTTGGTGGAACTGTTAACAGAGACATTCAGTTTTAGTATTCTATGCTGAGTAGTGATCTAACATTAGAATGCAATGCTTTGGTAACAGCACATTCAAGAAGAAGGCCCCCACAGCCATCAAGGAGATCCGAAAGTTTGCAGCGAAAGCAATGGGCACAAAGGATGTCAGAGTGGACGTGAAGTTGAACAAGCAAATCTGGAGCAGAGGAATCCGAAGTGTCCCAAGGAGGGTCAGAGTTCGTATCGCCCGCAAGAGGAATGATGACGAAGATGCCAAGGAAGAGCTCTACTCTTTGGTTACTGTAGCAGAGAACCCACCAGAAGGATTGAAGGGGCTTGGCACCAAAATCATTGAGGATGAAGATTAAGCTATCAGTAGTGGAGAACGAGGGAGACATGATTTATTTGAGAAGTATCAATTTTGTTTGAAAACTTAATTTGTTCTTGGATTAGTATGGTCTACTTTGCAATTCAGATTGTTAGATTGTGTGGCTTGGGCCTACGAGATCCAACTATCTGCGGTGTTTGACCATGCGAGTATTTGGTGATCTCTAGATAGTTTGGTTGTGCTTTATACAATACTAGCGTCTACAAGGGTTAATGTCGGGTGCCTGTGCCAGCTAGAAAGCCGTTTACTATGATTCCTTCTATTTGCTCACTAATATTATATCTCCACTTTTGCAACTTGAACGATGTCTTTGCAAAACTCTCAATTCATTTTTCATCCAATATCATCGAAGATGGATAAATGTAGGTTCTCTTTTTGTAATTACATTATAAAATGTGATGCTAGAAGGATAGAATAAGTGGATGAATCATGTATTGCTACAATTTCCAGGAACGGTTACAATATTATCGTACCATTGAATTATATTATTCTTACATCATGCCAATTGACGAACGTTGTTGACATCCTAAACTTACTGAAAGAGGATTTTTGTCAAAGTTGTATTCTGTGATCTTCACTCCAAAAGCAACACCACGCCATTATTTCCAGGAAAACGTAGGAATAACTAACAGAAGAAATTTGAACGGTTATAGCGAGTAAAGCCCAGACATCCAACCATAACATAATTAACTTCTTTGCTCATTGCAGAAGGAACTTAGCTTGACTGCTAGACATTGGTCTTTCACTGTAGGAAGTATAGTTCAGCTATTCAATGACATCTACTTTTTCAGACAATCAATTAACATTTGGAAGAAAGCATCTTATTACAATCAGATAACCAACCTATATTTGCAGATCTTAGCAGACAAGTTCATGTACAAGGAGCCTAAAGAAGTTTTGAATCCCAATAACAAGTAACCTGTGTAAGGAATGAGGACTATATGCAAACAACATGCTAAGGATTCACCATTTCGTTGATTGGCATTTAGCAGCTATGCTACCATCATTGAGGTAAGACTGGAAAGTCCTAACAACTTCCTCATATGTTGGCCTCTTGTAGTCTACAGCCTGTCATTATTTAGGACCACAAGGTTCCAAGTTAGTGTTTTGGCAGAAAGAAATAAGAATGAAATTTAAAACTGGCTATCCACTTCAGAAAATACCTGCTCAATTACTTCTTCTGGTCTTGCCCACTTCCACTCTGAGAATTCTGCTTCTGCTTCACCAGTTGCTAAGTTGATTTCACTTTCAGCATTGGTAGATAGCATAAGAAACCTGCCAGCCACATAAAATCCTTTTATATGTCATGGTTAACTTCAATGTTCCCGGAAAAACTATTATTCATTTACGAGAACAGCAATGTATCATTTTGGCCGGAAACTAGACAAAGCTTATCGAGTGCAATTGTGCAAATGCAATTATACTTCTTTCATCAACTGAGAGGTAAATCCAAAACATGGCCAAGTAAAAAAGCAGCAAGCCCTGATCTTTTAGTATAAGAACTTGCTATAGTGTGAAAGAAATTGATGCAGAATCTTCATAAGGGGAAATCTAGATCCAATTGCAGGCTTCTGGTTTACCAGAACCAATACCTACCAGTAACTACACCATTAGTTCCCTATGCTTCATAGATACTTCTCCCGACATGAGATTTGTTGGCATCATTTCATATTCAAAGAGAGGATATAAAGCAGTGAACTATAAATACTGTGCTCAGGATGCACAGTTTTTCTTTCACATCAAATGATAAAGTATTTCCATTTACTTGAACTCCTTAGAACATCAAACCCAATTCCAGAAGAAATCCACTGACTTCTTACCTCGCATGGAATCCAGAAACATGCTATATGAAGCTGGAAACATTCAGCAGAGACCAAGAGAAACAATGAGATAGTTTATAATAGATGGAAGAACTACTTAATATTGTTCCTTTTCTGCGAACGGCAAGAAACAAGAGAACTCTAATAGGCCATCTTACTCATGAACGGAACCTAACTGAGGTGTTCTTCCGGAGAATAATCGGTCGCTTTATCACATATACATTTTCAGAAATACCTTCAGAGTATCTGCTTCTAATGCCCACAGCTTAAGAGAAAACAAAAGAACACCATCTTTACCAGTGGAGGAGGACAAGTACAAATATCTACACGAATGCATGCGAACAAGCAAATAAAAAGAGTGAAAAAAGTAGGATTAGATGGACATCTTAATTTCAGTGTTAAATAAGAGTTTAACTCATATATTGTCTTATCCACCTCTGTGATCTACTTTTATAAGGCTTAACTGATACATGGCAGAGGACTGGTGGGAGCAGCTTGAAACATTGTTTCATAGGCAAAATATGAATAAGGCATCTTTTATGTTTGATGATGCAAAAATTCAAGGTTCCTCCCAGGAAAGAGGTGTTTTTTGGACACAATATGCCACTTAGATCTCTTTTTGGAATTAGAAGTTCCACAAAAAATTTTTGATGGACAAACACAGTTCTTCTTGGGGATATATTTTGCCTTAGAAGAACAAAGCACAATTATATAAAGAATACCATAGGATACCTACCATTTCTGTGCCTGTCCATGCCATTCTCCTCCCCAAAGACGGTTTACTTTGGCCTTTACGGCTGGTGGGAAGTCATATGTCAACCATTGTGGGACCTGACAATATGAAACAACCATTATAAATAAATGATCTGATCATTTGAGCTTTTGTACACCAAGGTTCATGTTTCTTGCAGGATAAATACTTTGGGGTCAGAGGAGATTTAGTATTTAACATGACAAAATCTAGACATATACATATCTAAATAATGAAAACTTTTTACGTTAAACGGACCTCTGCAATTATTTCAGCTGATGTTATTCCAGTTTCCTCTCGCAATTCCCTAATGGCAGCAGATCTAGGGTCTTCTCCATCTTCAATGCCCCCCTAATCAAGTTAAATACCATAAGATAGCTAAAAAGTACCAGCACAGTTATGATCATTAAGTGACAAATCAGTGTGTTAGATTGCTAAACACTCAGGCAACTAGGTGCCACAACTTAGTCTTAACACATACAAGCAATTGATTTTCACCGAAAGATGAACCATAATACAATATAACCTATTCCTACAAAAGCTGGTAGTAGGCCACTTTCTAGAGTGAATAACTCAATCAGGTGTTAAAAGTGGAGAAGATATTAATAAAAATGTTACCTGTGGCATTTGCCATGCTCCGGGTACATTCAACCTAGAAGCCACAAAGATCTGCAATTGCATCAAACCAGATAAGAGCCCAGCTTTTACATATTTATATTTGGTAAAGACAGCAATTACAACATTTTTATTTGATCCAAATACAAGTGAAAGTAATTAACTAATTTATGCTTACGTTTATTAGATGTAAACAAAGACGTTAAAGGAAATATATGAAATTTCCAATCAAGTGAAACAAAATGCATCCGATACTTGAAAAATTAACCAATATGGTACTGTCTAAGGAGTGAAAATCAGAAGTAGATAAAATTGCTGAAAATGCCATTACTTGGGAACTGTATGAGGGTGAAAATGGAACATACAGCCTACTGTTGCAAAGTCATTCCTGTCAAAACTTAAGTACTTTTTAGGCTGAGATATATTGCTTTTTACTGCTATTTGGAATTAATAACTTTGTTTATAGAGCAATACTACAATGACAACCATAGGACTCAATTTTTTCTGCTTTCCTTTATTGATTCATTCAATTGAACTGTTCTATCCGCCATCTTTCCTCATTCCAGACTACATACAAGATTTAAACCACAATCCATTTCAATCGAAAACTAGCTTAACTTAACATACTGTGCAGGTGCTTGCCCCTCATGTTCCTTTATCTTCTATAACTCGGTGTTCAGGCCCTCAACTACCTCCCACCAGCAGCAAGTACTAGCTAACTATAACTCTGAAGCTAGGATAAAAAGGAAGAGATCACCTAATATTTTTGACTTTGCTAGGATTTGAACCTAAAACCTTATGGTTTTCAACCCACTTCATTGACCATGAGGCCACACCCTTGCGTGTCGCGTTCTTTTAATTTTCTTCTTATGTTTTTGGGCTTGTCTAATTTTAGTCCTTTGTTTTCTAACTGAAGGTCATCAGTCTGTCAGCCAAGGGGCTAAAATAGCTCTTGTTTGACAAATTAGAAGGGTAAAAAAACAACCTAGTGCTACAACTGTACTAAAAATCACCAAATTTGATACAAAATAATTATTGACATAAAGTTAAAAAGGCTCATTTTTAGATTTCCCAAGTGAAAAGATTTGTCTTTTGTTTTTCAGAAATAAGAGAGAGATTTTCCCTAAATAGATAGTGGTTAGATCAATGGACACTAACAAACACAAATATCTCCAATCCCCCCAACTAATTATTACCCTTTTTGATGCATTTTTAGTACAACAAGCATAAATTTATTTTACCAGCTCCATAATTGTTGGTCAGATCAAAGCAGAGAACAAAAGAAAATCCACAATTGATTGTGAAGCAGAAAACAGAGTAAAGAAAAACAGCAGCTTTATTTGTAGTAAGTAAAGTGAAAGAGAAGAGGTACCAAATGATCATGGTTGATGAGACAAATTCCTACGTTGGGACGATAACCACAGGGAAGATTCTCCATTGATTAATTCTGGATTTGAGAGATAGAAAGTCAGAACTGAGAAGTTAGAAGAGATTGAAAAAGAGATAGAGAAGATCGCTATCAGAAATCAGAAACAGCAGTGATGTATTTTATAAAAGTCAAAACTTGTACTACTGCTACTTTTAAAAAGAGTTTATGCATTTAGTGCAAGGAATGAGGTGATGATGATGGACTAAATTTAGTTTAATATACAAATAATATAGTGGTAAGAGTGTGTCGGATGAAAAGGAAAAAGAAATCATTTTAATACTACATGAATTAAATATAAACCTCAGAACAAAAATAACAACAAAGTTTTTTATCATAACAAAAATATATGTCCCACGGGGTGTGGACTCAACCCATGTTACTTCAGCTGGAATAAAGGAATTTTGAAGTAGAGTGAGAATTGAACCGTATATAATTAGTTTTTGGAAATTTTTATTTATTTGAATTTAATTTTATATAACTATATAATTGTTTTGTTCTTTTGTAATAATTACAAAATTTTCTTTTCTTCTCTCTAAACCTCCTCTCAATCATATAATCAAAGCATGCAATATTTCATTGACAATTCATCCCTTTTGTTTGTTTGTTTTAATTTTATATGTCAAAGAGTTACTATTCACGTTGATTATGATTTTTTTAAAAAAAAAATATATGCAGTGGAGTTGAAAAAAGAAAAGTTTTCTTTTTTCTTTCTCATGACAAAAAGAAATGGACAAAAACAATAGAGAAAATAATTAGTGGAGGGGAAAAGGGTGCGTTGACTTTTTTGAAACTTTAGAGTGGAAAAAAGAATCTAATAATGGGAGTGGCATCATCTTCAGGTGGGTTTGTCATTATTTTATTTTTTTTATTTCATAAAGAAAAGAATATAACCCTAATATCCACATTATACTGTTTAGTTTTGACATTATGTAAGGAATCAATTAAAAGCAACTTGTCATTAACATAGTTAATAGCATATGGGACGATTACTACTGTTACTTAATCCAATGCACAATTAGAGGGGGTAAAAGTCCACTTATATACTCACTTTTTCCCTTTGTTCATAAATCTTTCCACCTATCCCAAAGTCAAACTTAAATTGCTCTTTCATCCTAAATTTCATTTTTTTTGTAATAGGTGCTTTTACGATGTTGAAGAAAATATTGTTATCATATCATCAATATTATAATATAAATATAATACATAATAAAATAATTGAAGTACAAAAATAACAAGTATTAATAAATTATAAATAATACTACGACTACCTAGTAAATAGATAAAAAAAGACAGTGTTCAAGAATCTTCTATTCTTTCAATATTTTATTCTAATTTGTAATCTTCATAATCTCTTTATTTAACATCATGACAACTAAGACCAATGGTGGAGGCATGCATGATTTCTATCGAGGGATTCAAAAAATACATAAGAACGTTAATAATATTCACAAAAAATTAAGTAAATGGGTCAAATATGAATAGATTTAATCAGTTACAAGCAACTAGATAAAATTCAAATCTAGCTCAACACAAACAATAAAGTACAAGAAATTAAAAGATTATATTATATAAAAATACAAAAATTCATTTCATAGTCGAAATCCGCAGAGATTTTCCATTATTGAATCCAGTGTGAGTATTGAAAGAAGGAGAAATGGGGTATGGAAGCTAATGACATTAATGGAGTAGGGAAGATGGAATGGGTGCGTGTCACTAAAAGATGAAAGGTTTGATAATGCACAGTGTGCATTACAGGTATAAATAATAGATCAAATGAAATATATCACTCATATTATTTTTTATATAACTTGAAATAGAGCGTTGGTTCTAATCTTATTAGCTTATAAATAAGAGAACATATATCACAGAAAGACACAACATCGAGTATATATGAGAACAAAAGCTAACTTGCACACTAAGACAAAATCTGTTTGCCAATATTGACTTGCTCAATGAGTCAATTCAGGCATACCAAACAATTGAGATACTATCAAAGTTTGATGATCTTTCAATTAGTTTAACTGATTGTTGCATTTTTAAAAATCTGCTATTTTATTTTTATTTATGGTTAGATTATTAGCAAATTAAGAAAAAAATGGCTAATTAATACTCTCTCTAACCTATTTTAAGTATCATGTATATTAAAAATAGTTATCAATTTAGATAATCAAGAGAAAAAATAATTTTTTTAGTCTAATTTTACCCTTAGCATTAATTATTTAGAAATAAGAGACATATATATAGATACAAGTTTAATTATTTATAAGGAATGTAATCAAAGAACACTTCTAATTAATTTTTTTTAAGAGTTACACTAAAACTTGTCATTACAATGGGACGAGGAGAGTAACATCTATCTAATCTTTTCATGAGTAATTTAAAGTATTCTTTACGAATACACATATACTAAAAAAGTCACTAATTAATCAAAAATAACTTTTTCTATACGAACGTCAAACTAATATTTGACCTCATTTGCCTAACCAATCATCAATTTTGTTAAATATTAAATTTTTTTCATATATTAGCAAATACTTTATTTTCTTTAATGTTATTTAAAGTGGCATCCCAAATGAAGCAATTGGATATGATTAGTGGTTTAGATATTTTA
>JAPFFP010000088.1:3562515-3602360 GCA_026153255.1 Solanum medicagineum | reverse complement strand
CAACCCCGAAAAAAAAAAAAAAGAGGAGTGGTGGTATGAGTGGATTTTTCTTACTTTTAACTGAGTAAGTCTTTGTACAATCTAAGTAAAGAAAAAATAGAGGATATAGGTCGAATCAGGTAAGTAAAATTGATTTCCTTCTATAGTTGTGAAGTTTACTGTGCGTTTAGCTATTGCCTTTTGCTGTTTAACTTTCTATTGTAATTAGGCAAGCTAGGTTTTTCTTCTTCTCTTCATGTTTTTGTGTTGAAACCAATTTTTGGAGAGCATGTCTTTAATTTATGCTAGTGAATACAACACTACCTTTCTAAAAAAAAGGGTAATTTGGCAAACTGAGTAAGGTCTGCTTAATTTGGCTAGGTCATCTTTGAAGGTGTTTATGCTTTGCACCCCAACATCAGAAAATCACTGGATTTGTGGATTGCCGTTGTAAGTATGATGATGTTATACATGATAATGTTGAATTTGCTTCACCTTTTTTGTGAAAGCATTCCGCTAAGAAATTTATCACCAATGCTCTTTTTGCCTGTTTTGAAACAGGTTGGAGGTGTTCATTCACATCTTCTTTCTCGAGTTCAAAGAGACAAAAGTAGAGTTGGCTGCTTTATGTCCCAAAATGAAATTATGACAACAGTGTTTCCAATGTTCCAACAGTACATTGAGCCACATCTTGTTCATGCACATGTTAGTCGATTCTGGAAATATGTTTACTTCTCACCTTTGCTACATAGAATTCACTGAATAGTTTAGTTTTTTTTTTTTTTTTGAGAAAGAAAAAGAAGGAGAAGAAGAGTTTGGCAATGAATTCACTAAATAGTTTAAATTCGGCAATGAATTGGGTTTTGGAATTTAAGGATCATCTAAATCAAGAAGAATTTACTACTAGAAATTTGAGTAATTGTTCTTTTGTAATCAACTCTTCATAATGTTAATTTTGCATGGCTACACAGGGGAGGTTTATGCAATTACTTCATTTTTTTTTTTGTATGTTATGTGTGGATTTATACTTTGTAATAAGTAATGGTGCATGAGATACGTTTTATTCAATATCATGTAAATTAAAGTGGCTTTGACATAACATAGCAATAGAAATCCGATTACTGTTATTTTGTAAATTGCTAGCAATATTCATGGTGCTTTGCCTCAATTGTACTGCAGCTAAAAATCAGGAATGATTTTGATCCTGTGCTCTCCCCTGAGAGTTCATTGTTTGTGCTGAAAAGCAATAAACAGGTCTGTTGCTTCCTTTTGCTACTAGGAAGGACCTAGAATAATTTCCTTTTGTTGTTTTAACTAGAAAACTGTTTACAGGTGGCGTATCAAGACATTTTAAGAATTCTTGATCCTACCAAAATATGTAGTTCTGTCCAGAATTTTATTGATATATACTTGCGGCTTCCTGGAATATCTGCCAATGGCCAGTTAACAGAGAGTGATTCCATTAGAGTCAGAATATGTGAAGGAAGGTTCGCGTTGCTAATACGAGAGGTGTGTGGTTTGAAATGCATACAAATTTATTCATCAAAGCACATGCTGTACGGTTTCTTTTTCTGAAAATTATGTGCAAATGCTTGACCATACTGGCTTATGTTTTCTACTGCTACATATGAAGCCTATAAGAGAAGGAAACTATATTATTCAGCCGAAAGTGGACTTCGATATCAGCATTAGTACTGTTGCAGGACTCCTTAATCTTGGGTATGTGGAATATTTGACAATGAAAGCTAGTTTTATTGGGCTATTTCTTGCTCATGCATCCGTACATTTTCACGTTTCATGATTTCATTTGCTTTCGGCAGATAGTGTGTATACTTATGTTGTATCAATAGTTCAGGGCATTAATCCATCTTTGTCTCACCATTAGTTGGGCCTAGCTTTATTCTACCTTTCTTCCCTCTTATGGTGACGAGTAAGTAAAATACTTATTCTGAAAACGATGCAATCTGATGCAAGCTACTTACTGGATAAGCCCTCGAAATTGCACGGAGAAAGCAAGAAAAAAGAACAAAAAACAGAGACCCTAGGAAATTCAAAAGAAACATGATAATCTTCTACCAGACTTCCTCGTCTTCTAATTCCTTTCCAGCTGTTCGCAATTCAAAAGTAGTCTTGGGCATTACCCAACTCACCCCTAGTATACACAAGAACGTGTTCCACTGATTTATAGTTGTTATGCACTGCAATAATCAATGAACATTGACCTCAGCAATAAGTTAGATATGATTTTGTACTATCAAACATATTGGTCTGAAATCTTTCAACTCGCCTGCTCCAAAAATTTTTTCTGGATTAATGTTATAAAGGTATAATTAAAAGACTAATCAAAGAATTCGTTTTGATGGAAGTTTTGTTGAGTAGTCTGCCTAAATTCTTCTTCCTGGTCCTCCAATGGGCCTTGAAAAATACATAGTGACACCATCTGATCCAGGTGCTTTATCACCGTCACTGTTTAACAATATGTCACACGTCTGCCTTCAGTGAAAATCGTTTGTAACCACTCTTGTTTCTCTGGTGTGATTTTTGGGCAATTCAAAAACGCAAAGGAGGGCTGCCAAAGATTCTGAATAGAGATTTTTATAAAATTATATCATGGCCACCTGGATTTCTTCCCCTCTTACCACCAATCTATCAATAGTGTTGTATCTTCTATGTTGTCTTTCTTTGGAAAAGTCTAGTTTTATTATCTCTTGTTTTAGCCATAGAACCCTGAACTTTTGCCTCCAACTGGTCTCCTATTTTTTTCCAGCTCAACTCTACCAGAACTGTTGCTCTTATCATCATCTCATCCTCAGTCAAATCTCTTTTATCCAGTGCCAAATCAATATCAGCCAACTTATTGAGAAGACTGTTTTTCTTATTGGTTAGCTCCCCAAAGATTGTTTTGCTCCATTCTTTAAGTTTTTGTTTCAACATCTTTAGCTTCATGCATAATTTGTAGTCAGGACCTACTCTGCTCGGGCTTCCCAAAAATGTCACCACACTCTTGTCAGATCCTTCACAAATGCACTACTTTTGGAGGATCAACATTCACCCGATGACATTTTTGAAGAATCAGAGCAGCATAGGTCAGGGCAGCCATCTACCAAGAAACCATTCCATCAACTATGACTTCATCGAAACCTTCCACGTGAGCCACCAATTTTCAAACTTGAAATAGAATCTATTCTGTTCCCAGCTTCCACATTCTGGCATGATAGAGCTATGATCAGATATGCATGATATTCTTAAAGTTTTTTCCCATTCCATGTAATAGAGAAACTATCCAATCTAGCTGCACAGTGATGCTTAACCTCCCTTTCAACACTTCTTAGTCCATGTTATCTCTATTCTTTCTCATAAGTATTAGTTAACAGTAATTTAAATGTGAATTCTCTCTTAATCTGCAGCTATATGTATTGTAGGTTATTTCCTAGTCAATCTATTTTGAATCAAATTCTTAGGCTTCACAACTTCTGATTTCAGGTATCAAGCAGTAGCGTATATTGAAGCTTCAGCTTATATCTACCAAGATGGAAAGGTACTCAGTTTTCTGGATACTTTTTTTTTTTTTTGATAAAGTTAACTGGTATTATAAACAAAAGAGTTACACCAATAGTGTACTCATGGAGTTATTACATCAAAAGTATAGGACCGCCAAGAGATCTATCATCTATGAACTTCACAAATTATCTAAAAAAAGAGAAATCTCCCCAGGTCCTTAGTTACAAAGTGCACCAAAAGTATAGAGTTGCTAAACAATTCATTTTAAGACTTTGGAAGGGAATGCATTTGTTCTCAAAATATCTCTGATTTCTTTCCTTCCAAATTGTCCACCAGATGCAAGCAGGGACAATTTTCCATCTCTCCTTATGTTCTGATTGATTCCCATCTTTGTGCTAGCATGCTAGAGCTTCTGCAGCATTCCTAGGTATAGACCATCTGATCCCCTTCAAGTTAAAGAGCCGTTGCCAAAGTTGCTCAGTCACTTTACAATGCAAGAAAAGATGGTTTATTGTCTCTGTCTCAACTTCACAAAAGAAACATCTGGAGCATAACTGTTTTCCCCTTTTCATAAGGTTATCCTGAGTCAAAATAGCTTGCTTAGCGACTAGCCAAGTGACGCAGGCTACCTTATGTGGGACCTTTCCTACCCAGATCATCTTCCAAGGCCAATCCTTGGTCTGAATTGATGTATCCAGTAGCTTGTATGTTGCTTTCACCTTGAAATTATCATCTTTACTCCTCTTCCAAAGCAGTCTGTCTTCCTCACAAGTAAGGTTCTGTGCTTGTTCCAAGGTGTTATAGAATTGGATCATTTTCCCCACCTCCCAATCATTAAGGAATCTTCTGAAAAATAGATTCCAGCCTTGTGCATTCCTCACTTCTGAAATTGTAGCTTGCTCTGATGATTGATGATGTATATTTCTGGGAACTGCTGCCTCAAAGGGGTTTGACCCAGCCAAACATCATTCCAAAACAAGGTTTTCCTACCATTGCCTACTTTGATAACAGAATTACCCCACAAACTTGGCCACTAATTCCTGATAGTTCTCCAAAGACCCACCCCATATGGAATTTTTACTTCCTTGGTAGTCCATGGCCTTCCCTGCCATGTCTTGCAATAATGACTTCTTTCCATAAACTTTGCTCATCTGTTGCAAATCTCCATAGCCATTTTAACAGTAGGCTCTTGTTCTGTGCTTTCAAGTTTCTGATTCCCATACCTCCTCCTCTCTTACTAATTACCACTTCCCATTTGACCAAATGATACTTTTTCTCCCTTTCACCATTGCCCTGCCATAGGAAATTTCTTCTGATAGCATCCAACTTCTTAATGATATTCCTAGGAATTGGATAAAGAGACATCATAAGTTGGCATGGCATCAAGAACACTGTTATCAAGGTAACTCTGCCACCCAAGGACAAATATTGGGTTAACCAGCTTCTTTTCACATTTTTCCACCATAGAATTCCCTATATTTATGGATTTACACTTAGCTCCCAAAGACATCCCAAGATAGATGGTGGGAAGTTCCCCTACCTTACCACCTAAAATGTTGGCCAGAAAGCTGATCTCTAGGACCTCATTCACAGGATACACAAAACTATGGATACTTTTTTATCATATTGAAATACATTAAAGACTTGTCTATCATCTTCTGTGAGCAATATGAGAAAAGGAAAATGTATTGATGGCTTAATTGATCATGGAATACAAGACACCTATCTCTAGGTGTGAGATAGAATTTATATTTTAAACTGACAAAAGACCTGCTTAGTAATAACAATTGGGCTAACTCAATCATTGTCATAAGTGGGTTTAGATCATGGAGTACAAGGCAAATCAGCTTCTCGAGAACTTCTTGAATCAATTCCAGCTTTAGATCTTTGTGGAGATCCTCACTATTTTTGTCATAACTGGGTTTTCGAAGCTCAATATGTATTTGAATGCATATCCAATAGGTAGATGGATGATCAGTGACTGGTTTATAGCCTGTAGCATATAATAATAGAAAGTCACGATCCCTATGTGATTACTGATTACTGATGAGGTTTTTTAGTTGCTATTGCAGATCTTCAGTAGTCTTCCTAGGTGTTTCACAGTAATTTTGTTGCACCTGATTTACCTTTTATCCGATGTACTTCGAGACTGATTCCAGATAATTTGTGTCTACCTGCTAATATGCTGCACTTTATCTCCTTCACAATTACTTGCAACATTAAACCCTTTTAACACATTTCGTCTCTTGTTTCTTTGTGTTATGTATGGTTGATATTACGTATTAAGGTACATTTTTTCATATTATTCCTGGGAAGTAAAGGGTTGTTCTTTTCAGATTCTTATAGAGGTTGATCATCTACAAGATGTTCCTAGTCCTTACATACAAATTAAAGGGATCAATAAAGAGGTTGTGGCAGCTGCTGGCTCAACACTCAAACTAGATGGTTCATATACCACAAAGGTTTTGACTTCCGGCTTCATTTTTTACCCCATTCGACATTGCTATTCCTATCAGACGGATGTTCTGTCTTATGTCAGAAACAGTCCGAACTGATAACTTACTTTTCTATGTTTCTCACAGAGTTATCTTCAACTAGTTCTAGAAAGGTTGCCTGCATTAAGGGGAAGTTCAAGTGGTATCCATTCCCAGCAGGCAGCAAGGCTGCAAGAACTTGTGGAATATATACAATCTCAGGTGATCATATTCGGTTGGCTGGCATACCGCAATCTTTTGGTTTCTCTTGATTGATATATTGATATTAGATGAATGTAGAAGGGAGCTCCAGAAGCACTGGAACTTGGTTTTGCTTATATACATGATAATCAATGCCCTTCCCTATTATGGTTTATTAACTTAGAAGTGATTGAGGCCAATATTTTGATCATTTGTTTCTGAGTTCCTTATTGTTAATGCATTTGCTGAGAAATACTGTGTTAACTATGCCGTTAGTGTTGCTTTCTACTCTTAAACTTAAAATGGAAATCGCTCAAGTTAGCATTGGATCCAAATATATGAGTTCTTCAACAACTCACAAGATTTGACTTGACCTTCAATCTGGAAACTTGATTAGGCTGTTGGATTAATGATGATAGGTCCGACTGGTTGACTTGGACAATGGTCTAGACATTGTTGTTGGAATTGGTTTTTCTTAATTAAAGAAGAATGGTTGTTAAAATTGGTTTGCACTAGAAATCCTGCTGATAGTTCCGTCTTCCTCCAAGCTTGAAAATCTTCTAGACTGTCCGTGAGGTTTCATTTTCTTGTTTTGTTTTGTTTTGTTTATTTTTTATTCTCTTTTTTCTTCAAACTATCTATAGCTCCTTCTTGATTAACTATTCCTTTATCCTTTAGTGTGAAAATTAACATTTAGGTTGAGCTTACTGCAGCAAATCAAGTGTAATGATTAGTCAGTTTCTTATTGATTAGTGTTTTGTGTATTGCAATCAGGGAAGCAGTTCATCTTCAGAGTCCTCGCCCAGTAGAGAGATTTCACCATTGGATGGTGTAATTGAAGAAATGCAGTCAAGAATTAAAAGGCTTGAACGATGGCAAATGATTAATACGGTATTCCTTTTACCATCTTGTTTTCTTTTCTGTCCCCTCCCTGTAAAACTTACAGTTGACTTAAATTCTTTCATATATCACAGGTTCTATGGACATTTTTTATGTCTGCTTTTGTTGGTTATTCACTCTACCAGAGGAAGAGGCAATAGTAATGATTGTAGAGTTGATTTACCAAAGCTAATGCTTGACCATCAGTGACTGGCTCATTTGAACATTAACCACACCATTGACAAAGAAACTATCCCATAGCTTTTTTTGATCGTCACATTTTTATTGGGTGACTGATCTTCTTCTAATTGACTTCCGATTTAATGTCTCTTTAAATGTTTGGTTGTGGCTCCATCTCTGTAAATACTAATCCGCAACTGCTCAACAAACCCAAGTCATACGTAGGGTAAGAATAGATCTTGCAAACGTTTTCTAATCAAAAGTAAATATTTGCATGTCCTTGCCAATTATGTGTTTCAATGTATGATTCCAGCTACCTCGCATCCATCGACTTCCTTTATTTATAGAGTAGGATCACTCTCATGTGGGTGGTGTGGGGAGAGAGAGAGAGAGAGAGAGAGAGAGAGAGAGAGAGAGAGAGAGAGAGAGAGAGGAACTTTTGAGGGAGTAGAGTCGAGCTGCTTTCAGTTCCTTGTTGTATAGAAGACTGGGGAGCTCGTAGTTTTCGTAAATTCTCTACTCTCAGGTTTATCTTTTGTATAGGGTCAATTATGTGGCCATGTTTTTGAATGTAATACATTCACCTGCAACATCATACCCAGTAAAGTTGGCTGTGATGGTTTCGATCAATTGTACTCTGAAGATTTCCAAGAAAAGGCAAAAGGGTGGAGGTAAGGAGGGAGGAAATGGAAGGAAGAGAAAACTTGAATAAGAAAGGTGAAGGGAAAGCAGAAAGTAGTTCAATTTCAACTGATTTTTATACTGCACTCAGTTTGCGGCAGCAGTAAGATCATCTATTTCTTGACTAGTCATCTTCGCGTGACTCTATTATGTGTTGCATAACGATTATTTACCATAAACAACAACAAAGACAACTACCCCTGAGGTAGGTAAGACATTATTTGTATTGATATAAATAATGCTTTTTTAGCTAATGTTTTAGTTGTACAATTCAGGTATAGGTAGTTGGTGGAAATGAATAGAAATACAAAGCTTATATAGTGGTATATCAAACAAGTTCTGGTATCTGGTACTTTATTGATGAGGAAAGTGAAGCTACTGCTTCTTCAACTGCTAAGAAAAGGCAATCTGGTCTCATCATATCTTTGGTTTCATCAGCCCTCTGTAGTTTTTCCAGTACTTCTCCTATTGGATTCACTAATACAAGCTGCAATAGAATTAAAAAAAAAAAAACAGGTGTTACGATTTCATCTGACAAGTAAAAAAGGTAAATTCAGTGTACTTGCCTCTAGACCTTTCTTTTCCAGTGCCATATTCAAATCCTTGAACAATGAGATTCCACTTGTATCAATGGCACTCACAGCTGCAAGATAATATTACAGTTAAAGTTTTTCTTCCTTATAAGAGAAATGATGGTGGAAGGAACTGTTCCTTCATTGAGAAGGAAGAATGGATGGACATACGAGACAAATCAAGGACCACAAATCTAAGCCCCGATTGTTTCTTGGCTCCCTCTTCCTCGCAGTCTTGTATCCATCTTGAAATCCTTTTGTTGGCAAAATTAATTCGATGAGTAAATACACAAGGACGATAATGCAATGCAGCAGGGGCAGCTCTAGTTTTTTTTACCTTTCTTTAAGATAAGTAGTATTGGCAAAGTTGATTGGAGCTTCAATACTTAAAATAAGAAAACCAGGGACACTCCTTGCTTCCTTATAATGATCAAGATTTCTATAAATTCCAGTCCCAGGTATATTCCCTAACATCACTGTTTTTGGCCTTGTAATTTGCAACAACACCTTTAAAATTGATATTCCAATCTGAAAGAGAACACCTTGTAATCAGGCCAACAACACTAAATAATGATGAGAGAAAGAAAGAATGAAACTTACTGCAATGGCAAGACCATCTTGAACAGAAATGAAAATGACACCGAAGAATGCACATAGCAAGACTAGGAAATCAAATTTATCAATCTTCCAGATTTGAAGGGCAGCAGGGATGTCAATAAGGCCAATAACAGCAGTAACGATGATGGCCCCGAGCACCACATTGGGAGTGTATTGGAAGAGGGGCATGAGGAAAAGGAGTGTCACCATCACTGTCACTGCCATCACTATGTTAGACACTGCTGTTTTGCTTCCTGCATTGTGATTCACTGCTGATCGCGAGAATGCACCTGATCGATCGCAAGTGTAAAGTTTGTCACAATGTATATTGATGAAAAAGGTTGGCTGTTCATGTACATGTACTACGTACCGGTTGTAACATAGCAGGAAGTAGAGGAACCAACAATGTTCATGAGCCCAATAGCAATCATCTCTTTGTTTCCATCCACTTGATAGTTCTTCAAAGCAGCAAAAGTCCTCCCCACTGCAATTCCTTCCTATTTTTTTTTTTGTTTTTTAACAAACACATCAAGTTTCGCCATGATTTTTCTATTCTGGGGACATGTTAAATCATACACAACTTACAGTGAGTGAAAGGATTCCAGTGACAATTCCAGTTTTGATCACAAGTCCCAAGTAGCTTCCACTGAAATGTAACATGTTCCATGATGGAGGGTTTAATCCTTCTTGTAATTTTCCAATCTACCAATAAAATGAACAAGATTAAAGAAACAAATATAGATATTTATAGGTAAACAAATTAGAGTAAATGTTTAGTTTTTTAAGAAACTTACAATACTGATGCCATGATTCTGACCCTTGATAGCAAAGACAATAAGGGTAGAGATAATGACAGAAAGAAGAGGAGCACCAGCTGACACCCAAAATAACTTTGGCTTTTTCATCCCCTGGAACCAAATGAGGTTGTTAGCATACCAGAAGTAAATTTTACAATATTTTCATTCATGTATGTCATTGTTCTTGCATTTTTTTTTTTAAAAAAATATCTCCTTCTTTGAAATATATAAGTCGATGCAAATATTAATTGAGGGTGAGAGCGACTAGTGACGTCATCATGCCTCTTATACCCTGGGCGACACACATGCTACAATAGCCAGGACAAAGGGTCGCGGGGTTGAGCTAACCCCAAAAACCCGTGATGTGGAAACTGGCGATGATTTCATTTTAAAGAAATATCTCAGTTATTATCATTTTTGTGTTAGTTACCTTTCTCAAATAATTATTTTTTTCTATATTATTGGTGATTTATTTTGCAGTAACATTTTTGGCGCAGTAGTATAGTATTGGACATAATCTTTGCTTTCTAAATGGTAATTAATTCAAACTTATCTATTCTGTAGTAGAACTTTGAAATTGCAGTCAAAGGGAATTTGAAAAGTAAAAGAGAGAATCTTAGTAGTTCAGTTGACTATCTAACTTTTACCTTGTTAGTGAAAATTCAATTCTCCATATTGTAATCCTCTCGCATTTTTCCTTCCTCTACCCTCAAAAAAAAAAATTAAAAAGAAAAGTGAAAGGGAAGGAAAAAGAATAGACTTACAATGTGTCTGGTCAATAAGAGGAACACCAGGAAGCAAAATCCCATTAATATAGTTTGCCAAGACCACTGCACATACAATATTACGTCAGTCAACCCTCTCAAAGCAAGTACTTTCCCATTTCAATTCTAAAAGTGCCTTACCCTTTTTATTTTTTGTATGTCTTAGAAAAAGAATTTCTTTTTATATTTATTAATTATTATTTAATTTCTATTTACGTTTAAAAGATTTAAAATGATTACACGCACTTTAATTTAAAATTATAAGATTCAAAAATCTCATTTTATTTTTTAAATTTCGCAATAATACTAAGGGAGTAATAAATATGCAAGTGAAGTGAAGCACCTAGTAGTTTTTCCCTCTTTTGCTTCAAAACTTTTTTGGACTCAAGAGTCAACCCCTCGACTTCAAACGCAGTCAAGAGATTCCCAATTTAGTAAGTTTTCTAATTTCAACATCCTCCATGACTTCAAAATTAAAGAATAACACAAATTTTTAATTTTAAGATCAAAAGTTGTTTTTTAAAAAAACACTTTATTTGTTAAATTCGAGTTAAACTAGTTAATTTCAGAATCTTGATTTCACATGATTGGGTGGTAAGCCAAGTCAGCATGTAAAAATTCAGAAAAGACAGACACAAATACAATTGTGTGAAACTTTGTGCCCAAAAAGCTGAAGACTAAAGACAAATGTAGTTTCATATAATCCCAAGAAAGGGAAAGTATAGTTTTTCAGTTACATTTACTATGATAGTAGATTAGAGAATGATAGTAATAAACCTCTTTAGTTGTGTGGAAAACAGAAGTTAGAACAGGGACAATTGCCATTTGCGTGGTAAAATGAGTGATGCCAAGAAGACCCTTGAGCTGCTGCAGTGACACTATAATAGCAGCTCCAGCCATGAATCCAATCAGTGTTGCTTTTGAAAGAAAATCAATAATAAACCCAAGCCTGCAATTTCATTTTTTAAAGAAGGAAAAAACTGTTTAAAAAATGGAGAATTTCCAAGTAGTATGAAATAGTTGATTTTAGGTACCTTAAAAAGCCTAAAGAAGCTTGAAAAAGTCCAGCAAAGAAAGTAGAAGAAAAAGCAAGTTGAAGGAACAAGAATGAATCTTTAGCAGGAGACACCACTTCTCTGAGCATGGATCCCAAAACAAGTGATGCAATTGAAACTGGACCTACAGCAAGATCCCTTGAACTTCCAAGAACAGCATAAACAAGAGGAGGTACAAAACTTGAATCTACAGTAGAGTTAATTAATTAAGATAAACCCCAATACTATACTAGTAAATTAAAAGAAATGAATTGCATGATGACTACTCACAAAGGCCAACAATTGGAGGTAAGTTAGCCAGTTTAGCATAGCTAATGCCCTGAGGAATTGCAAGACTTGCAATGGTGAGTCCAGAGACTATATCAGATTTGAGCAAGCTGAAGGTGTAATTAGGACCCCATTCAAGTACAGGGAAGACATACTGAGCACCAAGAATGAGCTTTTTTTTGAGTGTTTGTCCTTTGAATTGTCTCAAAGGGTCATCAGGGAAGAAAGTTTCTTTGAGCCTGTTTTTGAGTTTGAGCAGAGTGCTTCTATGGGGTGGAGACACAACTCTGTGCACCTCCATGACACCCTTCTCTTCCATGCTACACTTGAATGATTGTTCGTAGGGGAGGTTATGGTAAGTAATCTTGCAGACAAGACTAGTAAATGTGTGGAGAATGGGGAAATGGAAATTTCATTAAATGAAAGGGTACACTTATCTAAGAAGGTTAGGAAATTTATAGAGAGTCAGAGTGAGCTCTTTTTAGATGACAACAGCAGTAAGGTCGGTATGGCGGCAAACTCCTCTAAATTATTTTCCCCTTTTCCCCGACTATATTTACTTTTTGGGTCAAAAATAAAAACTATTCTTGACGCATAAATTATAAATATATAAAGTGGATAAATATTATATTGAATATTTATAATAGACAAATAAAAGTGGGATAAAAAAATATTACTCTATTTTTCTATTTGATATTAAAATAGAATTTTAAAAATTATACAAAAATATAATAAAGTACTGAGTTTTTATAGTCAAACTCATATCGTTTGACTAAAAAAAGAAAAGGGCAGAAAGTGTATTAGGACAATCCACTTTCGACCAATTTGGTGATCGTTTCTCTTCTAATATTCAAGAAAACAAAAACACGTTTTCTAATGTCTCATTCAAACAATTTTACTTATAGTGGTAATAAAATCTTTGACTCGATTGGATTATAAAAAGAAAATCACCAACACTAAGCATCTGGCAGTGTATCAGATTATGGACATCAGAGGCAATAGGAGTTTTGCCCCAATGAGAATGGATGGGTTATTATCCCATCAATATGCAAATTATACTCATAATTATCTAATTAAAATAAATTAATAATTTAATGAATTGTTTTTCTATTTTAGGGCATTAGTTGATCTCAAGTTCAAATAAACATAGACAAAATCATTGGAGTAATTTGTTCACATAGGTTCAAGTCATGATAAGCAAAATTATATATATCGATAATACTCGTGTGACATCGTTTGATTTAATGCAGAACTTTTGAAACTTATGGTCTAAAATCTGAAAATTATTTCATTAAGGATAAAAGAGGAATTTCAACATTAAATTATTTTTAATTCTAGTAAGGTGATATTCTTGGGACAAACCAAGCAAAAAGGGTGATATATAAAATGAAACCGGAGGAGGGAGTAGTAACATGTATCTAATAAAATAATGAAAATGATAGTAAATGATTCCTAACACCACCTTCATAACAAAAATAAAATGCAAATATCCTAATTCCTAACCAAACTCTTGGGAGTTTTAAAGTTGTTTCACACTGTATAGAAGTCATAAGTCAAAGATGAGTAGATTAAAGCTAATTATAGGCTCGAATAAGACACTAATAATTCTAAACTTTTTTGATCAGTCACGAGTTAGGAAACAGACACACATCATTTTGAATATAAAGACATAATAATATACACCAATTAGGCACATTCTCTATACATTCTTGTTCAATAATAATGAATACTCTCTTTATCCTAATTTAACTGTCATTTTAGTTTAAAAAATTTATTCCAAAATAAGTATTACTTAAAATTTTAAAATTAATATTGACAATTGTTCCAGCTGTACTTTTAAAATTAATATATATATATATACCCATTAATATTTAAAAGATAACTGAGTATTATACCATGTTATTTTTTAATGAAAGTGAAAAATAAATTAAAAAAAATTAACATGTAAGAGTAATAATTTATTTTAACTGTGGAAGATGCACTACATATAAGAGAGAGGCAAATGGGAAGTAGCGATTAGAGACTAAGTCACGCAATAAGTTAATTAATTGAGCACATGGGCACATATTCTTGATGTTTTGGTATTATTAAGTAATAAATAAATATTTTCATAAATTTGGCAGGACCCTTATAAATATATTGAAATGCAACCATATATATTTTCATCCACCTAAATCGTATATGAGTTTGGTCGAGGGATCATTTTTGAATTAAATTAGTCTTGTTTATCAGATATATGTATAGAGATCTTTCGTTTTGGTTCAATCAATACATGTACTGAAAAAATAACTATACCTCAATCTTTCGACAAAAAATTATATTATTATTTTTCACACATATATATAATATAAACCTTCAAAATATTCTTGACTGTGACCCTAAAATTTGTCATTGAATAGTCAGTCCACTTGGACTTTGGTTTTTTCCTATCATAATATTGGATTTTTTGTTCAAGTGGCAACTTTATTTCCTCTCGTGATACCTTTCAGCTTGTTTTGTACTCTGTTTTTCCCTTCTGATCACTTTTTAAATTAATCCTTTCAGATTTGAATCATTCGGTGTCTACTATACATTAATATATTTAAGAACCACATAATGCAACAGCGCCGTAGTAAGTTTAATTAAGACAAGCAAATTGAAGACGTCATATATAAATAAAATAAAAGAAACTAAGAGAGTATAATATGATCTCGGGAATCTCAACTCCATTTACAATCTCTTACGTAGCTGAATATTGATACATTGCATAAGTATTTAATTTGGAATCAAATCGAATCTCTCTCTATGTGTGTATGTATTCCTCCTTTTTTGTTGGACAAATAATGTGTCTTGTCCTTGTGTATGTTTTGTTTCAGTTCAATTATAATTGATGTTCTTCTATCTAGATTTCATAATTTAAATATTCTTCACTTGTCTTTCCCTAATTCATGAATAAAACCAAATACACTAATAGGCCATTCCTACTTTTTGTTGGTCTAATGTACATGTTATGTCGTTCTTTCCTTTTTGTTTGACCCCAAAAGCTCAATAGTTCCACTGTATGCCATGCTTATCCATAAAACAAAAAAGCTCAAATATATAAAGTGGCTTTTAGAGATGACCATAGGAGAACTGGTTTAGTACGCAACTTATAATTTTGTTATGTTTTATGGCATTTTTGTAAGAGATTTTCATTTTTGCACATTAAAAAAATCTAAAATAAATATTTTTTTGATAAATTTGTAAGTGACTAAGAGATTTATTTCCACTCAAAGTTGAACCAATTACTAACCTAAACCTCAGCAAAGTGATAAAATTAATGGTGTCAAAGCAGAAATAATGAGACCAAAGTAATGATTAGTTTTGCAGTGGTTGAGGTTAAAACTAAACAAAAGTAAGGCTGGTAAAGTAGAATGGAAAATGATATGACGTTGAAGCTAGCTTATAAGGAAGATCCTTATCCTCTCATAAAATTGATTGTATTGCTAGTGCACTTTCGGTTTCAATATGTGGTTTCTGTTCACTGCAGCTTCTCTGTATATCTTTTTTGGTTAAATTTTGGTACAGGGAGATGTTATAAATCAAATAGACAACTTGCAAGGTTCTTGAGTAGAAAAAAGCCCACAAGGTTTGTGTGGTAAGAGAAAAGAATAGCACTATCAATGTGTATATAGGGAGTAATTAGTTCAATTAAACAAAAAGGGTTAATGTGGTTGTCAATTTTGAGAATTTGATATTATTTACGGACTTTTCACCAACTGTTTCACTTTTTCCCCAACATTAATTAGATTACATTATTCTCTCTATTCATACATAGTTAAATGTACAGTATCTGTGAATATTGATCAGCCAACAAAGTCGCTAGACTTTTTGTTTTGTCTTTCAAAAATCATCCAACTTTATCTGTTTAGTTTTTGTGGTCATTTTAGCTAGTTAACTGGGAAAGTTGGATGACCATGAAAATTGAAAGCAAACCAAGTACAGAAGTTAGATAATTTTTGAAAGAGAAAATAAAATTCTGCGTCAATTACTATAATTTGAGTGATTTCTCAAGCCTAATATTGATAATTATTATTTTTTTTAAAAAAAAAAGAAAGAGAAAATTACTATTTGTAGAGGAAAAACAAAACAAATTAAGCAACAAACATTAACTAGATGGGAATATATCGTGTAGTTATTTTTGGAATAAATATATCTTGTAGATATTTAGTTCCTTAGAATGAGACTAGCCTAATAAGGAACTAAATATTTACAAGATATATTTATTCAAAAAATATCTACTAGCTTAACTTTACGGAGCTAAATATATATTTATTCCAAAAATAACTATACGATATATTTAACAATGATTTCTAGTGATGCCCGATAACCGGTTACCTTCATTGCCCAGCTTTGGGTTTATATAAAATTTTATCAGAAAAAAATTAGATTTTATTAGTTCAATAAAAATAAATATTGTGTATGCCTAAGATTCTTGTGTCCCATATGATGAAGAGAGTGGATTCTGGTAGAGGGACCCAAAAGAAAAGTAGGTGTGTGTTAGTGGAGGTGGTATGATAAGTCCTTTTTGAATAACATAAGCTGCTATATAGGAAGTGCAGTCGACCGTATATAGGCGCACTATATGTGGTGACTTAGCTCATCCTTTTAGATAGTAACTACGTACCACTTTCCACAACACCAGCTCTAGCCAGAGCTATATATGTTTGGTCCACTTCTCAACTAGATGGTTTATATTTAGACGCAAGAAAAAAAGAGACGCGTGTCCTTTTAGTGGAATTTTACTGCATGGGAAAAGTACGTTGTACATTTGGCCAATTCAATTATTTGTCATCTAACACTCACGCAATTAAACTCAAACCATTTTAATTACCATGATGTCCTAGAAAAGCTAATACCACTATCACAGTTAAGTTCTCATTCCTACTTTTTCAGATCTTTCTACAAACCTACCGCCCATAATCCCCCCCTTCCTCCTAATTATGATGATATAGGTTTGATTCGATAATCAGATTATTTGAAATAATGTTTTAGACAGATAATAAATAGGTAGAAAGTAGAAACTATAACCACCCCACTCCACGAGTATCTAATTATTTCTATCAGACAAATGATACTACCACTATTAGCTTAAGTTTATCAGCCAAATGATGCACGCTAGTGGTAATTAACTGCATACAGTAGGACAGTCAATCAGGTCAACATATATTCATGTTACGACAATTAATTCAATCCCGGATACGCCGATATCCCTTTTTATTGGTTTTCTTTTCTTTTTCTTCCAATGATATCTTTGTCCTTTCAAACCTCTTCTTTTTCCTAATAATATTATATACTCCCATGTATATATACCAGAGTTATCGTTATCTCTTCAAAAAAAGATGAAAAGAAAAGTATTCGAGTCCACAAAAAGAAGTGTTGTCGAGATTATCGATTATTTTCTCTAAGGATAAAATGGATAAATGTTAAAGAAATAATGGTATCTCAAATTTCAATAACTTCAGCAGACTCAAAAAACAACAATGAAATCACACAAAGACTCTACTTTATTTATAAGAAACCGTACGCAGAAAAAGGAGAAAATTTCATATTGAAAACTGAGAGGAGGCTTCTCTATTTATAGCCATCAATGGGTATGAACACACCTGTTCAGAACAAGCATGATATCTTTTGGAAAAAGAATTCTTATTTGTTTGGAAGGAACATATCCTTCCCAAACAGTTCTGTGAAATTAATTAGCTAATTTCATTTATTAGTTCTGCAAAATAAATAAATTAATTAATAATCTATGAGTTAATTTTATTATAAAACGAGGATGATGACAACACTAGCGATAGCTTCTACAACCCTTTAAGAGCTAAACGAAGCATTCCCTATGCACACCTCACTTAGACCTGAGAGTTACTTCAAGTTATATATATGTGTTTCAATAATGTCAACCAGGAATCATATCAAGCTATTATATTGTCAACCAGGAATTTATACACAGAATCTTTCATGTCAGCACTTGTAAGACGATGGTTATATGCTTTCAATTTTCATCATACATAGCTAGTTTCTGACCTATCATTCTCTAGAGAGAAACTTTCTAGAGAATCTGATATTAATATAATCTCCTGTCAAATAAATATGGGCTGATCAGAGTGATCGATTACAAAATCAACATGAACGAGCTGAATGATTCATAAGCCAATCCCTCCCGACTCTTTATCAAGATTTAATTTTCTTTTGGATTGTTTAATTTCTTGTTAGCTTGGTTAAAATAAGTGCGTTTGAATCGAGTCAATAAAAAAAAGGAACATAGGCTAGGTGATTTAACACATACATATATTGATTAATTAGTTAATCTACCATTCAAGATTTGTTGAGGATTCTTGAAAGTGCCCACTCAAAAAAAAAAAAAAAAAGTGTTAGCTTTTGGAACTAGCTGCCAAGTTTCTGCACACCATTCTTATTGCCATATTGGACCAATTTCCAATTTTGGCTGTTTTCTATTGGAAACAAGTCACACTATATACCATTTGATTTTCTCTTTTGGGAGGTTCAGAAGGAGAAAAGTGTGTTTAATGAAACTGTGCATCTCTAGTATATGAAACAAAAGAGTTGATTACAAGATGGGGGATCTTTACACGCATTTTGTTGACAATCAATACACACACAGCCTTCAACTTCCATCTACTGCTTGTAAACTTAAAGTCAAACCCTCTCTCATAAACTGATCATTGATGTCGAGCTCTAGCATTGGATGGTATTGGTAATCAAATTGTGTCTATAAAGATCCGACATTTTAACTTGGTACTGTTCGAGTTTTAGGGATAAAGACCCTTCCTTGGATGTCTATTTAAGCATTAAACAACTGTGTTGCCGTTGCTACACTTACCTCCTCCTTCAAAGGGAATTTCACCATTTTTCCTGTGTGTTGGAAAGCTTCCACCCTTTTTGTGATGATAACGGTATATTTAACCATCAACAGGCAGATATGGATTTCACAAAGTTCATGGACAAATTGGACCTGGATTTTGAACTACTAAAGCCTAATCTCAGACATGAACTTTTGATTGTGGTATTAAAACCTCAAACCTCCCATATGAAATAAGGCTCTTTCAACTCAAAAACTTCAAACCAAAGGAGGAAGAAAGGAGAAGGGGATAAGCCATGTAAAATTTGTCAAAGCAGGTGGCATTTCTACCTTCTCTTTTTAAATACTTGAAAAACAACATAGTCCATGACTGGTGGAGGAGTTTGTGCGCATTTACATAAAGTGAGCTAAGAAACTTAAAACAGGTCGTTTGCTCCAAGGTTCACTTGATATTTCTGTAAGAAACTAGCAGTTGATTCACGAACTGAACAAGGGCTCTGGATCTACATTTCTTCTAATCCTGAACAGTTTCCACATACAAAGCAACATGTAAGTTAAATCAAAAGTAGCAACTTACACATCTTTAGTCACAAATCATTCAGCAAACACTGTTTACTAGCTATGACATGCTTTCTCATGACCCTTTTTCCTTGGCAACATAACTTAGCTTATTGTATGGTAAGAATTCTATGAACGAAAGCTACATCTCAGAAATTACGCCCATTTATATAAATTATACTTTTCCACCCCTGTCCAGTCATAATCCAAGGGAGGAAAAATACTCCATTTCTAGAATGAGGTCACCTGATACTAAGCCATATCATTGGATATAAATCGAATGAGTTCTCGCATCTATGAAAGTAGATGTGATCCAATCTAGATGCAGATCTAATACAGATAAAGAAAATCAGGTAGACTTTCATAGCATTCTGGACAATCTTAATCATTGCCTTAATTTTACAACTGGAAGACTAAAAGTATCTAGCCATATCATAAAAGATTAGTTAAAAGTATAGTTTTCAAAAGTAAAAAGAGGAGATATGTCCACTTCTGTACCAGTTTAAGAGGTTAAAAGGATAAAATGAAATTAAATAGGTTCCCATTAGATGATAAAACAAATAAATGTGCCATGCAATGGGTTCAAAGTGGAGATGTAGCTATTATAGAGGGCAGCATGGTGCATTTATCTCCTGCTATGCGGATCTGGGGAGAGATCAGACCAAATTGGATCTTATTGTATACAATCTTACCTTGCAAATATTGTGGGATTTTCAGTCGCTCAGAACCACGAAATATAATGTGCTAATACCTATACTAGGCTGTATTACTGAGAACAACTCTGCAAAGCTCCTAACAATCTACAAGTCACCCCTGAACACACTGTATGGACTTGGACCTTAGCAGCATCCATATTAGACATTAGAGGGTCTTTCCTGATAATTACAGTTAGCACAACTCTGCGATTGTTGCCTCTGAGTAAAATATGGCATTAAGAAGAAAACAACAGAGCAAATCAAACAACCAACCCTGGCCACTTACCAATTGTCTTCTGCCCATTTGCAGCCATTAGTATCCACCACATGTAAACTGTATGCATGTCGTGACTTTGAAGACTGGTTCTCAAAACTGCAACCATACATCATGAAGATTGAATGGATCAAAAACATTCCAAGCGATCCAAATACAAATGGTTTTGGTACCATAATTGACAGTTCTGTATGGTCCCTGAGAAGTTCTGAAAGTGACTGACCTCTGGTGAATAAGATCTCCGTGAATGATCACCAAAGATCCAGCTTTTACTTCAAGTGGAACGAAATCTTTCTGGTTATAGCATGGAGATGGCTTATCAAAATGAACCCCAGTTTCATCTCTAAGGAATCTCCTCACAAGGCCATCTAAAGAAATATAATATTATGTATGTTATAAGGAGTTCAATGATTTAAAGGTAGCAAGACAAAGAATAGTTGGTAGAAACAATACTTTTGTGGGACCCTGGTATAGCCCATAGACAACCATTTACAATTGTTGCATCCTCTAAAGCTAGCCACAAGCCAGTGCAGGTCGTTGGTTCAGTGTACAGAAAAGAGTTATCTTGGTGTGGCACCACTTCACCCCCAATACCTGGTTGCTGAAAAGCAGAGTTTTACATGTCACAGGTAGAAGGATGGATAATAGTAATTACAACTTCATTACCTTATGGTTTTTGTTTCTTTTCTGTAATTCGTTCAATTGCAAAGAGTGTACTGACCCCATGTATACAGGGGAACACCCCTCTCCTCTATGGTGTCATCATACTAGTAGAGACAATTGAAAAAACATTTACAAGTGACACAAGAAGATATGTACCACAAAAGAGCATTTTGTAGTTCACTTCATCATAGTGAGGCTTCAAATTTTTTAAAGTGACAAGATGTGAACATGGTATGGATGCATGCTTGGATAAAATGAGCAAAGTGATGCGACCTGAGGAAACATATTTTATTTAAAAAACTAATATGCTATTGAGTACGTGATTCATCCAACAAACAACAATCTTGGATGTTGGGGTTACTCAAGTATGGATTTTGGAATCCAGTTCAAACAACAATCATCGAGCTCTACTGCTTCCTATGATTATTTAATCTTCTTCACTGTTTCACATAACTTGTCTATGGACATATTTAAGTCTATGAACATATTTAACTGCTAATACGCGAACCTAACAGGTCAGACGGATACACGTGTCCTTGACCTCGTAACAAATTTAACTGTATAGTTTTCCCAGTAAACATATATCTTATTTGTATAGAAGACCTAACACCCTTGGATGCTTTCTTTTAGAGATTGACATCATTAAATATAAAAATCGAGATTTTTCTCGTACATTAACTACAGAAGTAATATCACTTCTCAACGGGGATACATTCTAGCCTTACTAAGGCACCGATCTTCTAGAATGACACTCACCTATCTGACTGGTGATCTTAAACAACCAAGGATTGGACATGATTTAGCTGAGGACTGTACAAAGATAAAGGGTAGAGCAACCCCATTACTAGATAAAACAATACCAGAATTTACCTTAAATATGTACATTGACTGAATGCCTACTGGCCTCTGGTAACCCAAGGACCGCAGCATGCTTGAGACTTTGGCTGAGCTAGAGAACTTATTAAATACAGCATCTTTTTCATGAAGAGCTGCAATAGCACAGGTCAGAGAAATCCAAGAACAACCTTGTTGAACTAGAGACCAGAAAGGTTGGTTGAAAAATGAAACAGCTCTATCGACAACAAGTAATCAGCAGAACCATACCATGCCCAACTTTATTTATTGAGAGTTGTTTTGGCTGCTTTAAGTTGCCATTTTCATCAAATGCTTTCTCTGCCAAGACCACAAACATCAATAAAGCATCCTAAGCAAATACTTAAAACATAATTAGCCTATGAAAGGAATTGAAAGTAATGGACGATAGATGCAAATTACTAAAATGATTCAAAAACAGCAGGATCAGAAAATTAAATTCAAATATCATCAACATAACACCAAAAATGTTTCTCCATGGCAACAAAAAATAACATCTCCACAGTTTTCAATCCTTCGAAAGCCAAAAATAAACTGATAACTGCCTCCTCAGCTATAGTTGAAAAATCAAGAACCAAGAGAAAAGACTGATATGCAAACTCAAAGCCATTAATACATCCATTCACTAGGTTCTTTTGCATTTTAAACTGAAACTTGTTAGTAAATACTAATAATCAGTTAAATGACAGTATAAAGGAACAAAGATAAATTTAACACAAGCATACCTTCCCAGAAAAATGAAATCTTTTCAGCACTTTCAAAGAAGTGGTCATTAGTCGTCTGTTGCTGAACCCAAATGCCACAACACGCACACAGGATAGAAACAAGAACAAAAAGGGAAACATGGGTTTATGTCAACATCAAATAAACTAAGCTATTGAATTCAGAAATCAAATTGGAGAGTTTCAAAATTGAATCTTTACTTGATTCTTGGTAGAAAAAATAGAAGCAGCGGAAGAGAAATCAAACTCATCAAGCAACTGTTCCATTCTCTTCCTCATGGACTCGACCTCTTCTGGTCTTGCAAATGATTCTAACACCAAATATCCTGTGTTGCATTCAATTTGGGTAACATCTCTTTCACATAACCATCATCAAATTAGTTCTTCACATAAAAAAATTACCATGAGAATCGAAGAACTGAAGCTGCTCTGAACTCAGGTTTCCTTCAAAAGCCATGTTTGACCGTCTGATCTTTGCTCGCTGTTCTAAAAGGGTTGCAAATTTTATGTGTATTCCCTTTGGCAATTTGTACAAGTTCTACAACAAGAATGTCAAACTAACACGCAAATTATCTAAAGAAATTTGTACAAGTTCTACAACAAGAATGTCAAACTAACACGCAAATTATCTAAAGTTTGGTACTAAAATGTAAACCATTGAAATATTTTTAAGACCAATATCCTTAACATACCTTAAATTTAAAATTTTTAATATTTTTTTTTTAAAACAGATTTACCATTTTCTTTTATAAAGATTTTCAACAATAAAATCTCAAGTTGGTTATGAAATAGTGCTAGTTACTGAATGATTAAACTAAGATCAAGTTATAAGTCTTGTAATTAGAGAATTAAAATACATGTAAATAAATATAGTAGTTTATTAGGAACATAAATTTATATTGAATGACTATTTGTTAGATTTCAAAACAATGAATAGCTAAAATTTAATTTGGTTGTATTTAGTAATATTGTTGATAATTTATTTTTGCAATAATTAAATCAAAGATTCCAAATACATGTTTTTATGCAATTGATTTTTTAATATTTTAATAATTTTATAATCAAATAGTTCTTTAAGTAAAAAATCTATTTATCTTTTTGTACTATGACTAAATTAGTAGACACATAATTGAATTGAACATATTTATATTTTTAATTCATAAAAATCTATAGTAAATCTCTCCCATGAACCAATTCGACATTATCAGATGATTGATATTAAACTAGTATTGTTTTCTGAAGTGGCGAATGGCATTAGGACCCAGAAAAACATATAGGGTCTTCTCTGTAATTAGAGGCACGTGAGCACCTCCCTCCACACCACTCAGGTCACGTGCGCACCTTCTCATAACGATTTTTCACCATTTCTAAACACTTCGCCCTCTCTCTCTCGGCAACTCCCGGATACCAAATCTCGATAACCATACAGAGAGAGGGTTGGACGAAAACGGAAAAGATCTCTTGCAAAATTCAGTAATAATTTTGAATATTTCTCGAAAACCCTTTTGGATCAAAGGATTTTTTTATAAAAAATTTTGTATATTGTATGATGTGAAGCCGAAAGCAAGTAAGAAGGAAACAGAGAGCTATGCACGCTTACAATAGGCTACCGAGTAGTGGACACAGTAGCCCATCGACGCCGTCATCGCCACGCTCCCGGTCGCCTCGTTTCCGCAGCACTAGTACTAGTGGTGGACGGGTCAAACCCAGCGCCCGTTTTACTCCGGGTCAACAGGCCCCTAGAAACCTTGCACATCGTTTAGCTTGGCTCATTCTATCTGTTCTACTTCGTCGTCAGGGGATTTTCCTCTTTGCTCCTTTGCTTTACATTGCAGGGATGTTGTTTTACATGGGCACAGTATCATTTGATGTGGTTCCTATCATCAGGCACCGCCCTGCTCCCGGGTCTCTTTACCGGAGCCCCCAACTATATGAAAAGCTTCGACCCGAAATGGACTCTGATAATTCCACTGCTGATGCGGTTAGTCTCTATACACGTTTTCTGTGAAAATCACATGGTGAAATTGAAAACTAAAGTTGTTTCTTTTTGGTTTTTGAGTTAGTCCGTTGCAAATCTATTCGATTAGGATTGCTCCATTTTGACATGTTTCGTCCAGATCTGTATTCTGAGTGTATTTGTTTCTTCTCAATGCCATTGATCATGGTTGTTTTACTGTTTTCTTTCCTTTTCCTTGTGTCCTAATCTTTGTTTCATCTTCAATTATCGTGCTTGCTGAACAGTACATCTGAGTATTCTGTAGAATGTGTATATGATAGCTTCTAGCTCTGGATGGGATCCATAAAAAGTTGTCAACATGTTATCTTACTGAATGAAGTTGAGGTGACATTTTCCTTGTCCAAAGATTCAAAAGATTGATGTATGAGGTGCATATAGCAACAAGTACAATAATCACTGATTACATATAGAAAACAAGAACTCTGACATGTTGCATGACTTTATCAGCTTGGAGGGACTATGGAGGTGTTCCTGTGGTTTCATATGTCTCGAGCTCTTGGGGACAGGAGAAGAGCAGAAATGCTGCTAGAGGTTGAGACTCTAGGTAGCATGCACAATGATTTATTTGAACTCAATAAGTGTTCCCAGTTCCAATTTACACCTACAATGCTTGAGTGGAGGTCCTCTTAACCGTGCGTCTGTGATACTTGTTTAGAAATGTTAGAGAATACGTGACTGTTGAGTTCTCCTAAAAAACTTTTTAATTGTTCAAGACCCTTTTGCTGCTTTCAGTTGCACGTCAAAAAATTGCTGAGAATTGTGAAAATCAAGTAACTAGTCTTTTGACACTGGATAGTGTGAAGGGCATAAGTTTTTCTGTGATCATTTGAGGCAATCAGAAATCCCACTGAAGTCTGCATGAACTCAAGTGATTGGTGTTGTTGCTGTTGGGTCCCAACGTTTTGAGAAACATCGAGTTTCTGTTCAATAATGAAATATTTGATGATAAATGCAGGGTTCTTATAAAGTGGTTGTTAGGCCAACTATATTGTATTTGACGGAGTATTGGCTGGTCAAGGACTTGCATGTCCAGCAGAGGAAATGGAAATTAGAATGTTGAAATGAATGTATATGCAAAATAGGAACAATAGAATTAGAAACGAGGATGTTCGAGACAAGGTGGGGGCCGTGGGGCGTCCTCCTTGGTAGATAAGACGAGGGAAGCAAGACGTGTGTGTTGATACTCCGTCTTTCTCCTATTTTCTTACTTTTTGATTATATTATTACTTGTTGATTCCTTTGCTTCAGTTATTATATTATTTGTTGTTACTATTGTTCTTTTCTCCATCATTTTCAACATGAAATCTTCTCTACTGTATTTCTTTTTCATTCCTATCTTGATATGCTTTGCTTAAGGCGAGGTCTATAACAAACAACCTCTCTACCTTCACAAGGCAGGGATGAGACTGTTTACACACCACCCTCTCGAATTACTTGTGGGATTTCATTTGGTATGTTGGTAAATTTAGGTTCTTGTTACCCTCTTGAATGTTTCCAGTTTCTTTCTGTCAATAAGTGTGTTACTTTGTAATTTTATTTTATTTTATTTTTTTTATGATTTCTGACATTTTATTTCAAATTCTCCTAAAGATGGTGGAGCATTTCCATTATTTCATGATGCCAATGTTGGTCATGTAGCTGATCATGAAATGTATTTGCAGTGAAAACAACTTGTATATATTGTTTTTTTTTTCTTTTATCTTAAAAAATCTAACTCAGTAGAGGTGCAAATTTCCTGTAGATATCAACAATATGGAAAAATTCCTATAGAGGTGGTGAATGGAGACCATGCATTAACAAATCCTCAGGAGGTACAGAATCTGGAGAATCAAACTTATCTTTTGTCCTCGTTAGTCTGCTGTAATGCCCCTCTTTCTCTCTCTTAAGTATTAGTCATATAGTAAGTGCAACTCTATGGTTGCGTTCAGGTTATATTGGAGGTTTCCAAATGCATTTACGTATCGTAATTTGAATGTCAAGATAACTAATGTAGTTATATGCTTGGAAGTTTCATGTTCATTACATATGTTTAGGTTTATAGTACAAAATATTCTTCTCTAATTAAGTTAGAAACAAAGAAACTCTGTGTTCAGTTAAGTTTTCTTATTTAAATAACTTCTCTTTTTTCCATGTAGTCTAACCTCTGGATTCTTATCTTAACTTTTCTTGTTTCCAATGGACTAATATCTTATATAAGTGCCCTCTTGTTTCATGACCAGTGCTGCAAGCATTTCCCTCTTGATATCTCTTTTCATATGGTACCACAACTCTATGGTTTTGGTTAAGACCTAAGCAACCTCTTCATTAGTTGTGGAAACATTAATGTTTGTCTGGTCAAAGCTTTTATGTTGATCAATTAAATTAGTCATATCTTCTGAACAATCTGAGAAAAGTTAGATTTGGAGAAAGATGGATAAGGTGGATGAAATTCAATATCATATCACTACTGTTAAATACTCTGTCCTGGTTAATGTTGCACGATAGGTCATTTTTTCCTTCAAAAAGTCCTCATAAGGTGACCTTCTATCCTTATGCCTATTTTATTTTAGCTTTGGAGGGGCTAAGCAAGATGATTGACAAAGCTAACTAACTACACTGGATCGAAGGGTTTAAGGATGGGAATAAAGCTGGTAATTCTGTCAAGTCTCTCATGACACTGTTATATTTTGCGGGGATGAAAAATCACAAGGGTTGAACTTGAATCTCAGAGTTATGATCTGTGAAACTATATTGGGACTGCATATGAACATTTTAAAAGTCACCATTTACCGGCGGTTCCTAATCTGGAAAACTTTCTAATATAATGTGCTGGAACATGGGCTCCCTCCCTGCAGCTTACTTGGGCCTTTCACTGGGTGCAAGATACAAGTCAAAGGAATTCTGGAATGGGGTTATTGAGAAGGTTGCAGACAGACTTGCGTCTTGGAAAGTGCAGTATCTCTCTTGTGGCGGCAGACTTGCTCTCATGTTCTAGATATATTCCAACCTACTTAATGTCCTTACTTCCAATTCCAACAAAGTATAGAAGAAAACGGACCAATTGAGAAGGGGTTTCTTATGGAAAGGTAGCAGCAGAGTCATAAATTTCAGTGTTAAGTTACATATGGCCCCTTAAAGTTGTCAGCATATTTCACTTAGACACTTTAACTCGGAATAGTATCTATTGAACCCCTAAATTATTCAATGCGTATACTTAATAAACACAAAGTGTTGATTTGCCATGACATGTGTTTTGCACTTTAGATGAGCGCATGAAGAATTCTTGAACAATATTTTTTTTAAATAAAAAATTACACTTTTTCTTTAATTGACACTTGGCTCTATAACTTAAAATATTTTTCTAATATTTTAAAAATGATAATTTCTTAATCAAAAAAGAAAAGCACGCCCCCTTCCACCCCCACCCCCGCCCCACCTACCGGTCGTCTTCTACACCTTATTTTATTTTTCAAAACTTTTAGCTTTCTCCATTTTTGCTCCATCATCGTTTTCTAATTTTATTTTTTTTCCCCAATCTTTATTGACGAGTTAACTTAAGACATATGCTATTTGGATTCAAAAGATTACTTATTAAAAATATATTGTGATACGAGTGAAAAAGATATATTTTAAAGTAAAAAAGCAAATTAAATGTACACAATCCACCCATCCAAAATCTTTTGCTTCTTAGGAACTAGTCCACCCACCATAGCTGCTACCTACCCCTCCCTTTGATTCTGATTTCCATCAACACTAAGGGTGTCAAAATGAGCCCAAATGTAGGTAAACCCGCCTAACATCTAATGGGTTGGGCTCAGGATAATTTTAATTGGGTTCAATCCCAACCCATTCAAGCCTTAACCCATATCAAAAGAATCCTAAATTGAGCCCGCTTTAATCCTCAATTTCAACCCATTCTAAGACTCTTTACTTGCATTGATGTAATGTATGTTTTCTGTTTATTTTATATTTTCTATCATTTATCTATCAGTTTGTAACTTTTTATTTTATTTTTTGAGTTGAACTTCAAATTGTGATTATAAAAAATAAATAATAATAATATGTTAAAATTATTGATACTGAGCGGGTCATGACCCAACTCGAATTTTAGCCCATTTGCACCCAACCCGTTTGAGCCCGAAGTAAGTTTGGGGGGGTCATAACCCAACCCAATTTCTATTTCAACCCATTTTAACATTCTCAATTTCAACCCAACCTGCCCATTTGACACCCCTAACACCATAGCTGCTGTTTCTCGACCTCGTTCTTTTTCTCAAACACCAGTTAAGATTTGTTGATATTGATATACTGCGGATTCTTTAGGTTTTGGATTCTTTCACAATTTCAAAGAAAATAAATTCAGATTTGTATTAGTCTTGCCAGAAAAAATGGATGTTCTCTGGACAATTTTTCAGTTAGCTTTAACTCTTTTGAATTTTTCAGTTAGAATTTTCTACAGTTTATAAAGTTAGAATTTTTCATATATGTATCGGTCAATTCTCTTTTAATTTTTTCTGTTTTGACTGCCATTTTTTTAATTGGTACTTTTTTGACTTAGATAACGACGACGATATATCTCAAAATGATAGCTAGAAAGAAAAATAAAGGAGAATACGGAAAGGGGTGTTGTAGGGGATGGTGGCGAAGGAATTTAACCGGTGAGGAATTGCAGAGGATTTAGGTGGTATGGAATTTTGGAAGAGGATACTGTTTGGGATATTTTAAAAGAGCTTGAATCTTGAAGTAATTTAGAAAGGAAGTTCAATTTTGTGGTTTGGAAAAGAAAATATTGGGAAGATGATGAAGAAGAAAGCGGGTTGGGTAGGTTGTGGTGGGTAGAATATCTTGTCATTTTCATGTTCTCTAAAAAATGTATTTAAGTTCATCTTAATTCTATGTTTTTGGTCTAATCAGATATATTCTAATGATACTGTATCTATCATAGATGTTCTAGATTGTTTATAGCTAGAGAGGGAAGCCAATAGAGCTCTATTGTAAATATGGTTTCAGTACTTGGGACCTTGATATAGTACAAAGTTACTGATTTTAAAAAAATGTATTTACATTAAGTTTAAACATAAATTCATTTTTTCAATGATGTTGAGGGCCCAATGCCACATGTCATCTTTAATTAGTCATTTTGCCATGTCATGGCAAGTGTATCACACAACCTTTATATATTTTGCTGACTATAAAGAAATGTCTAATAGGAACTGTTTTTGAATAGTTAAAATTGTTCAATAGGTCCTAATCCTAGTTGAGGTGTCCAATTGAAATATGCGGACCACTTTAAGGGACCATAAATGAGTTAAGCCTAAATTTTATTTGGTTAAATGTCATAGAGTTATCTTACCAAAGAAGCATGGAGGACTGGGTGTGAAAGATCTGGCACTTCACAACAAGAGTATGCTCATGAAATGACACTGGAGGTATAGTATGGAAGATCCTGGTTTATGGAAAGCAGTAACTGAAGCAAAGCATGCGCTGAATGACTGGTGCTAGATCACAATATTTGATGGGCCCTTGGAAGCAGATTTCTTAATTAGGGGATGAGTTCCACCAACTAGACTCCAAAGTCAAAACTCAAGGTAGGGGGAGGTGGAGTCATATAAAACTTCGAAAGGACAATGGCTTGGTTAAGTGGCACTAGACAATGAATATCTACACCTTTATCAACTGGCAAGTGACCAAGATTCTTCTGTAGAGCAATGCTAGCAGAACAATGCGTGGCATCTAAACTTCAGGAGAATCAGATAGGTGAATAAATACACCAATGGAATTGCTTGTTAAACAAGCTGGGACTTCTGTCAAACCACAGGTAAAGGATAAGTGGGTCTGAGGGGAAATTAAGGACGAGAAATTTACATTGAAGGAAGCATATATGTGAAACTATCTTCCAACATGGGGTTGATGCACAACTGGCCATGGAAATTAGAGGCACTGTTATCAAAAGCAAAAAGCGCAAAAAAAGCTCTAAGGTCCATTTATGGCAACTTTAAACTTATTAGCTACTTTTAAAAAGTCAATCCAACCACCCTCTTATTTTGGAGGATGAAACTACCTACTAAAGTGATTTGCTTAGCTGGATAACAAGCATGCCTCACTCATGATGATCTCAGCAGAAGAAGTATACAAATAGTGAGCAGGTGTTACATGTGCCAGTTGGAATCTGAAAGTGTTAAGGCATCTATTTCTACTGTAGAGTAGCAGCTCATATGTGGAATATATTTTTCTCTCCTTCTAGACTAGCAGGGGTCACGACTCATGCCTAGAAATATTAAGGGAACTTATGAAAGTTGATGTTCATGGAGAGTTGGAGAACCCATCAAAAAATTAGTTGGCTGATAGTTCCTACTTGCAAATGTTCTGATGGAATTTCAACTCCTTATCATGTACTTAAAGCCAAATTCTTGTTGAATTTGTTCAATTGGCTTAACCAGGACCCTGTATCTAGTTGTGACAATGTTTTGGATTATGTCTGCTCTTTAACTGTAGTCTAACTTTTGTATATGAGCAGACTTAAATCTCTCTTGTAACTTTTGTTTTTTCTACGTCTTCTTGATGCTCTTTAATGAAAAATCCTTACTTATATCAAAAAACAACTCGTGCCAGCGTTTCTTTAACGTTATCGTGATAGAGATTTCATAGTAATGGTGCGTACTGTTATGTCATCATCCTTCTCATTGATGTCTCTTCTTGCATGCATGTAGTGCTATTTTAAATTTGTAGTATTACAATTTTATGGAAGGAAGTGCTATTTTAAATTTGTAGTATTACAATTTTATGGAAGGAATATGTTTTATTAAAGGGAATTCTTAGCTTGAAGAGGGGAGAGGACTTTCAGAAAAAGATTTTTTTTCCTCTCATGCATATATCATGTTTCATAAGTCATGTAAGGTTAGTTCGCTCCGTCAAAGTTATGGCACTGTGTCCTGATCCATCACGTGACAAACAATTTGTGTATAGTTTATTGAGATTTAAAAGCCTATCTTTCTAGATTGGTGATTTTGAGTTTCTTGCTCTACATAGTTTGGAAATAACATGCAAGGATATGCTGTTTCTTTCTCATTTTTCTTTTTAATTTAGCCGAGGTTTGATGATTGATGAACTAAGATTGTATCGCATATCTTCAGGAATTCCTGAATCAAATGGTTACCTTTATATTGAGGCAAATGGTGGGCTGAATCAGCAAAGGACATCGGTATGTCCTTCAGTTCCAAAGATAATTGTTATTGAAATGCTGAAGTTTTGTTTGGGCGAGAGTGGTACTTTGAGATCACTAATCTTGCTTTTGTGCATCCAGATATGCAATGCTGTTGCTGTGGCAGGTTTTCTTAATGCAACCCTGGTCATCCCACACTTCCATTTTCATAGCATTTGGAGGGATCCAAGGTTGGCTGCTGTTTCATCTGCTTCGTTTGTTTGAGTAATCCAGTACTTCCATAGCGGGACATTTATATGCTATATACTCTAAAATTTGGTGGATGCATAAATAGCTTTTAATTGTTGCTATCATTACCTAGACTAGTTTTTTCTAATGACAAGCTCTTGAGATGCTTTACATGCTCTTATAGCGTTTGAATTGGTTTCTCTTTAAAAGAAATGTGTACTACCTTTAATTGAAATATCACAAATGACCACATAAGATGTCAGTATCCCTAGAATTTGAACAGATGCAGTGTTAGGTGAATCTGTACCATAGTTTCCTGGCCATTTCCTTTTGAGTTATTGATGAAGCACCAAAATCTGTATTACTTCATGCAAATTGGTACCATTCTTGTCAATATGGTGGTGGGTGGTCGTAAAATTATTTCTGGGATAGTGGGTGTTCGTTTTAGTCATGTCTGTTCTCTTGATCAATCTAGTTTAATATCCATCTCTACATCTTCCTTTCCTTTAAAATCATAAAAATGCTTGGCGATTGTTCTCTGCAGCAAGTTTGGAGATATTTTTGATGAAGATTTTTTTGTTAAAACCCTAGCCAATGATGTGCGAGTGGTGAACAAGATTCCTGATTATATTATGCAGAGGTTTGATTACAATATGAGCAATGTTTACAACTTCAAGATCAAAGCTTGGTCCTCCATCCATTACTACAGGGATACAGTTTATCCAAAGCTGCTTGAAGAAAAGTGAGTTTTTCGACATTTCTGTTTTTTATTTTGTCACCACTATCAACTCTTAGGCCAAACTGCCTGTTGTTAGATTATAAGTGCTAATATTATCTATCACCTTTTGGATAGACATCTAAATATGACTGTTAATTAATTTGCATGTTTTAGCCTTTAAGGAGACTTCATTTTTCCTTTTCCTAGTATAATTATAGGAACGACATAATTTCTTTTGTTATACTTGATTTATTTTTCCTTAAACAGCTGCGATCACTTGTATTCTTACCCTTCTTATGGGATTTAAAAATAAAGGATATGTTTCAGACCTGTCAGATAACTTAAATATTATTTTTGTCTAAGTGGAAAGTGAGTTGCCAATCATTGTTTTTGTTTCTTATTCTTTATTCAGGTGCTTGCTCAGCTTTGTTTATCTTTTTTAAGGCTTATAGTTCCTGCAGTCCACTTGTGTGCAGTTCTCCCATAGTCCCACTGCTCTTTAAACGAGTGACAGTGACTCTATGCAGACAGTTGGTAGGAAAAAAGAAAAATACACTACAAATCCCATATTTATATCAAAAGTCAAAGTAAGGTGCCCTATCCAACCCCAGCTCTGCAGAAGCAGGTTTTTCTTCACAGCAGCATCCCTGCAGGAGCGACAAATGCCCATAGGTGCGATCTAACCAACAATTCATTTATTAATCAAAAAGCCTTCAAAAACTGTCAATCAAAATGATTCCTTCTTAACTATTCACTGTGCTTCTTGTCTTCTCAAAATATTGACAGAACTAAAAATTTTGAAGACCCCACTCGCTGATAACTATCCCCCCTCCTTCACTACTCTTCCAACCATTTTCTCCTTAGTTCCTTCTTCTCTGCTCTGTGGTACTGGTATTGGAGAGCTTTCACCAACCACGATGCCACTGCATAATGTTTGTAATGGAGCTTCTTAGTTATTCTGGTACTACTCTTTTGTAACTTACCTGCATCCCCTTTATGCCAGCAATGAAAACCTTTACTTCATAAAAAAAAAAAAAGAAGGAATTTCAGAATCAGATGCAATGGCTAAATCCACATCTGTGAGCAATGAAAACCTTTACTTCATTTAAAAAAAAATAAAATTCAGAATCAGACACAATGGCTAAATCCATATCTGTGAAGGTATGAAACTTCAGTAGCTAGATGTTGCTCACCTTCATTATTGGCGTCTCACAAGCTTTGACTGGCTACATCTTCCTGATCAGTTACACTTGAGTTCTAAAGTGTGCAGGTTAATTGACTGAGGGTACAAGGAATAAGACACTGTATTTGAATTAATAATACTGGGGTCCTGTGCCTTAGCCTTCCACACTTCTACCCCTTCAATTTTCCTTCTTGTAGGGCCCTTGCTGTAATAGAAAGAATTGGTATTCACATTTCTAAAAGGCCCGCCCATTTTGGGCTCTATTGTCTGTTTGTCTAAGCTGTGAACTGATGAAGTGACCAGGTGGCAAATTTGAATTAAAAACCCTAGGCACGTTTTGTGCCAGAGGTCTATCAATGACAAAATGAGACCTTGATACTGCTTCACCTCATCTCTGGTCATCTCCTTGCTGATATGCTGTGATGACCCAAAGTTTTGTGCCGGCATCTAAAATCATTGCTATTCGTGGCTAGAATCCTCACTTTTGACTCGAGTTTCTGTGGGAGTTCATCTCTTGTTCTGCGTACACAGAATCTGGCTCAATGCATATGGGTCCTTTTCTTTGTGTCTCCGTTGAAGTCAATAAAACTTTTGCACAAGTCTCCAATGGTTTTAATGAAAGTTTATAACCCAGCGTGAAGAGGAATTCCAAATACTTTGATCCATCTATATTTTGAACATTACCTGCGTTTCCATCTCTTTGCCGTTGAGCACCAGTTCAACGTTAATCACCTGCCATCCCAGAACCAATCGCTAACCTTAACCCTAGTTGCTTCCTGTCATGGTGGTATTTCAAAGATAGAGATTGTAGCTCAAAGGTATGACTTCCAAACTGGCTGCACCTTCCGTCTATTGCTTAACCACTTAAGCATTATGTCATGGTTAGGAGATGTGTTGAGAGAGTCGTTGAATCTTCCCACTAAACTTTTGTTTAGGAAGTTCGAATTGCTGGCTACCATCTCGATTTGATGTTGGTCTATGAAACAACTTGACCTCTTTCCTCTAATGAAGGACATTGATTTGGCCTAACTTTTTTTTTTTTTTAAAAAAGAACTTTTTGAGGGATCCCATCTTGAAGCTGGATGAGGTGGTCTCCAGATGAATCTCAGAATCATGTTAGCAATGTCACTCCACCCACCATTAACTACAGTTTCTGGGATAACCATTGATGACCTCCTGTCACCTGGTACTGCTTAAAATCTAGCTAGCTATTGAAATTCTGATGAACTCTATAAATATTTTTTTCCTGATGATAAGGAAACCAACAGCTGCTACTTTTGGGTGTGCATAGGGTAAAACTCTTGTTTCTATACAATAGCTCGCAAACCACACAAGAGGTGTAACCAGCACTAGGCTAGCCTAGTGCGGCAAGCTCGACCTAGAAGGCAAACCCTTTCGCTGGCGAGGGGTTTCAAACTTGAGACCTCAAACATGTAGGTCCCAAGCTCAAACCACCAGGCCACCTTGAAGGGTAACTTGTAAATATATGCTTCTATTCTCATGGTCCATCTCTGGCATAGCTTTCCTTTCCCTTCTGATGCCTCTTTTAAGGCTCCACATACCTTCTTAAGTTATTTTCATTGATTATGAACTTTTCAATGAACTTCCTGCTTTGCAAAATCGGACGGGTTTTACTTTTCAGTCAAGCCCATAATGCCATGGATGGGCCTTTCTCAAATGGAAACGGCATAGATGAATCAAATTTTTAAGGGATGGCATAGATGAGCCTTTCCTCAAAGTTCAATGTCATATTTGAGCCTTTTCCCTTAATAATATTTGTGGGTTCATGTAAATACAATAAATAAGAGGAAGATGGAAAAAGATTACGAATAGTAATGTACTTGGTGATTGCCTTCCCCTTTAATTGAGTACTTATGTATATATTTTTTCCAACATTGTATAGACATTTTTGGACATTCTAAAATTAAGATAAACAGAAAAATGATGAGAAGAAAAGAAAAAAAGAGAAAAAGATGAGTGAATTTATATATGTATATATACACATTATAGTGCTTTTGTGAGTATTTTAAGTTTTTTGCTGTGTAGATAAAATTGAAAAAAAAAATATCTTCTAAACTAAGCAAAAGAAGTTCAACTTTCTTTGGGTTAAAACACCATTTCAAAAATTTATTTTCTCCAAACTAGCTAAATAACACAGTCGAAGACTCGAAACATTAAACTGATGTATTGTTGACAGCACATCTATGCTTGAAATCTCATAACTTGCATCTCTATTTTGGTATTCTCTTACATCTAATTAAATAAAAATGAAGAACCAACTAAAATCTCTTACGAAATAGATGAATTTTTTTCCTCAGTATCAAAAAAAATAAATCCATCTATCATTGGAAAGTACTAGTTGTAAAAGCAATCTTTACATGCTCCTTTCGGAGTTTGACAATGAAAAAACTATTTTTCCCGGAAAGATGGGAAAATACAAATTGTTTCTTTAATTCTCCCCCCGTTTTAAAAAAGAATGACCTAGCTTGACTTGGCACGGAGTAAAAGAAAATAAAGTAGACTTTCCAATTTTATGGTTCTAAATTAAAGTTATTTTAAATGTACCAAAGTGCCTTTTAATTTTGTAGCCTTAAACATGTCGAGTGGAAAGCTGGAACTAAAATGTTGCCAAAAAAGGAAAGGGGTCAGTCTTTTGAAACAAACTAAAAAGGATAGTAAGTCATTCTTTTTGAAACGGTGGGAGTACTAAAAGTGCTTCTCAAATTATTTCACCAAACACAAGTTGCTACCATTCAAAATTACTTTCTGTGAAACCTGATGGGCAAAATCATTTTTAAAAATAAGCAGACTTTGGATTTTTAGAGCTCTCATGTAAATATGTTTTTGTACAACCTAAGTACTGTTTTGGTTCTTTGTTAAACATATACAGTTATCAATATCGAAAAAAAAGAAGCAAACTTTGAAAGCTTGGCTAACAAGCTTAAGAGTGTAAATGCTTAGACTTCCAATATGTAAGTCTGTTATCATGTTTAATTCTCAAAAAAAAAAAGTCTATTATCACGTTTTGTCAATTTGATATATTCCTTGCCAGTTCTTTGATGTTTAATTGGTAGGTTTGTTTCTTCATATTTTGGAGCATTTTGTTTTGTTATTTAAGGCCACAGTTTTATTTACTAATTGTTTCTAATCATTCACCAGGCTCATCAGAATATCCCCATTTGCAAATCGTTTATCATTTGATGCTCCTGCGGCAGTTCAGCGGCTAAGGTGCTTGGCAAATTATGAAGCCCTTAGATTTTCAAATCCCATTTTGAGTTTGGGGAAAACGTTGGCGTCAAGAATGAAAGAACGAAGTGCCAATAATGGTGGAAAGTATATCTCTGTGCATCTCCGCTTTGAGGAGGTTAGTTTCATGTGGTGCAAACTGCTACATCATGATTTTTTATGTGCTCCATAGCCTGGTTTCCAAGGATATTTAGCCTTGATCATTTTCTCTTGCAGGATATGGTGGCTTTCTCTTGTTGCACGTATGATGGTGGTGAGGAAGAAAAAAGGGACATGGATGCTGCAAGAGAGAGAGGATGGAAGGGAAAATTTACAAAACCTGGTCGTGTGATTCGTCCTGGAGCTATCAGGATCAACGGCAAGTGTCCCTTGACTCCTTTAGAGGTAATATATTGTCGTTTTCATTTCTTTTAAAGAAACTTGGCTTAATTAGTTAATGGAACACATCATAATTCATAAGTTGTACCGCTGTACTTTCTTGGCTTGACCATAGCATTCTGATCCTTTATGAGACTTCCTTCCTAAAGAACAAGTTTGGTTCAGAAAGCATATGGTTTAGAATACGTTCTGGAGATGGCACTTCTTTGTACCTGACCTTCATTACAATTCATGGAATCGTACCTTTGTCTGAGAGTTAGTGTATACTTATGCTTGGCACAAGCATTTTTATGAGATGATTAGAGTGTAAAGTTGGATAATTGCATTAGTTTTACTAGTATTAAATTTGTTGACTTCCCTAGTTGACCAAGAAGTTAATCGTGAGACTTGAGTAGATAATTTGTGGTGATTTATGAATATTTCTCTCCTTATTTGGTCATGTGTGAAAAGATTGCCTTGGAAATGTGAGTGGAGTTTCCTCCTCCTTTAGTCAATATCTACTGTCATAGTTCAATTGCAAGGATTGTGACTAGTGTTTATTTGATTCCAAGAACCATATGAGTGAAGTATTTGCAGTTCTACGTCCAGCTTATGTGGGCTTTTGCAGTTCTACGTCCTGCTTATGTGGGCTTTACCTTTCAAGCATATATCAACAATTTTCCTTGGTGTTTTATCATTTTCTGTGTCTACTGCTTGGTGCTTCTACAAATACATAGCTGTGTGTGAATTTGGTGATTGAGAGAGTAAAGAAGCAGCTAGTGCGATGGCAGAAAAGATACTTGTGAAAGAAGGAAAAATTTATTGATTCAAATACTTTGTCTGTCATCCCCATATTTTTCATGTTGCTTTTGTAGGCTCCTCGTTAAGTGGCTGAGAGGTTGGAAAGACGACAACAAATCTTGTTATGAGATACAATGAGAGGAACAAGAAGGTTTCGTTTAGTGAACTGGGGAGTTATCATATCTTTGAAGGAATGGAGAGAGCTTGGTGTAAGAGATCTCAAGGTCTTCAACAAAGCTTTGTTAAGGAAGTGAATATGAATGTTGGGTGGAGGAGGTATGAAAGGGGGATGAAGGACTAGAAACATCACAACACTGTTGGGGTGTGGCTTATGAAGAATTAATTGAAGGAGTGAGAAACTTCAGGGGACATATTTCTTTGAGGGTTGGGGATGAACGCCCCATCCCAAACCCAATCCTGGTGCAATAGGCATCCGATGCTATGGAACCACATTAAGAGTTCCTTATAAAGACTATACTTCACGCATTTGCCTCATTATTAATTAAACTGATTATTTCATAAGTAAGGCCAAATGATTATTAACTGAAATCAAGAATGATATAATAAATGAATATATAAATCTTTCGATTAGCTAAACATGTCAATGTGCCCCCATAAGCAATGACTTTACATATTACCTGTAACACAAATCTGTATATGAAGCTTCTATGAAAAGAATATGACTAATTCGAGACAACCTGCAATCTAACAAAACTGTGAAGAGTTGATGGAGCTCCACAAGCAAAAATATGGGGTCACCAAGTCCCTCCTAAGCGTTTCAATCCTCTGAATTTGCTCCTTCCTATTACCAAGCATATCATAAGAAACAACAATGGTATGCCTGACCATTGGATACTTAATGGGTGTCCTGGCCCTTGGGGCAAGGGTTAACCCAGTAATAAAAAAATAATTAATAAGGTAAAACAATCATAATGAAACAGTTTAACTCCACAGATAGAGTGAAATCATGAGAACTCACAGAAATTATCAATTAAGAATTTGGTTAATTAATGCCAAAATTAAGTCAATCAAATTATCTTTGATTCTTTGAATAAATGGACCCTGCCCAATTTTAATTTCTTAAAAAAAAAAAAAAAGAGAAGAAAAAAGTCGGTCATTATTATCATGCCAAATCCCAAATGTGAAACCAAAACAGAAGTTTCATACCAACTGATGGGCGTAATCCAAATAGTAATTTCATGCCAACTCATGGGTGTAATCCAAATTGCGAGAGCCATAGATAGGTTCCCATTGCTCAAAATCATTACACTAGAGATTAGACTCATGACGGCCAATTGTCCTCTGGACTATTACAACTACTCAAAGGTGATGTGTTAGGATTCATAATGGCAACTCATCCTCCCCAATAGCAAGACTTTCCATATAGGCTCCAAACAACACACAATCATCGGTCATGGCATAATAGCCGAATTTGTTCAAATTTGTTATCCCATGTTAGGATTAATCCAAAAATTATTATTTAATTGAGAAACCATATTTAAAGTCATCCGTTTCATATTAAATGAATTGTTGAGTCATTTCATATATATTAAGAAAAAAAAAATTAATCATGTTTTTTCATTT
>JAPFFP010000088.1:3531063-3547225 GCA_026153255.1 Solanum medicagineum | reverse complement strand
TTAGCAGCCATTTCAAGTGCTTAAAACCTTCTTGAAATGGAAATGTGAACCCGAACCTGAACTCTGGATTTTTAAAAAAGATTTTTCTGTTAGATCTTTTGAAATACTTAATGGTTTCCTAATTATCCGTAAAATTAGGTGGCGACTCCCTGTCTATATTTTTCATTTCGAATCTCGAGAATTGGTTTTGCTCAAATCAATTGAGTTTTAAATCGATTTTCGATCTTCGAACAATATTTTTAATTTTTCTTTAAGAGTCGGTCATTTTTCCGGCGTAACAAGTGCACATCCATTTATAATTATGATCATGTCTTTTTAACTTTCACTCATTTTTGTCGTTCGTCAAAAGTAAAACTATAATTTTATTTATTTATTTAAATTTTGATGAAAAGGAAAAAGAATTATAAATTTAGTTAATATTTGTATACTATGGATATAAACAAAAGTAGAATAATTCTTCACCAACTTTATAGCAGCCCGCCCACCAAATATCGTCAGCATCTATCGTTCGATAGATCGTCAAAAGTAAAACTATAATTTTATTTATTTATTTAAATTTTGATGAATTTTTTTTTAATAAATTTAGTTAATATTTGTATACTATGGATATAAAAAAAAGTAGAATAATTCTTCACCAACTTTATAGCAGCACGCCCACCAAATATCGTCAGCATCGTCTAAATTTTAGGTTACAAGTCATAATAAAAAAAGTTTGAATTAATATTACATAATAGAATAGACAACTTCATAATTACGGGTAAAACAAGGAAACTTTAAAACACAAACAACACATATTACTATAGAATGTTATCCATATTTGACAACACAATAAAAATAGGAGCTTAATTTGTCACCACTTTGTGGCTGGAGCTCGCAATTGGACAGGTTGAGTCAAATTTGAGTGAGTCATAATAGGTCAAGATAATAAATAAGTCAAAATTTAATCCAATCGAATTTACTTGGATCAGATTGGATCAAAATGAGTTGAGTGATAAGTTATAGAGCGGGTCAAGATCCAATCAAACTCAATTTTTATTATTTTGTTACTTAATTAAATTATATTTTTTATTCTAGCTATATAAAGCGTATTAAATTAAAAATATATATATTTAAAAATATTTTGACAAGATCTTTCGAGTCAATTCGAGTTGCATATTAACCCAATTATAAATAAGTTGAAACGGGTTGAGTTAAAATGAATTGAACTAATAAATAGACGGGTCAAACGGATTGAGCGAATTGAGTTTTAATTTTGTCACCCCTATTTGTGCTCCCTAATATAATCCTTCCTTTTAGGTTGAACATTAGGTCGAAATTAAAGGTAGTATTATTTGATTTTTATTTTATCGTTATTATTTTTATTATCATTTTTTTATTTTTTGTTATTTCTTTTTACTTTAGTTATCGTATCAGTTGTTGTTGTTAGTACTTTTTTCCTCCATTATTTATTCATAATTATTTTATTATATCATTTTTTTTATAGCCCTTTGAAATACTTTATCTGGGTCGGATCTCAATTGAAACAGAGTCAAAAAATTTATTCAAAACAATCAAAATATAAAAAGTACACACCCCTAAAAAATAAGAGCCAGACATGTTGTATTAATACAAAAAAGAAAATCAAATTATAACATAAGTAATTTCTTAACCAGAAATTGTCAATTAAGCAAAATTCACAAGTTTGAGAAAACAAAACTTTATAAAGAAGAACACCAACAAACGAAATTAATTTATTTTCTCTTTTTTTTCTTTATTTCTTTAGTGGTTTGGTTGGAATAAATAAATAATAAAAAATAAATGCAACTGTCAATGTTCATTAGATGGTACGTCGTGTTTATTAACCCCACCGACAATCATTTTTTGCATTAAAATTAAACAAAAAAACATTTTTTTTCCTAATTCTTCTCCTTAATTGCTGTCTTACGTTACATGAAAATATTCTAGTACATGCTTAATTTTTTGTCTAACCAAATTTTTGTTCACAAAAATTTTTTTAAAAAAACATGATGTATTATAACTCTACAAATTTTTATACTAAAGTTTCTGCACACTTCTTGATGACATGTTATTTCTAGAATATTATACTTCAAAAAATTCTAAAAAAAATCAAGTGGAGGTATACATTGAAAAAGAGAGAGTAAATGAGTTTAAAATATCACTATGAAATTTAAGCAAAATTATTAGATTTTCATATAGTTTCTTTGAACTATCATGAACTTTTTGTGTTATTTTTAATCTGAAAGGAATTATTTCCTCCGTCCCATATTATAAGAATATTTTTCTATAAATATTTGTTTCATATTATAAAAGTACTTACTGTATTAGGATAGAATTAATTATTTTTTCTTATTGTACCTCTGCATTAATTACTGTATTAATAATTTTTTCTAACTTAATTTAATGTACATTGAGATAAATGAAGGATAAGATGATAAAATCTACTAACGTATTATTGATTTCTTAATAACCATATAAAATAAAAAATACGTTTATAATATGGGACAAAGGTAGTGCAATCTAAGGGAGTAATAAAAACACAACACTCAATAATACATGTATGAAATTCACAAAATGGTAATAATGTAGAATATTTTAAGCTATTCAATATTATTTTTATTTTATCTTGTCGTTTGTGTTGGAGTGTCAAAAATATTTTCTTTTTGATTTTTCACCTGATATTCGATACCTATATGAAACTCAACTAATTTAAATTCATACTGAAAAGTCCCATATTGAGAAGTGTTTTCTAAAAAAAATAATTCTGTATCCAAACTCAAACCCGACCACAATCCTTGTTGGTGCCAAAAATTATTATAATATGTATATATATTGACCGACACTATCTTGTCCCTACAAAGAAAAAAGAAATGCTTAAAGCTAGCTAACTAAAATTATTTATGGCTTGTAGTTGTTAAAATTTCAACTTAACTTTTTTTTTCCCAAAAAAGTTATTTGTTATACCAAACGAGTCATTAAAACTAATATAAACCTCGTCTAATAGAAAGCAAAGTCCCAACTTCTTCTTTTTTTTAAAAAAATATATATATATATTTAATATTTGATATCTCGCATAAAGTTTTCATTCAATGTTTGATATCTTCAAAAAAATTTATTTGATGTTTGATATCTACAAACAATTTCGTTCAATATTTGATATCTACAAAAAAATTTATTTGATGTTTGAGATTTGCAAAAATTTTCATTTGATGTTTGAGATTTATATGGAATTCAATTAATTCGGAGACTCTCAACCAACCTCAAAGAATAAATTTTTTTTTCTCAATTTTTATTTCTTTTTGTTTCCTCTTTTAACTTCTTCATGATAAGAGGGAGAAAACGGATGATTACATCAAATTACTATTCGATCATTTCAATTATCAAAAAAATAATTATTGATATATACTAAGTGTATATTTCATGTATAAGTGTCTAATAATATATGTCTAGTTGTAATTTATATTATACAGTTAATGTACACTTTTATAACTTTTGGCAAGATAAAATCGTATAGTTATTGTATATTTTTTATTTTTTTCGATTATTTTTTGTATAAACAAAATATGATTATATTTATTGTAAATTAATTAATTTATTTATAAATTTGAAACTATCTCATAGATGAGAGATAAAAGAACAATCAAACATATTAATGATCACATTATAAAATTTTTATTTCTTCAATTTGATGTTTTTATTTTTCTTAATTTATTATATAAGGTAACACTAGTCAAATTACGTATCAATCGATTTAAATGAAATTTATATCTCCTTCATCTTGTCGAAAAGGGAGGGGATTGAACTCCATCTTTTCTAAGTATTATATTTACATGACATTATGAAATTAAGAAAATACAAGATCAATTCTATTTTTCACTTTGCTATTTAGAGATAGTTTGTTATGAATTAAAATACATAATTAAAAAAGAATATTAGCATTCAATTTATCTTGTATTTTTGTTTTTCTTAAATAATTGATAATTTTAATTATCTTTTCACTCCCAACTCATAAAATTTTCCACAAATAGAAGAGTGGAGAGAGAAGTTATATAAATTTGATTTTTGTGCATTAAAACAAATTTTATGTGTAAATATTTTTTAAATGGCTATGTAGAGTTATAAATCTACAATAAAAAGGAATGAAGACAAAAATTAGTTAATTTTATTTGTTGTGCATTAAAAGAAATTGTTTGCAAATATTGAAATTCAAATGTGGAGTCTTAATTATAAATCTTTTACAAATAGATAAATTAATTTTGTGTGCTAAAAGGAATTGTATGAAAATATTAAATCGAAGTGTAGAGAATTATAATTCTTCTACAAGTAGAAAGGGTGGAGATAAAAGTTAGATAAATTAATTTTTTGTGCATTAAAAGAAATTGCTTGCAAATATGTGAAACATTATAAATATTCTACGAATAGAAAGGGCGAAGTTAAAATTTTAGTAGAAAATTTTAATTTTGCATATTAAAATTTATTATTTTAAAATTCTTGAACAGCGTAATGCAATTACTAATCTAAAATTATTTAAGATGAACTTATGAGGAGAGATTTCAATAATTTTTTAGAAATTTAATATTAAATGTTTTTGCAAGAAAGACCTGACTGATTTTCATTGATATTTCAAATGATTTTTTTTAAGTCAGAAATAAAAATTGAAATGAATTATGAATTGAATTAGTATTTTAATTTATTAGGTAAAAATAAGACGATATAAACGTTATCCTTAAAATTTATTTATAGAATGAAACCAAAAATATTGTTATTGTTAACAGGTAGAAAGAATTTAAAGCTACGATTATAAACTAGGGTCATCTAAATTCAAAAAGCATAGGCAAATATTCAAATGTTTATATTTTATATTATTATTTTACTTTTGAAGAAGTCAAATAAATTGTGCACCTTGGAATATTTGTGCACCTTTAATTTCTCTATTTTCCTAAAAAATAGAAAAAGTGAAAACATGATTTATGAAAAGTGGATAAAAGTTTATATACAGAGTTATTTATTTAATCATGATTAATAAAATGTAATTTTATATTCGCACAGGGTAAGTTTGTACTTTAGAAATGTTTAATTTTTTAATAATTGTTTTTTAAAAAATTTATACGTAATTCCTCACTCTGTTTTAATTTTTTTTGGTTTTACTTTTCATTTTAGTCTATTTTAAAAAATAAAAATTTAACAACTTTTTAATCTAAATATTCACGTAACATATTTACCCCTTGTTTGGATGGTTGTTACTCATTTTACAGTTTTATTAGTCTAAATATAATATTTATTTAATTATTATTTGAATTTTATTATATCATATCGTTTAAATTGATCATTAAGTAACGACGTAAAAATACATTTAATATAACAATTAATTTAGTATGATTGTAGTATAAATATATGACATTGTACAATTACGAAAAACAGTTCAATCTATCTAAATATTATATTTCATTAGAACAATACAACAGAATATGACAAAATATAATATATAGTATAATACAATAAACAATATATATAACAAACATGCAAATAAAGTTAACATCAGTATTTTAATGCATTTTACGTGTCTTTCCTTTAAGATTACAATTTTTTTAATTTATGTCAAATTCATATAAAATAAATAAATTAAAATGGAGAGGAATACATTATACCAACACGTGTAACATCTTACTATCAAGCAATTCTAGTTTAATTTGCAAAAGTTATCATCTTTGACATTTTTCTTTTTTGTCCAAAAGGGTCCATATGTGGACATGTTGCTGGTGGCTAAAAGAACAATTATTTTATTCAATTTATTACTAATATTTAAATTTCAAAATAAAGTGTTAATTGTCCTAATCTAGACATGTTAATTTTATTTTGTCAAGTCATATAAAGATACATTATTTATTACACCAAACATTGGAGTTTTTAATCCGTTCTAAAAAGATAATTATCTAAATATAATTAAAAATATTTTAAATTTTAAAATTATCATTTTATTTTTTAATTTTGTAATTACGTAAATATCTATTGATGATTTAAAAATATTGCCCAAATAATGCCACATAAAATTTGTCTCTTTAGTCTCAATTTTGTAGTCTTCTTTTTCTTTCTTTTCCCTAACAAACAATCGGTACAACTTCCTAATTTTGGCTGGTGCAAAATCACTTTCTCAAACTTATTCAGTATAAAAGTAATTTTTCGCAAGATATTATTAATATAAAATTATATTAAAAATATATTAATTATCTTAAAATTTTATTTGAGCTGAATTTAGAATATCATGAGATAATTTAATCCGTATTCAATGTGAGAGTTAGAACATAAAAGAGGTAAAGAGGACCTAGAAGGACAAGCGTTTGGTGAATCAATTTTCATGTCTACGATAAATAGTGAATAGTCAAATATCTCCTACTTTGACTTTTTCTACTCTTGAATTTGGACCATTGCGAAAAATATTATAATTATCCTTAAATTTGATACGAATTATTAGTTTAATTTTTAAAATATTAATATTAAAAATATTTCTTTACTTGATTAACTAAACATAAAGGCGTTTCTAATCTTGTAACAAGAGTAGAATATATCCCTAAATTTTTATCAAATTAACGAGTATTTTTACCACTTATGATAGATCTGAAGTGTACTTGATTTAGTTAGTCAAGTAAAATGATATTTTTAAGATTATCAATAATTTAAAAATGAAAACTCATAACTTGCACTAAGTTTAGAAGTATTTTTAATACTTTTTTAATTTTATTTTGAGAATTCAAAAAAAAATCATGATAAAACAAAATGAGACGAGGGGAGAAGACTCGAAACTAATTAATTAAAAATGTATTTTTCCTCCCGCGTTGATTAATCAATTTCTCCTCCCCTTTTCCAGATTTCCTTAATTAGGCGTAAAAGACCTGTAGTCCAGTCTAAGCGACAGCGACACAACAACGGGCCCATATATAAATCATCTTTCCCTTTCTCTCTCTAAATTATATTTTTTTAAGCTTCTCTCTCACAACTGTTTTTTTATTCTCTCTTTTCTTTTAAACTCTTTCATTCTTCATTTCTGCTGTTCACATATTCAAGTTTTCTTCAACAAAACTTCTCCGGCATAATCATTTTCATCGCTCTCAAGGTAACTTTTGTCTTTTTTAATCGTTTTTGATGCTAGAAAATGTTCGATGAGTTTGATTTTAGTAATGTAATTGTCCAAATTTACTGGAATTTGTGGATTTTGATGCTTACTTTTTCAGTTTTGAGCAGTTCGATCTGTACATTTCGGGAAGCTACGCTTTGTTTTTCCGGTTTTCAGAGTTGTATTGAGCTTTGGAGTTTGGATTTAATTGTGATTTTTCAAGCTTTGTTTGCTATTTCTTCCAGTGAAGTTGTCTTCGGCGTAATTTCTCGGTTGTGACAGTAGAAAATGTTCGCGGAGTTTGAATTTAGTAGTTGTGACTGTTCAAATTTTTTGACTGGAATTTTCCGTTTTTTACTGTAGATTTTGCTGCTTACTGTTCAGTTCGATCTGTACATGTTCGGGATATCTCGAACTTGAGCTTCTTTTTTCTCGAATTTCTTAGTTGAAGTGTTTTTAAATTTGGATTTATGGAATTTTTAAAAAGCTGTTCGTAATTTTTTCAATTTGTTTGGTTTTGCTGCTTTTTTTCAGTTTCAAGCTCTTCGATCTGTGCATTTTGGAAATTTCTTCTATTTCTTAACTTCTCCGGCGTAATTGGATGCTTTGTTTTTGGTATCGGTTTTCGGAAGTAGAATGTGGCGGTTAATTTTTTAAAAACAGTTAGAGCTTTAGTCGGAGGTTTTTCCTTCTGTTTTGCTTTCAGGTTTTAGCTCTTTGATTTGTGCATTGTGCTTCACATTGGAGGAAACCGCAGCACTTTGGTATTTGTTGCTCGACTAATGTGAATTTGCAGACTGCAGTGGCGTCTCCAGAGGCTGGAAAAGCAAACTTATAGGGTTTTCTAGTGGAATATGGAGGAAATGTACTTATATGAAAACTGTGAGTATGATTAAGTAAGTTTCCTTTTGTTTTTTTCCCAAGTTTGGTGCTCATATATATACACGTACTTTTTCCATTTTTGATTGTCTTTTTGTTAGGTATTTACACTGTTCCATTTTCTTGGGTGTTGTGTTTGAAGCTGAGATTGAGATCTGTGTTTGAAAACCGGTGGAGACTGGCAGTTTGAGTACTGATGTTCTTCACATTGTGCCGATCTAAAATGTTTTTGTCTAGTATATTAATTGTTTATTCTGTAACTTCAGATGCTGGCTTCGGTGGCACATCTTAGTTTAAAATACTAATATATTGAAGATTTAACAGAATTTAATATGGCATTTGAGTGTCTAAAATCTTGGAAATAGTTTGTGAGCATTTTTTTCCTCAAAAGACAGGCAAGAAACTAGTACATATTTTTATTAGCATCTAGTTATTATCTGTCCAACTTCCACTGTTATCTGTAATTTTTACTGTGGATGTTTATTTTAGAGCATTTTCAGGTCTTCATATGGTCTAAGATAAAGTTTGACACTATTCCTTTTCCTGATTGCCTTAATGTTCTTCTCCATTGCTTGCCACCGGTATATGATCCTTGCAGCTGCAAATTTTTCTCTCTTGTTTTTTTTTTTTCCTTTGCCAGATCCTGTCAGTAACAGTTAACGACACTCAGAAAAGAACCAGAAAATTAGGATGGTCAAACGGCAGGTCTATAGATGTTTAATCATTTAACTTAGGAGCCATTTAACTGATCTACACTGGAGTCTAGACTCACATGTTTAAGATTTGGTGTTGCGCTTCAAGTTAGCTGTTCTTTTCTTCTCATTAGCATAAGTACATAATGAGATGAATTATTAAAGTTTTAGCTCTGTTGCAGGTGCTAGTGTTCTGTTGACAATCGGGGCTCATCTAGTCTGACATTCGTTGAATTAGGTGCTAAATGATTTATTAGCTGTATTGAGAATAGAAATGAAGAAATGGTACTGTGGTGTTTTGACTACATCGCTGTTGATGTTTTTGGTCCTGGGATACTTTGTGATGAAAAAACCTGTCAAGGAAAGCTACATTACAAGTTCTCTCTACTTCAATATGACAAATCCTCTTGAATGGATAAATGCTATGGCTCCACCTGCTGCTCACCATCCAGAAAAAATTACTCAAGTAATATCTGCTGAAATTGTTGTCTCTGATCTCTTTATCAAAAAGAACTTGTCAGTTGAGGAGCAACAATCTTTGTCTACGTGGTATCAATTGAAAAGGCTAACTACTCATGATCTAGTCTTGCCTAATGCTATAGAGGCAGTTAAGGAAGCCACTGTAGCATGGAACAACCTCATGAGTGTAGTAGAGAATGAAAAACTCGATACAAATGATTCTTCAATCAAGCCAGGAAAACAGAAACAATGTCCTCATTTTCTTAGCAAAACCAATGCTACGGAACTTGATGCTAGCGGTTTTAAATTGCGACTTCCTTGTGGTCTGACTCAGGGTTCTTCCATCACAATAATTGGCATTCCAAATGGTCTTCTTGGGAATTTTCGGATTGATTTGACTGCTGAACCACTACCAGGCGAACCAGACCCTCCTGTTATTCTTCACTACAATGTTAGGCTCCATGGTGATAAAATAACTGAGGATCCTGTAATTGTACAAAACACCTGGACCATTGCACATGACTGGGGTGAAGAGGAGCGCTGTCCGTTACCATCGGATGAAAAGAGTAAGAAAGGTAATTGTTTTTTCCCCTCTTCTAATAAGGAAGTTCATTCCTTAAAGTAGACGTTCAAGCTTTGTAGCTCATTTTCCTGCATTTCTTTCAACTCTTTCAACCAACTTTTTATGCTCAAGAAGTGATGATGCGTCTTCCTGTGCGCTCAATTAACTGCAATCAAAATGTTGGACATGCCATTTTCAGAAATAAAATTATTATCCTTGAAGACGATGTCACCTGTCGAGGAATAGATCCTGCAAATGTATGGGAATTTTATTTGTGTGCTGATATTATACTAAACATTCTGAAGATTGTCTGTTCTTTTTAAATGCTTATATTTCTTGGGAAATTTTTCTATTTTAAGTATATAGGAATTCCTATTTTCATTCCTTATCCCCCAAACAAAAAGGATTTCTAGTTTCATTCTTTTTGTAATCTGCCTGTCTATTACTGTGTTACATTCTTTAATTGTCTCTTTCCTTTTGATATTGATAATAAAATTGTCTCCCTCTTGTTAACCAACTTATTAATTTATTTTTCCATTCTACAAATGTAATAGCAGCTGCAAGCCTTTTCTCCAATTTGTTAAAAGCTGATTGGTCTTTTTCCCGGAAATGAAATAATTTCTAATTGCATTATCTTTTTTGCTCCTCTATTTTCTCCCTTGATGTCTTGATGAGATTTCCCTTTTCTCTATTTGCCTCCTTTTATCATCTTTTTCAGCTTTGGTGATGTCCTTACTTGTTCACCTTGTGTTTGTTGCATTATCTCTTAACGTTGTTTACCTTTTCATCAGTGGATGAATTAGATCAATGCAATGAGGTGGTGGGCAATGTAATTGCAACAAATAAATCTAGCATGGTTCAGGATGGGGCTAAATCAAGAAAATATTTTCCTTTTAAGCAAGGATATCTTTCGGTTGCTACTCTCAGAGTAGGCTCTGAAGGAATTCAGATGACAGTTGATGGAAGACACATAACATCTTTTGCTTTCCGTGAAGTAATCTTTTCTCCCCATTTTTCCTTTTTTCCTCTTCATTTCCTCAGAATTTTATCATGGATATTTCTGCAGCATCATCATGGTTGTCTGTTTTGCTGGAATCTCCTTTAATTTGGATGTTTGTCTTATCAGACTTTGGAACCATGGCTCATAAGTGAAGTGAGGATATCAGGAGACATAAAATTAATTTCTGTCGTCGCAAGTGGTTTACCAACATCAGAGGATTCAGAGCATGTAAATGACTTGGAAGCCTTAAAAGCAGCTCCTCTTCCTCCACGTAAAAGACTAGATCTCTTTATTGGTGTATTTTCTACCACAAATAATTTTAAACGTAGAATGGCTGTTCGTAGAACGTGGATGCAATATGATGCAGTGCGGTCTGGACAAGTTGCAGTGCGGTTTTTTGTTGGCTTGGTGAGTGATTCTTTTCTTTGTACTCCATAATGTGAAACTACCATTGATTTAACAGTAGTGTAGTGTTTAGTGGTGATGATTATTTGATCCTGCTTACTGGATCTTGGGGCTTGGGTTTCAAGTGCATAGTTCCATGTTCTGCTTCTCATTAGAAGTAACAATCAAGATTCCAATAACTGAAACTTCATTTGACAAGATATTCTTTGTTATGCATCTGCTGTAGCATAAAAACCAAATGGTGAATGAAGAGCTCTGGAATGAGGCTCGGACATATAGAGACATCCAGCTGATGCCTTTTGTTGATTACTACAGTCTTATCACTTGGAAGACCATTGCGATCTGTGTTTTTGGGGTAAAATCCTGTCTCTTCCTAACTCATGGAGTATCTTGTGCACTTGTTGACATCGTCTATTGGACAGACAGAGGTCGTTTCTGCAAAGTTTGTCATGAAGACAGATGATGATGCATTTGTTCGCGTGGATGAAATCTTATCTTCTATGGAGAGGGTTAATGTGAATCGTGGATTGCTATATGGTCTTATTAATGCAGATTCCCGTCCTCATAGGAGTCCAGACAGCAAGTGGTTTATCAGTCCCGAGGTGAATATATTCATTTTTATCTAATATTTCATAACCGATTTCATCCCTTAATCTATTTCAGTGGTCAGCAATGGGGAAAGGGCATCTGTAATAGTAACAATACAAATATCACCAATTTGATCATGAAACGAACACATACTTCATATCTTATTTCATATGTGTATTCAATCTTATCCGTTGTTGATGTATAGGAATGGCCTGAAGAAACTTACCCTCCTTGGGCACATGGACCGGGTTATGTCGTCTCCAGTGATATAGCAAAAACAATCAGCTCGAGACAGAGAAAAGGCCGCCTAAAGGTAAAGTGAACCTTTGTCTCTTTACTTATTCAACTGTCATTTAAGTGAGTAAAGTTTACATGTGAAAATGCACCAGTCAGCCACTCAGGTCCTGTATCTCCTCTTCGATTCTAAACATTTTCAGTTCCTTAAAAATGCAGATGTTTAAGCTTGAAGACGTTGCTATGGGCATCTGGATTTCAGAAATGACGAAAAACGGGTTGGAAGTGAAGTATGAAAAGGAAGAGAGGATTTTTAATGAAGGTTGCCGGGATGGTTATGTAATTGCACATTACCAAAGCCCTAGAGAGATGCTGTGTCTTTGGCAAAAGATTGAAGAGAAAAAACGGGCTTTATGTTGTGGCGATTAACACAACAGTTTTCGTCTCGAGTCCTGAACAGTAAGAAGTTCCTTTAACTACCTTTTCTTGAGTAGGTCAGGAAGAAGAGGCCGCGGTAATGCTTATACCACGTTGTTGTTGTAGGAAGTAGAGTAGTTACTAGCATATTGATATATTAGTAGGTGATTAGATTAGTTGATTAGTGAAGATGTTGGGGAAGGTATCTGTATTATATAGAGAGCCAAATGGAGGGGCATTATACGTTGTACAGAGCATGGGTACACAACGTACGGTGATTATTTTGTATGTAAATCACACGATCTCTAGTACCCATAACCCATTATCTTTGAGTGATGAAGAGCATTGGTATATAGTAGAGTATATTTTGACGTTGGAGTTCTTGTCTTAATTGTTCTTATAGCTATTACAGAAGAATTCCTGCCAATTCCATTACAATGTGACTCTTCTGATACTGTATAAAGCTACTGGTATTCTTTTTCTTTTTGAGTTGATGCTGCATTTCAAAAGACAATTTCCACCCTGCCGGTTTGTGATGGACTTGCATAATCCTTTGAGCTAACTTTTGAGGTTCACTTGGGGTCGGACATCATGAAGGAAGAAAGTGAGACGACCACTGTCAAAAGCTGTGGTATCTTATGGACCTAACATAGGTCACATCACATACCTTATGACACAAGATTGAAAGATCTAAACCTCGTTCTTTGGAGTGGAAAGCAATGTGGCCAAAACATATATAGATCATAGTCGCTAATAGGGCATATCTATCCAGATAGAGGATAGTCTAGACTGATTTATAGATAGATCTTTCTCCATATAGATCGGTATCTCCTGTGATAGAGAAAAAGATAGGATCCATTTTAGATGAAGGGAGAGCCTCAATTGGTCGGAAAAACCCACAACCCCTTGAGGTTATCCAAATCGAATTTAATTCTTTGTTTTCACGAAAACTTTGCCAAAAAAAAAAGAGTAATCTTGTGACAACTGAGTATTATTATTGACATGAAATCACAAATAAAACCAAGATTTCAAAACAAAATGATTAGCAGTAACATTTATATTTCACCATCCCAGAATTCATCAATGGATTTGTATGGTCCATCTGGATGAACAAAAATTTCACCTTTGAATCCCCTGCTTTGAGGAATCTCTTGAATTTTAGCAATTTCTTCATTGCTTAATTCCCAATCCAAAATCTGAAGATTCTCTTTCATTCTATCCTTGTTAAAACTCTTCACTAATACACTTGCTCCTTGCTCATATACCCACCTCAATGCCACCTACAAATATCAAATAATACTACTATTAGATAAAATAAGGCTTAATACATGCATATCCCCTTAAATTTGCCAACAATTTCATTTAGACACTCGGCCTAATATTTGTTTCAATCACCTAACCACATAATGAAATCTTGAAAAACTCCTTGCGTCGTTCTCAAACATCCATTACGCAGATGGATTGAACTTAAAAAGATGTTACCTATGATTAAATGTGTTTGTCTCAATAAATCGTAAAATCTCAAGCCTATTCCAATTATGTTGATGGGCATACTTAAAGAAGATGTCATATTTTACGGGGTTATGTAACAACCATCCATTAGACTCTTGAGAACACGCACAATTTTTTTTCTTCAGAATTCAAATCGAAAGTCTGATGACTAATATGGCAGGGCATGTGATCAATTGGAACAAGTGTTACTTCAAGTATCTAAATAGCGGGTGAAAATAACTATTTATTTTTATTACCTGTGGAATGGTTTTTTGTGTATGAAGGGCAATGTCTTTTAGAACAGAGTTTTGCATTACAGCATGATTGCCCCAAAAAGGTATCCCATTTGCTCCAAGGGGAGACCATGCACTTACATGTATCCCTTTTTCTTTGCAAAATTCTAACATCTTCTCTTGCCTCCATGTTACATGCATTTCCACCTGTCTTATAATTCTTTATGTGATGAAAAATATTCTTGAAAATACACCTCAAAAAAATTAAAGTTTCATGAAGAACAAATGAGAGTTTGAATTCATTTATAAGATGCTCCCTCCGTTTAGAAAAAAATTAGGTAGTTTGACTTAGCACGAAATTTAAAAAAATAAAGAAGATTTTTGGGTTTTGTGGTTGCAAACTAAAAATATGTCAAATGTGTCAAAATACTCTTTAATCTTGTGGCCTTAAACATGCTAAGTGAAAAGTTGAAATTAAAATGTTGTTAAAAAAGGAAAAAAAGTCATTCTTTTTGAAGCAGATTAAAAAAAATAGGTTATTCTTTTTGAAACGGAGGGAGTACTGCATTTCTATATATGTAGCATGTACCATTCAAATTTCGAGAGTCAAATTCGAAAATTTTATTGAAATGACTTATAGCTACATAAATATCTATAACTTGATTTAAACTATAATTGTTTTAAGAAAAAATCTTTTTTTTCTTAAATTTCGTACCGAGTTAAATATGGAGGAGGGTATAGTATGTTATATGTTACCTGATTTACAGCAGGAGGAATTGTAGCATGGGTTAGGAGTTGATTGAGTTTTGTGCAACTGAAGTTGCATACACCAATGGATTTGGCCAAACCTAATTTGTGACATTCTTCCATGGCTTCCCATGTTCCTTTCATGTCAAATGGAATTATATCCTCTTTTACCAACTTTATGTCTTGGTCACTACCATTCTTCATCCTCATTGGCCAATGTATAAGGTATAAGTCCAAGTAATCCATCCCTAGCCTCCTACAAAATATATTTTGACTTTCATGATTACAACAATAATATAATATATTTCGTATAATTTCACGTGTAAAGTCTGAGAAGGATGAAATGTATGTAAATCTTATCCATATTCTTATATTCATACCGAGTATTCAAAAAATATATGAAGTATAATAATTTGATGCAGGCATTGAGTTTGTACCAACATACAACAACAACAATTATGCTTGAACTCCAGACAAGTTGCGTTCGATTATGTATATATGAATTTTCACATCCATGAATTGGTCCAATATCATATTATTAAGAAATAAATAACAATAATTCTCATACTCCCTCCATTTCAATTTATGTACGTAGTATAGTTTGACCAGATATGATTTTTTTTTAAAAAAAAGAAAGATCTTTAAAATTCGTAATTTTAAGCATGTCATGACAATATTTGAATAATTGCAAGACTTTTGAAAAATGCATGTGATCTTAAATATATAGTATAATATTTGTAGGATTATAAAAATATGTCATTAAAAAAAAAAGAAAGTTAAATTAAATTATTTCCAAAATTAGGAAATAGTCATTCTATCTTGAATGGACTATTACCATACAAATGAAGTAGTAGGAAATATGAGACCATATATAGATTGCTATGACAATCTCTTTTTTAATTAGAGACAAGGTTCCATATCTCCTCCAATTAAAGTAAGTTTTTGCTTATATATACTACTCCCTTCGTTAATCTTTACTTGTTCACTATTTATTTTGGTATGTCTAGCAATATGTGTTCAATTTATGAAATCAACAGATAATTTTACAATTAATTCCTAATTTACCCTTAATATTAATTATAGTCAATTCTCTAGTACATTTTTTCAAGACATATGTATTATATTCAAAGGGTAATTTGGTCTTAATCCTTGTGCCAGGTTGGGGGGAGGGTGAGGGGGGGGGGGAGAATTGGGGAGGAGGGAGACAAATAAAGATGGACGAAGGAATAACTACATGAACGGTATCAAATAACGCCGCCCCCCCCCCGCCACACCCCGCCTATCATTAAATAATTGTTTTTTTGGGAAACTTAATAACACAAATTTTTATTTTTAAATTTAAAATTG
>JAPFFP010000088.1:3517982-3530963 GCA_026153255.1 Solanum medicagineum | reverse complement strand
ATGAATCATCACGTCCACGAATCAGGCCAATATTATTAAGCAATAAATAACAATAACACCCATACTTCCACCATTTCAATTTATGAAGTATAATTTGATCAAATATAAATTTTAAAAACATAATTAAAGACCTGTGGAACTCATAAACTGGATGATTTCAAGACTTTTGAAAAATGTAGGTGATCTTAGACATATAGTGTAATATTTGTGGGACTATAAAAATACGTCATTAAGAAAAAAGTTAGAGAATTAAATTAAATTAGTTCCAAAATTAGAAAATAGCATTCTATTTTGAATGGACTATTAACATATAAATGTAGTAGTAGGAAATATTACCACATATAGATTGCTATGACAATCTCGGTTTTAGATTAGATACGAGGTTCCAATATCCCCTCTAATTAAAGTAAGTTTTTGCTTATATATATATATATATATGCTAATCTCTCCGTCCATCTTTACTTGTCCACTATATCATTTTGAGATGTTCAACCATACTTGTCCAGTTTATGAAATTAATGGATAATTTTACACTTAGTTCATAATTTGCTCTTATCATTAATTATAGTTATTTTCATATAAAATTTTTTCAAGACGTTGTATTTATTATATTTAAAGGGTGATTTGATAAAATTACCCATACCATTTACTACTTCTTAATCCCTATGCTAAGTCAATAAGCGACAAGTAAAGATGAACGGAGGGAGTACTATAGGGAAGGTAGCAAACCCTCCCCCTCCTCTCCCTCCGTCCACACCCTTGATCATATCATAAATTGATTAGTTTTATAGAAACATAACTATTTGCAATATTCTTTTTTAATTTTATCGAATTTAAAATCGATAATATGAGCAAACTTACACAAGAGATCTTTTGAGGGCTGGAAGAACAAGATCACGATGTGCTTCGGTGCACCATAACTTAGATGTAATAAACACTTCTCCACGACTCTTAATAAGTCCGCGGCGTACCGCTTCCGCCACGGCTCCTCCGAGTGCTTCCTCAGAGCCATAGGCCGCGGCGGTGTCAAAGTGCCGATAACCAGCTTGGATAGCATCGATAAAAATTGAAATTAATTGTTCAATTGGTGGTAATTCTGGTGTTGTTGGTGCTGTTCCCATGCCTATTAGAGGCATTTCATGACCAGAATTTAGCATAATTCTTGGGACTAACATAGCCATATGAATAAGCACGTATTTAATTGGAACGATATAGAGAAAATTATAGGTTAATCAAGAGAATTTTGAGATGCAAGGGGATTTTGGATGTACAAAACATATTTAATCCACCTTATCTTGTTCATGAAGTGATTGATTTGATGTGTATGGACAATATGGTAGAAGTACCTAGCGATAGCTTATTGAATATCTAAATTTTAATTTTTAGAAATTAAAATTAATTTATAATTTAATTAAACTTTGAAAGTTAACAAAATTGATACTCGAAAGCGAAACATGACAATCATTTTATAATAAAAAAGTATTTTAAAAAACTTAAAATAGATTATATGATATTTTTGAAGAGTATGAAAGGGTCAAGTAAAAACAGGTAGCAAAATAATTGAAGGGTGAAGTAATGTTAGACTTTTCTCTATACTCTATTTATTTCTGCATCAATATATTTAAATAGATTTATTTAAAAAAGTAATTTTGAAATGTGGAAATTTTTAATTTTAATATAAATGACTATTCTTTGGAATTGTCACTTTCACCTCCAAGTTGGATGTTGCACTCCCTTAATTCGTTCAATAATAGTTGTACACTATTGATTGACATAAAAATTACTAAATCATCATTTGAATATAATAAGTATAATGTCTTGAAAAATACAATAGAAAAATGATTATAATTAATGATATGGATAAATTAAAAATTAAATATAAAATTATATTTTGATTTCACAAAGTTGGTTTTATGTTGCTTTAGTGGTCTTACGTGATTATTACTTCTTGACATAATTTTATTTTTTTAAATTGTGACACTCCCTAAATAAAATTCTGACTCTGCCACGTATATCTAATCAAACATCAACCATAGTCATACTTATTGATCCAATAATAAAAATGTAATAAACTTTTATTGCAACTGATCAAACAGTACCATAAGAACATAATTTTTTCAAACAAACAAAAAAAAAAGTAGTCTAATTATAATGACAATTTCTAAGCAGACATACACCCGACACCATATCTAGTATTAGGAAAAACAAGAAAAAGTCCACTACAAATAACTCCCACCATTAATGGAAAACTCCTCATAATTTCATCAAGTTCCTTTGCATGTCCAGGAAATAGACAAAGTGTCACTCTATGATCTGAAAATGCTATTGCCACAAACACCAAAACAGACATCATTGCATGTACAAAATCTGTCAACCCCACAATGTACCTAGTACAACAAAAAAAAGTTTAATTGTCAGTGAAAAAATGACTTTGAGCCGTGAAATCGACTAGCTATAACAACAACAACATACCCAGTGTAATCCCACAAGTGGGGTCTGGGAGGGTAAAATGCACGCAGACCTTACCACTACCACAAAAGTAAAGAGGCTGTTTCCAGGGGAGTGAAATCGACTAACTATATGAAAAAAAAAATGATATTTGTAATCAGAAAGAGAATCTTGTCACAAATTTGTGAAAGATATTTTGTCATAAATTTGTTATAAGTTAATAGTGTTGCGATTTACATCTCATGCACAAAAATATTGCAAATTAAAGTTTAGTCTCAAACCATATAATATCACAAAATTTTGTGACAAAAAAATCTTTAGTCAAAAATATTCAGTCACAAATTTATATTTTTCTGCTTCTCAAAATAGTGTTCGTCACCAAGGGCGATTTACATCTCACACACACAAAAATTTTGCAAATTAAAATTTAATCACAAAACCATAGATCCAACTGTCACAAAATTTTGTGGCTAAATTTGTATTTTTCTATTTTCTCATAAAATTAAAAAAATGGTGCTAATTTACGTCTCTCTCACACGCAATGACACAAATATTATAAATTAAAAATGACACATACCTTTCGTCTTTTGGCACATCAATCCCAAGTCCAGTCTTGAAAACTTTCAAACCTCTTGGTGTAACGAAACCATAGTAAACTTTCCCATCGGGACCGCGAAAACTATCGGTAAAATGAAAGAAAAAACATGACAAAGTGCAAAGTCCAAGAAGTGTCAAAATCATAAAAGTAGTAATTGGTGAACAATCCCCTTTACCAAATACTGATGGAAGTAACATTTCAAATGTTAAAAGCGTGCCTGTTGGTAAAAAATTAACAAGCAATGATGTTTTTGAAAGTGTTTTTTGAACGCCATTTGCCATTGCTCTTCGTTTTTTACCAACAACGATTGATGGTTCGACTAATTCTGAATTTGGAACATCAGCAGGGTACGATGAAGAATTATCGATGCGTTTCGATGCACTGTACATTTTAATTCCAATTCCATCGCTACGTTCCTCCATTTTTTTGAGAAAATGGTGAAAGATCTGAAGAAATGAAGTTTTATTCGTTTATTTATAGTTTTGGTTACGTAAATGCACTTACAATATTTTTTTTTTTGGATCTTCTAAACTATGGTTAACATACTGAACCAAAAACTGCCACGTGTCACCATAAAAAGTTTCTTAATTTTTTGTAGTATTAAAATTTAATTAATTAATAATTATCTATAATAAATTACAATTGAAAAACAAAACTGAAATCTAAAACAGTGTTTTAAAACTAAAGTGAGAGTAGTTTTAGAAAAATATTCATTTATAATAAAAATTAATCTTCAATTAACTACACTAATCTATGCACGTAGCCCCACTCCCCCATTCCCCACCCCCGTTAATTAATTTGCAGATTTTAAGTAACTTTTCAAATATAAATTTAATTAAACTTTTAAGTTCAGAATTTGAATTAAAACTTAACTACAATTTTTTTAGAGATAAGGTGGTTACAAACTTTTAAATTCTGACAGTGAGCAGTAGAAACAATTTTTTTATTATTGGAAAAAAAAAACTAAAATTTTCTGCTTTTTGAATTGATTTTTTTCCCTCTATTTTCTTATTCAGATAATGAATTATTCAAACTTGATTAGATAAAGGAATTTTGAATACACAAAGAGCAAATAAGGATATTTTAATGTGAACAACAATAAGTGTCGGATAACTTTGTCCATGATCGCTCGAGGTTTTGTCTCTTACGAGACTTGAACTCGATATTTTAGATTCTCAACCTACTTTGTTGGACACTAGGTCACATCCATGAATGCTCATACATATCGTATGTTCGAAGTATAAATGATTAGGAGCGCATCCAACATTATGTTCACGATTCGATTGAACCCAATTTTTCCAAGATTGAAATGTATATACATGTGCCAAAAACCAAGTATAGATAGAACTTACACTTGTGTATGTCAAAACCCCCAACGTCTAAATTCTGAATTCTTTCGCGACTGCAATGATATGCTGCTTTTGTAAAAGGTAAAATAAGGAAGAACTATTTGAACAGGAAACCATGTCGAGAAATGGCAATCTCAAACGCTTGCATTCTTTCTCCTCGAGCAAAACCATTTCGGTCATAAGATGAAATTTCATCGATGTTTAGATCAACACAAGTCTGCACTAGTTTCTCACCAACACGTTCTGCTGCTTCCTGTGATCGAGAGGGATAACGTTAGGAAATAACACCATGAATTGAAAATCCCCTACCGCTTGTAACAAGAAACATAGAAATTTGCGATAACATTACAACATTATGGTCTCAATGTGCTGTAGATACTCACTATGGTGCTGCAAGGTGGATCACCGCGGATTGATTTTTGCAAAGTGCTTCCGTAAAACAAACACTTCTTGTTCTGGTCATCTACAAGTGTAGCATACAACTGTTTTTCGGAGCAGAAGACTGAAAGTCTTGGTTTTTCAGGAGTGCCATTAAACTGTCAAGAGAAGTTTAACGATTATAGTGAATCAATCGTTAAAACGATTGAGTGAGCGAGCAAGAGAGTGAGTGAAAACGATTTTAGAGAACAGTTAAGATGAAACATTATATTCAGCAATGAAAATAGAAAGTAGATCAAGAATAACTAAACGAGAAGTCGACGGGAAACAAACTTACAAATACAGAACAAGACAAATGATGTTTCAAGACATCTTGGAACATGTCCAAAGATGTGAAGCAAGCTTAATCCACAAGTTTACAAATGCAAGAGCAGAGGTATCTATTCCTAATAAATATGGAGATATGCAATGTTTTAAACGTCGTGGTGTAGACACGAGAGTCTTTATAGAAGAGCCATGTTATCGAAGCCTGATGGTCTTTTTGCAACGGGTGAAAGCATGACATGGTGATCCGTTAGGTTAAAAAGTTGAAGTCTTTGTTGGGTACTTCTATACAAGTATGCCAAGAAACCAATAAACTCGTTGCATTTACCTTATTCAATTATGCACACTTATTCTGTTTCTAAGCAGAAACGATCAATCTGTGCTCAACATTGTACGATCTTAAACCCAATTACATTGACCCCTTGCAAACTGAACCACTAAATGCATCATTCCCAAATCTATTCCCCTAAATTAGTTTCTTCCTTCTATCCGAACACCAAAATATTGCAATCAAAACCATCATCACCAAATCTTTTGCACTACCATTACTACTTAGGTTGCAACATACCTAGTGTAATCCCACAAATAGAGTCTGGGGAAGATAATATGTACGCATACCATAAGCCCTAAAGTTATTCAGAGAACGGTTGCAAGACGAAAAAAATGACAGGATACTAAGCAAAATGAAGCAATAGGAGTTTAAACACAGTGAAAAAAAGAAACTACGCGACTACTAAACACTACTACAGATAAGGATAAGAGGATATGGGACTAGCCCCCTGCCTATCACACCTAACAAGCGGCCATACTCGGCTACCTACAAGTGATCACCTTCCTACCTTCCTATCTAGGGTCACGTCCTTATCGTAGCACATAAATGGGGCTACATGACATGTTTATCATGTATCCAATTTGACATTAAACGTTATCTTGCTGTGAAAAAAAAAAACATCAAGAGCCATAATTTTAACATACCTTTTTTCTAATTCGCCTATTTCGAAGTTTAGCACTCTCAGTCCTAGAATTAGCTTTAGCTGTAGCTTGAATTACCAATGGCTTCATGTCTAAGTCTACAAAGGATATTACAATATAGCAGAAATTTAAGTACACAACAGAATTACAAAAGAAAAACATTATGTAAAGCTAGAAACTTTAATCAATCGACAATAAAACTCACTTTTTTTTTGGATAGGAAGAATGGTATGTGAATGATTTGTACAACTTCCAAAGAGCTCACAAGTCTTGATTTTTAGTGAACAAACATTACTCACAGCCATTGTTGTCATTCTTATGGAAAGTTCCCAAAAGTTTTCACTTGTTAAGAGAAATCAAAGCAACCCCACTTCTCAAAAATGGACATTTGGGTTATCAAAAACTTCCATGGCTCATTGGGGAATTTAATCAAACAGGTAGTCTGCAAAGTACCTTCTTGTCTGTCATTGGCTTTTAATCTTATGCAGAGTATGAGAAGGAAATGGATTTATGGATTAGAGTATACTGGTCTTGGGCCGGGTATAAGCCCAAATTTAGTAGAAAAGTAAGTTGGGTCATTCACATAAATATACCTATTTTTCGAGGAAAAATATTTTATTATTTATAGTAGCAATATTATGATATTCCTTCCGTTCAACTTTACTTGGCCCCTATACTATTTGGTATGTCCAACAATACTTGCCCACTTTATCAAATCAAGAAAAAATTATACACTTAGTTCCTAATTTACCCTTATTATTAATTATAGTTATTTCTCTATTACATTTTTCAAGACATCGTGTTTATTATATTCAAAAGGTAATTTGATAAAATTATCTCATTATTTACTACTTCTTAATTCATGTGCTAAGTTAATAGGGGCCAAGTAAAGTTGAACGAAGGAAGTAAATGTGTACTTGTATTAAACGTGAATTATGCATGCAATATAAATAATTATAAGTGTTTAAAAATACGTTATGTTTGTTTTGCAAGAAATTGACACGATGTGTTAAAGTGTACTGTAATGTATTATCTATCAATAAAACTTGTATTGTATTATATATATATATATATATATGTTTTATAAAAAAAATTCTATAATATGCATTAAAATTGTATTATAAATGTAGAAAAGAATATATTATATAATAATAAGTATTTTTTAATATAATAGTAAATATTTGCATAGCATAAGTTCCAAGGTAAAATTTTTTTAAAAGTCATGTCTACAAATTAGATATTAAAAAACTTTGTCTCAAAACAAATTACTTCTATCTATAGTCGCTTTCAAATAGACACGTCATGATTGATGCTCGCAAAGCAGATAGCTGTCAGTTAACGTGAATTTTACTATATTATTTCTATTAATTATTTTTTTACCTGTTCTAGTTATAAATTTATAATATTACTTCTAATTATTTTTTTTAAGGCAGTTGAAGATCAACGTACCTGTTGCAACTGTTTAATTTTATCACATTGTTTTTATTAGTTATTACTCTAGGTACTTCAACTATGAATTTACAATATTACCTTAATAATTCATGTTTTTTAAAGGTAACTGCCGATTAACGTGTATGTTTCAGCTATTTGATTTTACAATATTATCCCTTATAAATTATATTTCAGTTGCTTCAATTATTAATAATTTAAAATACTTTAAAAATAAATACAAATTTTGGTTGACTCTCAAAATTTTATATGTATAATATAAATTAAAGCAAACTAAGTAACATATATTATTTAAAAATTACATACAAATATATTATAAATCACAATAATTAATTTATAAACTTAATATTATATATAAATTCATCAATATCACATAAAATCAAGATAAAAACCAATATGTATTGACTTCGTGCTTGACACATATTCTTGTAACTAGTATTCTCTAGAAGTGTTTGTCGTGCAATATTAATTGTGCCTAGCAAACTTAAATTATAATTAAGAATATGTTGATTCATAACTAATTGTAGAGGAAAATATTATTATGAACACGTGGCCACATAGAATAAAAGACGTAAGACTATAGAATAATGTTAAAAGGCAAATTATGTTGAGGTCCTAGAGGCAAATTATCTTTAAAAATCAGTTACAATAGAGAGAAACAGAATAAATACGAAATGAATTTAAAATTACGTGAAATAGATAAGAACGATTGAAATAGTTATTTTTAAATAAGATGGGATGGAATGAATAGTGAATTCCTAAAATTAATATGAGACACATTTTAAATTTTCTCTTTCACTAAAGTATTGATCGTGACAAAATTAAATTCAACACGTCTAATTTGTTGAAGTTTTGACGAGTTAATAATTCATTCATTTATCAGCTCAACTCATCTCAATCTAATCTATTTCAATCCATTTAATATTGAGTTTATATGCAATATAAATTTATCAGAGAGAGATCTTATCGAAATATTTTTTTTATTTGATATATTTTATAAAGTCAAATAAAAAAAATATAATTAATTAAATAATAAAATATTAAAAAAATAAAAGAATTATTTACATAAATAATATATTATATATTAAATATTATTCTTTTTTAAAATGCTTTCTTTTTATTCCACTTTATAGGATATTTACCTAATAAATTAGAAGAAATTTCTTCTTTTTTCTTTCTTTTCTTCTCTCTTTCTTTCTTCTCTTTTCTTTTCTGTTTGGTGTCTATTTTTTTTTAAGTTACCTTTTCTCTCTCTTTCTCCCTCCTCATCAATTCATCTTTTTTTATATTATACATTATCATCATAAATTTTTATTTAATATTATTTCAATAAATATAAAATATTTTTTAATAATATAAAATTAATTAAATTATATTAAAATATTTAAATTTTTACATAATACTTATAACATGTATTATTTACTGAATTTAAAACATATTATAGTTATTTTTTTTATTTTCCCTTATTAATGATGTTAAAATAATTACTATATTAAAAATGTTACACCGAAAAATAACTTTTGAAAAGAAAATAATTTGAAAAATCAAAAAAATCGATTTCAACTCAATTAATTTGAGAAAAATCAATTTTTTGAAATTCGAATAGAAAATAGAGTGGCCACCTAATTTTACGGATAATTAGAAAAACCTATAAATATTTAAAAAGATCTAACAGAAAACTCTTTTCAAAATTCAAAGAAATGAGTTCGAGTTCACATTTCCACTTCAAGAAGGTTTCCCACATGAAATGACCGCTAATTGCGGTTATCCGACGATTAAAAAATTTGACTAACTTTGACTTGAAAAAGAAGAAAAAATTTGACTAACTTTGACTTGAAAAAGAAGAAAAAATTTGACTAACTTTGACTTGAAAAAGAAATTGACTGATTTTGAGATTTGATTAATTTTGAAAGGACTTGACTTAATACGACAAAAAACGATTAACTATATTTGAAAATTGAACTAAATTATATCCTTGTCTTTACTTTTATCACTTTTATTAATTTATTTATTTGATTTTATTGAAAGAAAAATTTTAACTCTTTTTCTTTTAAATCCTTGTAAATTTCTTTGCAAAAAATGAAAATGAGTAGAAAGAAAAGATACATAAATCCTTATCTTTTCTTTTTAAAATTTTTTATTTATTTATACAAACATTTTTTTTATTTTTTATGCAAAACATTTTTTTCAAAATAGAACGAAATTAAACGAGCATAACATAAATGGTCATGGCGCCGGGAAGTTTAACTAGATTAGAACCAAGTAGAAGTGTTAAGAGTTAGACAAATATCACCACCAAATAAATACACAATAAACCCAAAATAAACAATATTGGGCTTGACAAGCCCAATTCTTTGAACACCTGTCCCATTTCTATATGTTTGGGCCTGCCAAGCTCATTAAACTTCCTTCAGCTGCTGCTCCTTTGCTGGCTCGAAAAGGAAAGACTCGGGCCTCCGTGGCCCAATGAAAATGCAGGGGAGGATTGGGAGAGTCCCAACGAACTTCCGAACCAAGATTCATACGAAAGAGAGAAAAAAAAAAGAGAAGTATATTAATATATGAATAAAGTATCACTCAAAACAGAGAAAAGAGAACTAATACATATCAATCTTTCGTGACAAAAGCAAATTGATCCCTTTAACCTATTAACGAATCGTATTCATATGCTTATAACTTAAAGGTGCGAAAAACAAGATTAAAGGACAAATTGCAGAAAAATCAAAATGGATGTATCCTAATATACTAGACTGAGACTAAGGTATAACATATAACTACTCAAGGCAGCATAGCGTCGTTCAAACCAACAGTAGACAAATCTAAAAAAAAGAGAAGATACAGACAAGAAAACAAGACCATATCTGCTATATTTTTAGCTACTGCTGATGTAACAACCGCACTTTTGAAGATACCAAACAGCGAGAAGCATACAACCTTCCTAACGTGCTGACAAACAATTTCCTCATAGTAAACAGGGCATGAAAAGTTAATATTTTTAAAAGTAAGCTATGACACGATTGTGTTTAAGGCAGTCTCAAGTTCAAGTTCAATATTAAACTCAAGCTCATATTAGAAACTTTACGAAACGTGAAGCTGAGACATCTCAAAACATTACTTCGAATGGGGAGTTTGAAGTCGACCAAGGGATCTCAACATGGGGTCAACATACAATCGAGACACTCAATACTTAAACCAAACTGAAAATATTTTATCAAAATGACAGTAAGCGAATACAGTCTCGAATCAGTCATGATACAACAAGTGTCAGACGGAGAAAACATGAGTATGATATTTAAAATGAGATCAAGATCAGTGAGATGAGAAGATTTCAGCAGCTATTGTAACAAGCAAGCAGAACGAATGCTGCAAACAGCCTCAACCAGTACCAGTTCTGGGCTCGACAAGATTAGGAATCATTCAACCATGATTCCTAACAGAACATAGTGTCGACTCGGCATAACAGAACATCTCCGGTCAATTTCATGATCAAACAACAACAATACCACAAAATAGTTTCACAATCAAACAACAATCAGTATCAATTTCATCATGACAGAGCATTTTTCAGCCATAGTGAGTCACATGCAGGTGGGAGCAATCCCAGCAATACTTTCAGTCACAATACATTATACTTGAACAAGAACGAGATCGTATTCGTACCTTCTTTGGGACAGCGAACTGGGACTTTAGCGAGCTGTCAGAGTCCACCACCAGCGGAGACTGATTCGTTTTAACCTCAACAATTTTGGGCTTCGAAATTATATGAGTTTTTCAAAATGGGCTTAAGTATCGAAGTGGGAATTTTGTGTTATTGCTCTGCTTTTTTTTCTCAAGATGATTTTCTGCCTTTTTTTTTCCTCTCCTTTTTCTCCCCTTCCTGTTATTCGAACCCAGAAGAACAAGAGCTAATATAGGCATGCACTCAGGGCAACGGACTGATCCGACCAAAAGGGCACGCATGAGGGATTTTCAGTCATGCGTCGGTTAGAAAATGGATTGCAAAGGGATAGTGTCAGCTTTGCAGCGGGTTGTCGGGGTTGGAGAACCGACGTGCCTGCTCGCAGGCTTTTCTCAATTTACTGGTTTTTTCTCGTTTTTTAGTTTTTGGTGGGTTGGAAGGGAATGGGGACAGGGGAAAGGGAACGGCATGCGGGGAAGGGCATGGCGTCGGGGAAGGGAAAGGGTTTGGGGAAGGGGAAAAGGGTTTGGGGAAAGGGGCGGCGCCGAGGAAGAAGAAGGGTTGGGAAGTGAGAACAGGGGTCTGGGAAAGGAAAAAAATGGGGAAATGGGGAAGAAGAGGGGTCGGGGAAAGGGATATACCGGGCGCGTGAGAACACGCGCCCATCTAATTAATTTAATTTTTTTTAAATAAAATAATTGTCCAAAAATCGTTAAAAATACAAATAAAGCTCGATGAGTAATTTGACACGGTGGAGGGTAAAAATTGGGTGTCAACAAAAAATATATTACTTATATTTTTCATGTGCATTAAAAAAGTTGATTGTACATATGAAGTATCGACGTCAAAATGTATTATAATTGTAATTTTTATTTATTTATTTTAATTAATGGTGTCAAAACATATTATATCTGAATTTAAATATTTAAATTAGTTTATATTTTAATATATTAAAATTGTATCAGTGAATTATATATGTATTTATATAAAACAAATCATCTGGTTTAAAGAATAGTTAGAAATTGTGTCAGTTTCATTCTCCTTCTTTGTTAAGAGTTAAAATTATACTAAAATTCGTAATTTCGATTAAAAAATATATTATTTATATAAATGACCCAAAATAAAATAAGCAAAACTTTGTGAAAGTTGAATCGGATTAAATTTTGACCCGCTCTATAATCCATTACTCAATCCATCTTGACTCAATCCATTTTAATCCAAGCAAATTTAAATTAAATTAGATCTTGATCCATTTATTTATAAGCCATTTACATAAATAATACATTATATAATATTAATTATCAATTTTAACATATATTTTAATTTTACTAAATTATTTTTTTTACCCAAAACAACAAAAAGGAAATAAAATCATTCCTCTCTTTCCTCCTCTCCCTCTCTCTCCCCGTTTTCTTAGTCACTGTACGTCTTCTTTCTTTTGGGGGGGGGGGGGGTTTTCAGTTTTGGCTTTTTTTTTTTTTTTTTTTTTCCCCTTTTTTTCTTTTTTTTAAATATTATTTAATTAACTATTCTAGTTTAAAATTTAGTTTGAATTGAATATTATGTAAATGTTTTTTTACTGTTCTTTAAATTAGAAAATTTATTTTATCTAAATAAATATAAATGTATTTCTAATACAATTTTAATGTATTAATATATAAATTAATAAATAATGTTCGAATGTTTAAAATTCAGGTATAATATTTTTTGACATCATTAATAAAAATAGATACAATTATAATACATAATTTAGTTTGAATTGAATATTATGTAAATGATTTTTT
>JAPFFP010000088.1:3475079-3517882 GCA_026153255.1 Solanum medicagineum | reverse complement strand
GATGGCTATTGCTTATGTTGCTCGTGTGAAAATACCTACTAGGAGAATAATAGATGAAATTCAATACTTCATATGTATTATAGATATTTTTAATGCATGTGGAAAGTAGAATATCAAATATATTTAGTATAATTTAATTATAAGTATCATGTGTAAATTTAAATATTTTAGTATGATTTAATTAATCTTACATTATTAGAAAATATATTATATTTATTAAAATAATAATAAAATTCATAATAATATAAATATTAAATATGAGGAGTTAAATGGAAGGGGGAAAGAGCAGAAAGAAAAAAGAGAAAGAGAAGGTAGAAGTGAAGAAGAGGAAGAAAAAGAAATATGTTTTTATAATTTATTGATAAAATATGCTATAAATTATAATATTAAAAAAATATTCTAAAAAAATAATATTTAATATATAACATATTATTTATATAAATATGTTATTATTTATTTAATTTATTATGATCTACTTAAATTTGATCCAATCGACCCGCTTATCATCCCTTATTGACCAAGGCAATCATGTGTATATTTGTCTGTTCAATTGGCATATCCAATGGTGCTGGTCTGCTGACTCATAGAATGAAAGCTACACCAACTAGTATTAAATCAAATCCCTCAAAAATATCTTCCATGTACCTGAAAAGATAAACATTAATTAATTAATTAAAACAAATAATAAAAATCAACTACTAAAACAGTTAACATAATTCCAGAATCTTCCACAACTTTCTGTGTGCTTCTTCTCCATCTTCTTTTCCCCTTTTAAAATCTTCACTTCATTTCAGTAAACAAATCTCTATTAACAATTTTTCTTATCGAAATTACTCTGTAATCCTCTCGTAATCAGCGTAAAATCATCATTAACATCATTGTTTATGGAGAATTTGATGAATTCTTCCACAAACAGAGATGTTTCTTTGTTTGTGCCTTTCATTTTATCATTCACCAACAGTTCAATTTCATCAGACCCAGATCAGGAAACGGATGAATCAACAACCCCATCCGATTTTTCCGATCGGATCATACTCGTAAACCCGTTAACCCAAAGTATGATTGTGATGCAAACCCGTTCGTCTTCTACTTTCGATTCATTTTTGAGTGATTTGATGAGTAAAGGAGGTCAACCGCCAGCTTCCAAAGCGTCCATTGACGCTCTACCGAGTGTTGAGATTGGTGAAGAAGATGAAAATAGGGAGTGTGTGGTGTGTTTGGATGAATTAGGGGTTGGTGATTTGGTGGTGAAAGAAATGCCTTGTAAGCATAGATTTCATGGAGATTGTGTTGAAAAATGGCTGAAGATTCATGGGTCGTGTCCGATTTGTAGGTATAAAATGCCGGAAGAAGATGGTGATTCGAACGATAAGAGTGAAAATCGAGGAAGAAGAAGAGAGATTTGGATAAGTTTTTCAGTTGGGAATCAAAATAATCAATCAGTTTCAGCTAATTTCAGTTCAGAAAATGAACATGGTCATGCACCAGAAGCTTAGAGACATTTTTTTTTTAATTTTAAGAAATATATATATATTTTTGTTTGAAATATTTAAGGATGGTTCAGAATAATGTTTTTGTATAGAGCCACATTTTGTTGTTGGTTGGATGGTGAAATAGAGATTTATCTTTTTTATGTTCAAATCATTCATTTAATTTCGGATTGGGTAAAATGGAGATATAAAAAAAGGAAAACTACACAAGTTTATAGATGAACTTTTAAGTTTTGGAGAAGATTCAACATCTTTTTGTTATCAAATCAATCATATCAACTGTTATCATGATTTATTTGAGAGTTTTTTTAATGGACAATCATTATTTATGAGGTACTAGATATGTTGTTGTCATATTTGTCTAATATTTTTATTAAGATAAAGGACGGGTTATAATTATTGAATACGCGATAAATTAAATCAAGTATTTTTTTTTTGGGCAAAAAAAAATATTTAATTTTGTAGTTTAATTTTTTCTTACATTGACTATGTAGTTTATTAAATTTAAATGTTATTTATTCTCACCCAGTTTGATGCTCAATACTCCTTCTAATATTCAATATGCTCATATCATTCAACTAATTTTATTAAACTCTCATCAATTCTATTATACTTTTACAATCCATTTCTTCATTTAATCATGAGTTCAACTTATACATATATATATATTTATGAAATATCGCATCGTTATTAGCTTTTTCAAAAAATAAATTTATTATTAGGAAATAAGGAAGATTATGACTCTCTCGCTTTATGTGTCTATATCAAAGTCAAAGAAAGTCTTGACAATTTGTTCTCATGAGAACATCTATGTTAAATGTAGATTTGAAACTTTAGGATGAATTTCACCTCTTTTATTTTAAAAGGAAAGAGGAAGTCTCGTTCTTTAAGATAATAGTTTATACTTAGAATGTTCAAGTTCAATAGCATGAGAATCTTCAAATACTATTCAATCCTCATTCATAATTTAACTCATTTCAATTTTAGACATTCACAATTGATGCTTTCAAGTTTAATAAGCACATAAAAATGATAGGTTATATGCAACATTCAACGAGGGTCCATACGAATTATTTTATAACCAGATACTTTACGTACTTAACTCATAATCACATCAATTTATACAGTAATACGTAAGAATTTACTAGGATTTAAGGATATTTTCAAGAACTCAGTTATGGAAACTCGAAGACCAAATTAGTCTATCAATTCTACTGAATAGAGAAATATCGCACATGAACGAACTCAATTCACATTTTAATCTACATACTTGGAACAAAGGTTGAACTCTCAATCATAGAAGATTTGACTTGATCTTTTGAATCCAAGCTTTCTCTTTTCTCCTTAGTCCTAGTTCTTAAAGCTTTAACGTATAAATGATGAAAAAATTACTTTTAGAAATTGATATGGAATTAAATTCAGCCTTAAAACAACGTGGGCTAAGTATAAGAGGGGTGAAAAAAAATCGAAATGCCCCTTATTAAAATTGTCATTGAATATAATGATGGAGCAGGTCCGCGATGTGGACTTGTTCCATTCCAGTTCATTTTTCAGCTTCACACATAAATCATATTTACAAAACATGTTTTATGCATAAAGAGTAAAAATGAGCTATGTTGGGGCAAGTCTACGACGTGGACCTGTCGCACATTCTTTTGGTTAAATAATTTTGTCAAAAAAAATTAATTCTTAAATTTCTTGTCCAAAAATTCCACCAAAATCATTTTGTACATGTTTTTGAATTTCTTTCAAATCCCAACTTGGTCTTAGCTTAAACAACTATGGACAATAGCATTTTTGGGGTGTCAGAAGTATCTCGTATGAAACTTCATCAATATATTCATACCCTATCAATATCATATATGATAGACGCTGATGTTCAGTGTGTGAATTTCAAAATAAATCTATGTCATTTTATAATAAAAAAGGAATATAGAAGTCATGGAGCATTTAAGAGTAAATACTTTTCTTTTTTAGGGTATGAGTGTGAGTTTTCCATATTAAAAATACAAATCGAAATGAGTCATCCTCCATTCAAATTTACTTTCAACTCAAATTGATAAAAATTCAAGTTTGGGTCATAATTCGTTCAATTTAATATGCTTAATTTCAATAATTTTAACATATTATCATTTATTTATTATAATTATAATTTGAATTTCAACTCCAATTTTTTTTAAAATAAATTATAAATAGATCACAAGAGAGTTGTCAATAGATTGTCTTGTTAAATCAGAATTGTTGACAATAAGCAAAATTGTTGTGACTTAACAAGACAATCTATTGGATAACTAAAGATCCAAGTTTGCTTATTGGGCTAAGACAAGATTTTGATTCATTTAGGCCCTTTTTTGGCTTTCACTTCAACTTGGGCTACTTCATGTTTTTCTTTAATTTTTGTATACCACTTTTCAAATATTCTCATGTGTGATTTCCATTTTCTTCCTTCTCTGAAAATTTGGAAGTTAAAAATACATTTGGGTTCAGAAAAACAAATCCTGAAGAGCTTTTCAAACTTCAATATAAGCCAAAACAATGACATATCCAGTGTAGTGTAATTTCACAAGTGAGTTTGGGGAATGTAAAATATACTCTGACCTTACTATTTGAGAGGCTTTTCGTGAAAATCTCGTCTAAAAAATATCAAGCCCCAAAAGTAGGAGAGTTTCCTGACATTCATATCTTTTTCATTTTCGTTGTATGACCATCAACATAGGTATTTTTAAATTTAAATTGTGTTACATAAAACCTATTAATAATATTTTTATCAAAATTTTCTTCTTTACTAGACATGAGTTAATTCCTTTTTTACAAGTTGTCACTGTTACGATTTGTTATTTATTTAGTTTGCTCTTCTTGCTAATTAATTATTTGATCATATCATTATGTTCTTAGAGTTTATATGATTTCAAAAGATTTAAAAATTATCTTGTATATGAAAATCATCAAATTTGTTCCTAATTTATATTTTGGCTCAAAGAATAGTTTGATCTAGAAATATTTTTTAATTTATACCGAATTCAACATTGGCATATTGATATGTGTATATTATATATAAATTCAAAAAAAAAAGTTTATAATCATAAAATTGTATTGTATGACTCCGAAATGACAAACTAACAAACTTTTTTTAAAAAAAAATGTAGGTGAAGTCTTCCCAACGAAAAACATATAATTAACTGTAGTAGAATAGGATACAACTTTTATAAAGTGTTTTCCAAAAAAATAACACTATAATATACATGAGATAAGTCATGATACTGTATTAAACTAATATTTAATAATAATATTACATAAAATAAATAATGATAACTAATTAAGTCATACGTGATAAAAATGAACGAACATAGTCAAAAAGTATTAAGTCATGCTAATAAATACCAAAACTGTCGAAATCGTCTGTTTCCTGTTCCTTGGCCCATAAAATCTTACCAGATGTCACCCGCCTTTGTCAGGTCACCTGGGCCTCTTGTTGGGCTCGTTGCGGACCCACTAATATGATTTTTTTGGGAAAGTTGTGCTGGACCCATTGCAGTGCCAGAATCCGTGGGTGTTATGAAATCACCTGTTTTCTGTTCCTTAGCCCATAAAATCCTACCAGGCATCCCCCTCCGCTGCCGGGCTACCTTGGCCTCTTGCCGGGCTCGTTGGCACTGGGCCACCTGGGCCTCTTGCCGAGCTCGTTGCGGACCCACTCATTTAAATTTTTTGGGAAAGTTGCGCCGGAGCCCCCAACAACGCCTGAATCCGTGGGCTAACACCCATAGAAAACTGCCGAAATCGTCAGTTTCCTGTTCCTTGGCCTATAAAATCCTACTAGGCGTTCCCTGCAGGCAGCCGACCTACCTAGGACTCTGCCAGTCTCGTTGCGGACCTACTCCTATGAATTTTCAGGAAAGTTGCGCCGGAGCCCCCTGCAGCGCTAGAATCCATGGGCTAACACCCACAGAAAGTTGCAGAAATCACCTGTTTCCTGTTCCTTGGCCCATAAAATCCTGCCAAGCGTCCTCCGCCGTTGCCGGGCTACCTGGGTCTCTTGTTGGGCTTGTTACGGACCCACTTGTATGATTTATCAGGAAAGTGGTGGCAGATTCCCCTACAGTGCCAGAATCGTGGGCTAACACCCATAGAAAATTGTCGAAATTGCTTGTTTCCTGTTCCTTGACCCGTAAACTCCTACAAGGCGTCCCCTACCTGGACCTCTTGATAGGCTCATTGCAGACCCACTCGTATGATTTTTCGGGAAAGTTATGCCGGAGTCCCATGCAAAGCCAGAATTCGTGGGCTAACACCACAAAAAATAGTCGAAATCGCCTTTTTCCTGTTTCTTGGCCCATAAACCTTACCAGGCGTTTCCCGCCACCGTCGGGCCACCTGGCCTCTTGCCAAGTGCGTTGCGGATCCAATCGTATAATGTTTTGAAAAAGTTTCCCCGGAGTCCCCTGCACCACCATAATCGGTGGGATAATACCCACAGAAAACTACTGAAATCACCTGTTTCCTGTTCCTTGGCCCATAAAATCCTATCAAGCGTCCCCCATCGCCACCGGACCACCTGGGCCTCTTGTTGGGCTTGTTACGAATCCATTTGTATGATTTTTTTAGAAAGTTGTGCTGGAGCCCCCTGCAGCGCCAGAATCCATGGGATAACACCTACAAAAAACTACCGAAATCGCTTGTTTCCTCTTCCTTGGCCCATAAAATCCTACCAAGCATACCCCGCCACAGCCTGACCACCTGAGCCTCTTGCCGGGCTCATTGCGGACCCACTCGTATGATTTTTTGAGAAAGTTGCGCCGGAGCCCCCAACAACGCTAGAATCCGTGGGCTAGCACCCACAGAAAACTCTCGAAATCATTTGTTTCCTGTTCTTTGGCCCATTAAATCCTACCAGACGTCCCCCGCCGCCACTGCCCCACTTGGGCCTCTTGCCGGGCTTGTTGCGAACCCATCCTAATCTGATTTTTAGTTAAGTTTTATATTTTGAAAATTAGCAAATTAACAAAGAAAAAAAACTCTATTACAATGATAACATATTAAATATAATTCTATAAGTGGTGTCCGGAATAGATGGTATGTATGCCGCCTTACATATCGCACAAATATAGAGAGATTGTTTTCAATAGACTTCCTCACCAAAATTGATGGAATACTATACAACGACAACAACGATAACATAATACCCAACGGCATCCCACAAGTGGGATCTGGGGAGGTAACATGTACTTTGACTGTACCACTACCTCATAGAGATAGAGAGGCTGTTTCTGAAACCCTTGTCTAAAAAATCAAGCCCCATAAGCAAAAAAACTAGATAATGATGAAATACTATGAGGTTACAAAATTGTTCACATGACAATATTTGAGGAGTGAAACAAATTAAACTATTATGATAGTGTAATTATTTTTTCTTATATCATCGGTGTATATAACTTAAAAGTCCTTGGATCCTTAGCATTTTTCAATTTACTCATAGAAAATGGCCTTGGTTGCTCTATAGTATTATGATTAATTTGTATTGATTTCTAAAACAATTACTAATAAATATTCCTTTTTGGTGTGCTTACAAGTTCCTAGTTCCTTGCGTGCATCTTTAGAAAAGCATAGCAATACATGGGATTCCTAGAACATATGGATTCTCCAAGTTTAGTAGTTCATACGCAGCTGAGTTAGAATATGTATCAGAAGAATAAGAACTAAAAAGGAGATGCCATTTATCTACACATATTCTCTTGAGTTGTTTTGCACCTATGGTAGAACAACTTCACTTTGAATAATCTTTCAACATCATATTCATTTTTTCCATAATTCAAATTGACTATCTAACTCCACCTGCGTGAGCTCGTTCACATTGCCAATTCAATATCTGCATAAAAGAGGAGGGTTGCCGAGGAAAATCCCAAATAATTTTTCTACCCTATAAAGGTAGGGTTAGGGCTGCGTATATCTTACACTCTTTAGATCCCAGTTGCGAGAATAAACTTGTTTTTCTTTTTTATTGTTCTGTCTATTGTGTAATGCTATCCATTTCGCATTATTCGTTAGTATTGCTCCCATATTTGTATCTCTTTTTTTTTTTTTTAACTATTTAGAATAATTAACAACCTCTCTATCTCTACGAGGTAGGGGTAAAATTTGTATTCACTTTGCCTTTTCTAGACTCCACTCGTTCACATTGCCAATCCCGGATCTGCATAAAAGAGGAGGGTTGCCAATGTTAATCGCAAACAATTTCTCTACCCTATAAAGGTAGGTTAAGACTGCCCACATTTTACCTTCTTCAGACCCCGGTTGTGAGAATAAACTTGTTTTCCTTTTTTGTTGTTCGGTCTGTTGTGTGATGCTATCCATTTCACATTAGTCTGTTATTATTATTGCTCCCATATTTGTATCTCCTTTTTCTCAAACTATTTAGAATAATTAACAACCCCACTATCTCTACGAGGTAGGAGTAAAATTTGCATACGCTTTGCCTTTTATAGACTTTACTTGTGAAATTATACTAATACGTTGTCGTTGTCAAATTAGCCATCTGTTTGTGGACTCATTCTTTGCACTAGAATAAATTCATGTACTTTTAGTAAATGTGAAACAGGATAAACAGGGTTGTGAATTTGTGCTCATTACATATCCAATACATATCAATATGGATATACTTTGAAAAATTCTCTTTCATTCACAAAACAATATACATACAATTATTTTTTTTCTATAAACAACATTACTAGCTGTAGGAATCAATGACTTTTATATTTATATATATAGAGAATCAATAAAGTATAAGCTTAGTTAAAACATCACTAAATACACTTCTAACCTAAGTTGCGCACACTCTTCACTTTCAATGCTGCACTCATGTTGGATTCTCTGGAAATACACTACTTTTGGTTAATCTGACATGCACCCGCTGACACTTTTGAAGAGTCCGAGCAACATAGCTTCTAACTATACTCATTGAGTTGCTCTACTTCCTTGGAGTTCAAGTCTATAACTTTTGGACCAATTTCATCATACTCATTGGGGCATTTGCTATTCAAATCAATTGTCTCAAAAAATCTTTTACCAGATGATTGTTCATCACAAATGTTACTTCTACTTCTTTTTTTCCCTTTAGTTTCTTGATTCAATGATAGACAAATAGAAGTACTATTCTTAATGTTCTGCATATCATTCCAATCTTCCTTCCTTGCTGAGCTCTCAGAAGATGTTAATGAACTTTCAATCGAACACAAGATTCCGCCTTTCAATGTTTTCGTGTGTGTGTCTTTCGAGATTGAAACATCGATATCTGTTATGGCTGATAATGAAGAACTTGGACAACATCCCATGTTAACCATTGAAGCTAATTGAGAGAGTTCAGCTTTAGCAAGTTCAACTCCAGAAGAAGTACCATAACTTGCTAGTGTTTCTTGTGCTTTCCTTAAAACTGATTGTAAATACTTCCCTTGAGCTTCAATTCTAAGTTGTAAATGTCTTTGTACCTAAAATAAGTGCAAATTTGTAAATACTAAAACGACAATAACTGCGCCTCAATCCCAATAAACTTGGAGCCTCTTAAAATTTTGCAAATTTGTATGTATTCTGAGGATTTATCGCCACTTGACTAGTTTACGTTGATCGTTAGCCTAACAAACTAGTTTTAAGGAGTGACGATCAGTGTAAAACTAGTCAATTTATGATACAAATTAGTAAATATTTTGGAAAAGGATGCACATATATGAAACTCAAGAATATATTCATATTTTTGGATAAAGTTTACCTCAATTTGTTGATGAAGTTTCCTTTGTACTTCCATTTGCATTTGTAAAGCTCTTGCTATTTGGCAACTCCTAAAAAAAATATTTAACTAGTTAGTTGTTGCAAATGCTTGCAAAACTTTTATGTTAGCCAGCGTCGGATCATAAATTTTGAATCAGATTTTGAAAATTTATCTTCAAATATTTTCAAGTTCCCAAAAACCGGCTTGGATCACGTTTTGGGACTTTCACTTGACAAAACTTGATTTTTTTTCCCACATAATTTCAAAATCTATGATCAGACGAGAGCTTAATTTATTGCATTCAAAGGGGAAGCAATCATTACTCCTTCATCTGATTCTGAGATCCATCACAAACTCCCAAAGATAACTTATGATCACTCTGAGACAACTCTGTATCAAAATAAGCCCTCTGCTTTAAGCCTCTGTCATCATCATGTACTGTTGCACACAAATCCAGTTTATCTTCTTGTTTACTTTCATCAAAAGATTGATCAGTCACTTGACTTTTCCCAAGACGATATTTCTGTACAACAAAATAAACAATCAATCATATCAAAGTCATGCATTTTTAGATGATCCAATAGGAGTACCGTGATATTTTTGTAGAGTCCGAGCAATATAGATGAATGTGACAAATGAGACAGTTACCTGTAAATGGCTTTTGAGGTGATATAAAGTTAGTCCATGAATGTTCATCACTCTCATCAATGATTTTGGTGTAGCCTCTTCATTATCAATCAAATAAACGATATTAGAATTTGTAACAATAATAAGTTGGTTACACCTGTGTCAATCTACATTTTTGGAGGATCCGAGCAACACAGGTATATAAAAAGTACTACTTACTATCTGGACCTCCTAGTTGAGAGACTGCATCGACGAATCGTTGATGGAGATCAGGAGTCCATTTTAGTCTAGGCTTGGCATCACTTGATAAAACTAAGTTCATATCTTTACTTTGTTGTGCATTTTGATCAAGAGCCATTTTGGTTGGTTTATTGCTTTTTGTTTTAGAATGTACAAATGTATGTGTATTTTTTGAATTGAAACACATAGAAAATAAAAAAGGTTGCTTTTGTGTCTGAAAAATGTGGCAAGTCTTATAGTTGTATATATAATTGGGAAGTTTGTTAAGGGTGTCCCATGTTGTTTTCTCACTCCATATCTGGAAACATATGTTGTAAGGGAATATATGCTCTCCTATGAGCGGTGGCCCTTCTTTTCTACCATTTCCCATTTCATATCAAACTTTTTCTATTTTAAAATTATTTTCTTATATTTCCAAGTAATTTAACCTATCGCACTATTTTCTTGTAGTTATATTTTGTTTCAGAATACTTGGTCATACTCTTTATAGTATTTTGTCATAAGTATTTTACTTCAGTTATTTCTTTTCTTGATCCACTTGATTTTTTTTATTGAACTGAGGGTTTATCGAAAACTTTATCGCTATCTCTCAAGATAGGAGTAAGGTTCGTGTACAATCTACCTTTCCGTCATACTTCATCAATTGTGGTATTACACTAGATATGTTGTTGTTGCTAGTGATTTAATAATTTTTTTTGAAATGCTTTATCATGCTTTCTATGGTATTTTGTCATGATTTCTTCACTTTCATGGTTTCTTTTTCCGATTAGCATTGATATGCTTTCCTTGATCCTAGTTGACAGTGCCAGAATTATTACTAAGAGGGTTTAAATTTGAAAAAATAGCTACACAAACTAATCAAAGCGGGTTGGATATCTACTATATGTGTGTGCGTATATATATATATATAATTATTTTAATCATATATAAATGGTTTAATTTATTGTGAAAGGAGGTTCATCCGAACCCTGTACCAAAGGAGTAGCTCCGCCCCTGCTTAATCCTATAGTCTATCGAAAACATCTTTAACTCCTAAAATAAAGATAAAATTTACGTATACTCTACTTTTTTATGATCATATTTATGAAGTTATATTCATGAAATTATATTGAATATAGAATGATTGACTTTATTTGTGATTATCCTAAATATATTATTGTTTACTAGGGATATTTAATAATATCCCCTTTTCTCTTTCTTCTTTGACTTGAAAGGGTGTGTGAGAGAATCTATAATAGAGCAAAAACAAAGAAAGCAAACACATTTCAATTTTGAGTCTCAAAAGGAGAGAAAAGGGAAGGAAAAAAAAAGTGTATAATTTGTTTTTACCCTCCTGTTTTTCCTTCTTATTTCTCTTTCTTCTGCTTTGATTCCCCTATGAAAATAGGCAGCCCCACCATTATATATAATGGAAACTAACTTTACTTAAATCTTAGAGGAGCCTTTGATGACAACAACAATAACAACATAGTGGATTTCATAAGTGCGATATACGGAGGTTAAGATGTATGCAAATTTTATTATTACTTTATATCGATAGACTGTTTTTGGAAAATATTAGGCCTCAAAGCAGAAAATACTAGATAGCAGAAAACGACTAAAGAGGAAAGTAACTGAAAGAGGGGCCTTTAACGATAACAATAACAATATATCCAGTGGAATCTCACAAATAAGGTATGAGGAGGGTAAAATGTATGCAAACCTTATCACTACCTTATAAAGATAGAAAGACTTGGAAGATATCGTCTAAAAAATATCGAACTCTAAAAGCAGAAGATGCTAAATATAATTTTTTGAAAAAACTATTAAATAGTAAAGCAAATTAAAGAGGATCCTTTGATGCAAGCAACAAAAAGAAAAAGGAAAAAAAATAAAACCTATATATTTTTGTATTTCTTTATTGGAGATATTGATCAAAAGGGATTCTTTAAAATAATTATTTTCTTTTTTTTTTCCTTTCTTTGTTGTACATAATTATTTTCTTTTGTAGAGAGGTGTGGTGGTATTGGCAGATTCTATTTGTTTTTTTTAGGGATAAAGGAATCAAGGAATCTAGTAGTAATATATTATTATTTTTTTCTTTCTTGTACATAATTATTAATTTTCTTTTATGTTTTCAAGAAGTACTTTAAATGAGTTAAGAGATAATAATGAAGCAAAAACAAACCTTTCAAATAGCACTATGAATGAATTAATTAATTATCCATAGTATTAGCCTTAGTGTCTTTTTATGTCTTCATCAATCTTTGAATTTTCAGATATACTACAAGTATATGCTTGTTATCTACTATGCAAAAAAAATGGAAGACAAAAAAGAGATAGAAGAATGAAATCAACAGTTAATATTATTATTTTAATTTAATCTGAAAAGGAGCAATAGTGTGACAGATAATAATGAAATGAAATGGAATCAAAACTTGGTAGAATTATTCAATGGGACCTTTCCCTTGTAGACAATTTGGGAAGATCAAGTCCGTATTCTCGATTCACTTTTACTTATCATTATTTTATTTATTGAGGTCATATTATATGAACTTTAATTAATATTTTAAGATGTATTTTTTATCATATTAATATGAGAAAGATTACAACTTATAGCATTTTTTGTATAGTTTTCAAACCATCTAAAATTTTAGATTTCAAATATTAAATTTGACTACTTCAATTTAGCTTTAATGTTTAATCAAGTTGATTTCGAAAAATAAAACAATGACAAGTAAAACCGGAGTATCATTTATATATCATAGCCATCTAAATCGGGAATTTAAGATTTCTAGAATATTTAGTGTTCTATATATTATAATAAATAAAACTAATTTATGATAATAATTAGTATTATTTGTATTTATAACTAACAACCAATACTTTAGGTAAATATTGTTAAAGCCTTTAGTGATTCTGATGATAATAACTTAATTGTTGCTTAATAGTTTTACGCAAAAGTTTACTGTAATTAAATATCTCTTTTATTGCAATGATAATTTCTCAATTTTAAAATTTATATACATAAAATATTTAATTTTATAATAAGACCACGAGTTCACATGTTCTATTTTTAACCTATAAATTTACCTTTTGCTATGTTCCAATACCAACTAGTTGAAATGAGTTATATGAATCATTTATGTTCAATTTCTTAAAGATACACGTATACTTTGTTTGGATGTTATGTATTGTTTCACAGGTATTGCATTGTGTTGTGTTGTATTGTATCATATCATATTGTTTTGATGAATATAATATGTGGATAGATTGTATTGTTCTCGATCGGTCATTATATAATATCATATATTCATAATTTTTAATAAACCTATAAAAAATTATAATGTATATGATAGATACCATGAAAAGATTGGGTAAAAGATAAAACATAATTATTAAATAATAAATAAAAGTAAAAAAATGAGAAAAAGATATTAAAATAACGATGCAAGCACCTCAAATTGGTCGTTACAGAAAATGTGTTTTTTCATCGCTACCTAAAGATGGATTTGAACGGTACGATATAATAGAATTTAAGTAACAATCAAAACAAACATTGTATTTAAACTTACAATACAATACAAATACAGCGGGTAACAACCATCCAAACAAGGGGCTAGATACATGTATTTTGCTAATCAATATACTAAAATAAGAAAAGAAGCAAGCAAAACAGAGTGAGAAGCGAGCAAGATAGTCATATATCTCAGATACATATAAATTCACTTAGATCAACGCTTTTAGAATAAATTATACCTAATTTTGATTTCATATCATGATATATATGTATCTAAACGTTTTAGATACTTTTTATGTATATATCTATTGTAATCTTTTTTTTTCCCCATTTATCCAAGAATATAGCAATGAAACGATTAAATTTCCTAGCATAAGGCTGGCATATGACGAATAAATTCTATATTTGATTGGTGTTTGGCTGAAATGCCAAGATATTCATAATAATTATCAGTACACTTTATGTATCTATAGTTTAAACTCATTAAATTCAAAAAAAAAATTATATTATTTTCTTAAATTATGTGTTACTTTCTTATCTTCTTGATTTAGGCAAAAAAATAAAATAAAATAAAATAAAATAAAAGTAGCTTGATAATTTTATTGCTGATCATCACATTTTTTTTAGTTTTGCTAATGATAGCTTAGGTGATGGCAGAAATAAAGATCTTATTATAAAATTTTAGGCTTTGTTATTGAAACCATGTAATTAGCATATGAATAATAACATGAGTTAAAGCGGGTAAATATATGTGTTGTGTAAAATTAGCATAATTATAATGGGTTTAGAAATTGAAAATCTTATTAATATTCAAATAATAAAGTAATTCAAAATTACTTAATTTAAATTCTAATTCAATCGGTAATTTCACGTATAAAAATGAAACATCTTGGGTGAATAGAAAACCAATCAAGTTTGTAAGACAAAATTAACTTACCTAAAAAAATTAGGAATTTGGGCGAAAAAAAAAAGGTTTTTAGCTCTCTATTATCATTATTATTGTTATCGTCTTTGATCGTCGAATCGAAAGTCTATCAGAAATAATATTTCTATTCCTTATAAAGATGGAAGTAATGACCGTATCCTAAATTCTAAAATTTAGACTGGTTTTATTATTGTATGGGTTGGTTTTCTTTTCTTTTTTTTTTCTTGGTGATCTTACTATTTTTTGTTAATTTTTTTTATAGATATTTTAATTAGATTTTTTTAATTTTTGTATTTTTTTAAAGTTGTTTGAAAGTATTTTTTTCAATCAAAAATCTTCCTAAACAAGCTCTCTATCTCACATGAAACAAGGATAACCAAGACCTCTGCACAATATTTTGCTCTTTAGGATCTCTATTTATAAAATCATAACGAATGTATTTTTATTATTTCAAATAGATCGTAATTCTCACTCAAAATCTAACTAAAGTCTCAAAAAACGCGCCCCAACTTTATTTTATACTTGAAAAGAAAAGGCACCCACCCCACGCCCAACCCTCCTCCCTCCCAAAATATACATACATATACATATATATAGAAGATAAATTATCCCTAAAATATTCTTGATCCACTTGAGTCCAAGTCAATAATTTAAACCCAAGTCAATGATTTGGATGCTCCAACAAAAAAGACTTTTATCTTATTAATCTTAGACTCCAATTTAAATGATATGGAATTAGGTCATTCATATGGAGTCTTTCCTATCATTTCTAGGTAAACAATTTCATTAGAATCATATGATTGATCAAGCGGTAGTAACTCATATCACGAAAGAAAAATTTTGAGCAATGTTCTATTACTATTAATGGGTGGTTCTGCTATTGCTTCAACCTCAAATCGTTGTTAAAAAATATTACGAAATCGTTCAAAGAGCTAAAGTACACTTGATCTGATCTAAAGTATACCTCAAAACTCGATTTTCAGGCTTTGTCTTAACCTAAGTTAACTCTATGTAGAACATCTTTTAATATCATTACAAACGTTAAAATGTTTATAAATGCATTTCTTGAGCATCAATTGTTGTTTAGGTGACTAATTAGAAGTTGTGCCATGTGGTAGTGACCTATCCTTTGCACTATGAGCTAAGCTAGTTAGTATTATGTGGAGAAACATAATGTACCATACTATTTACAATGTCAAAATGAAAATTTTATTAAGGGAGGTCAAGACTTAATCATATAATTTTTTATATACATAAAATAATTTTTTTGACGAAAGGTGTTCGTTTGGCCACCCTGAATTATATGTGGCTATGCCAGTGCTGCATACTAACGTTTCAATTGAATTTATAATTTCAAAACTGTAATACCTCGTCAAATAGTAAAAATCTAAAAAATACCCCAGACAAACTAAAATTTTGCACTAACCAACTCATATGATTGACTTAACCCTCCCCCCTCCACCCCACCCACCCCACCACCACTTGGTTAGGGTGTGGGGTGTAGGGTAGGCGTGGGGGTGGGGTTCTTTAATTACTTCTCTTTTCTTCTTTTCCCTTTAATCAACACACGAATGTAGAAATTAGAAAAAAAAGGTCCATAATAAATGTACTACATTACACAAAAGAAAAACATACATAGAAGATTAGTGTGCTTTTTTAAAAAAGCCTTAAACCACATCCACTGGATCTAACTAAGAAAAGAGAGTTATTATCAATGCATAAAGCAAAAGAAAGAAAGGCAAAAAAAGGGACAAATTAAATAAAAGAAGGCCAAAATGGCAAACAAACAAATCATAAAAAAAGTCAATTCAATTAGATCAAGATCAATCTTGGGATTTAATTTCTTTTGGTATGGCCAAGAGTTGGATGGACTTGGAATCCAAATCCAATGATTGAATCTATAAATTTTTGCCTTCTTAGTGCACTACATTCACTTGGTCTGATTCATTTTTTCTAAAGATTTTAAAAGACTCAAAAAATTAGATTCCAACTTATATATATAAAAATAAAAAATGATATCCAATAAATGTTACACTACTAGTAACTATACTAGGCTTTTTAGCTTCTGATCAAGTCTATGTAATAGTTGGACTAGACTTCCTTCCTAGGAAGTGTTTTACCTCTACAACTAGGTTTTTATTGTAATCTGAATTAGTCAAATTTCAAAGCGGAAAGTAGATATAGATTGAAAAAAAAAGAGATGACCATATATTATTATAAAATATGAAGTTGCAGTCCTTGTTACTATTAGAAATAACGATTTTTCTTATCACAAATTAATGAGAAATTTATGCTGTAAAGCATAATTTTTAAAATTATTTCTCATCAAACCAGCTCACTATTGCAAAACAAGGGTGGTTGTTAATATTTTTGTGTTTGGAGATCAACTAGAGATGAGTTGAGATTTGAGAAATTATAAGCGAATTGTTTCAGCAGTGGAACTAAGATTTTCACTAAGGAGGGTTCAAAAGCAGGGTTGTTGCTAATATTTTTGTGTTTGGAGATCAACTAGAGATGCATTGATCCTTATGAAATTATGAGTGAATTATTTCAGTGGCAAAACTAGAATTTTCACTAACGGGGTTCAAAATCTATAGAAGTAATTAAACACATGAAATAGTCGAACGGGGTTCGACATCTTCTATATATATATAAAATATTATTTAGTCATGTATATAGTATAATTTTCTGTTGAATGAAATTTCGGATGAACCTCTTAAACATAGTATAGCTCCGCCCCTGAATTATTCTATGAAAATGGTTTGACTCTCAAGCTAGATAATTGTTTATTTCTGACTCCGCAACTGATTACGTTGGTCATGTTGCGTATGGTTCAAGTTGGAATAAAAAGAATGAAGGATATGATTGGATTTTTATAATATCTTAATTATATGTCTAAGATGTGTGAAAATCAAGAAAAAAAAGAAGGGAGTAATAGAAGTATCTTTTTCTTTTCATTTTTTCTTGCTTTAATATATTCCATTACAAAGTAAAAAGGAGATTCTAGGATGATGCATGATGCCTAATATTGAGTAGCAAATACGAGATCGAAAAGTCATTTAAACTAAAGTATTCTTGACATTGATCATCAATTATTATAGTGTTAGAGGACCCATATAGATAAATGTATATAAGAAGTGATCTCTTTTTCACAAATCCAGAAGCATTGAAAGGAAAAAAAAGATATTATTTAAGGTTACTGCAGAGTGATAAATATATTTTTATTTTAATCAAAAATATCATTGACATAGAATTGTTGTTGATAAAAAATACTTTATCCTCAAAATATATCTATATACTTTTAGATTAATCGAACCTCAAAATAGCTATTGAATATCGAAAAAATTCTAAAATTTAAAAAGGAAAAGAAGAATATATGGCCTCATGAGGAATCCAAAAAAGTGAAATGAAAGGAACTAGTCACAATCCCAACAAAGAATATAATTCATATCTATCCCCCCAACTGTTTTTATTTTACCCCTTTGGAACGTGTATATATATATATATATATATATATTATAATTGTCTTATTGATAATGACACAGCATTATGTCATTCTTACCTATCTTAATCTAATAGTATCATTTTCTTCTTTTTCAAAATTCTTTTGTTGGAATTGAATGGTATTCCATGACTAGGCAATATAACATTATTGAAAGTGTAAATCTATAATGGAAAGTAAAAATCATGACTCTATATATCATATGATATCGCCTATATTAGTAAATGAATATTGCACCTACATAGCTTCGACTTGCATCTTAGACGTGTATGATACTAATATTTTTGAAAAATTAAGCACCATAGACCTTAAAAAGGAGCAAAAAATCAAGATTTGAACGTTAAAAATTTGAAATTGAATTATATCTCCTTCCGTTCAAAATTTATACATTCGAATAACTCTATAGCTTCTTCACTAGATTCGTCCATGATTAGAGGGGTGAAATGAAGTAACTAGAGGTACTAAGTTGAATTTTGCTCCTAAGTTTCTTTTATTGGCCAAGCAAAATGTTCTAATCATAGATTAGATTGGTCTAATTTTAGTTAAAATTCCTTCTTTCTTCATTAATCATGATAACAAAGTAACATGATTAAGATTCCTTAATTTCTATAAAATAATTAAACATATGGTGAGACCACTTCAAATGTGGAGCACCCATGCAGTCAAATTCTCAACTTTATTAATTTTGCTAAATAATAAATATTCATCTTTAACTCTATATTATCACAAATCCTATTATTTATGAGCTATTTAGCAACAAAGTAATTATTAATCAATTTATGAAGGAATATTATTAAAAATTTCTCTTCTCATGTCAAAAATGTTAGTGTGAATGTAAGAAACTTTTTCAAGGAATTTATGAGTTGGATATATAATTTTCTTTTTTCCTTTTTCATCCCACTTATGTACTGTCTGTTAATATTAGAACATTTATGTTTGCAGACCCCACAATTTCATCCATGAAGACAAAACAAAATCATTAGAAAAATATTCCTTACATGTTATTTTGGACAAGGATTGCCATTTTTTCAGAATTTCCTCAGATGATAGGACAGACATTAACTCAAGTGAAGCACCTTTGCCTAAAACAAGCTCCAAATAAAATAGAGTAAAAATTTTCATTACGTGGATTTAAAATATAAATAAGTAAATAAAAGAAGAATATTCAAGCGAAATCAACATTTAGATAGGCTGGCTCTTTAAAAAGCGCGCTCTTCTAATCTCATTTTGATAGAAAGACATATTGATAACTATCCCAAAGAGGCTTACTATTCAGTTGATAGATCAGTTGAGCCAGCCATGATCCCTAAACTCACCGAAGCAGCAACATATGCAACTGGAATCATAGCTTTCAATATACTTAAGGAAAATGAAATTGTAGAGTAGGATACGAAAGTGTATTTATATACAATGGAAAGCCCCTATAATCCATGGATGACCAACGGACCAGGGTTCATAAAAGAAAAGCAAAGAAAGGTTTTATCATATTTATACACACACACACAAATATATATATACACGCGCACACATATATATATACACACATATAGTTCCAATGAAGATCAAGGTTCGAATGGATCTCCTAGCATTTCCTGACTATGCACATGGCTCCAATAAAACTCATTTCTTGATACATAAGTTATATACGTTGACAACAAAAATATTTTTTATGTGTAAGAAAATGCACGTGTTGGTTATTATTTTTATCAGATTATCGATCAACTTATAAAAACAACTATGGGCATCACATACTCTTCAAAGGGCATGTATCTATAGAAATTTGGCTTGTATTTTTGGCATATTTATCTGTTTTTGAATTTGAGAAATTGTGGAAAGAAAGGAGACTAAGACTTAATTCTTGAAATGTAGGATTAAATTGTTAGTTTTCTTTTGTAAGGAAGTTTGGAGTTTCTTGGTCATAAATTATTTTTATTTCCAGTAAACTTTTTTTTAATGTGATTTGCATTCCAATTAGACAAATAGCAGTACAACAAAATAGACATTTAGAGGTAATATCTATTATAAATATTCATAATAGATATAATATAACGATAATTATATCATTTTCGTATTATAATTATAGCTAAAATTCTCTATTTGTTATAGTGTATAGCTCAGCATATAAAAAACAGATATAGTACCTTGTGAAATATTTTCTATTGATATGCCTGATAGCTGTCTTAAGACTAAGGTGAAAATAGACAAATTTTGAAATTAATAAAAGGACACAGGACAGAATCTTTCTCTCAAGCCAAAAAATGTTTGATGTGTCGTTTTGGTTTTAGTTGTACTGATCAAAATTGTTCTTGAAGTGATAATTTTTGTATCGTGACATCTTTTTAGTTAGCTAGAATTTATTATTTCAGTCAAATTAAATCTCGTAAAATTATATTAAATATTTAACGATATATGTTATACTTTGCGAAAAAATCAATCCTTATTTATCGATCACATATTCTTTGGCAAGAAATTCAAAATATATGTCACCTTATAAAATCATGAAGGCATGAATTATTTTTTCTCAATTGGACTCTTAAATAAGAGGACATATAGTCATTAATTAGTCATTTAAGGATGATATTAGGGTAATTTAGTCAAATTTCTATTTTTAATCATGAATTAGTAAATTTTGTGCTGACGACTAGCCGACGGTAACTCGCTTTTATTCGAGAACTAGTTACTCAATCTGGTGCAATAATGCACGGATCCAATAATTATTGATAAAGTTATTTTTAATGATATAATTAAATATTATTTAATTATTTTATAAATATTATTAATATTAATTAATTGTAGTTTAATGATTAAATGATTTTAAATTTTTACTCTAACAAAGGGCAATATCGTAAAATCACTAAGCAACTCCTTTTAATAAATTGAATTAAACAATTTTCGAAATATTTTTATGGGCCCTTCAATTGTGAAAATTAGTTGTTAAGGGTAATATTGTAAAATCACTAAACAGTTGTTTTAAAAAGATTCAATTAAAAAATCTCCAAAATATTTTTATGAGTCCCGCATAATGTATAAGAGGAAACAGATAGCTCAAGCAGGCGTGTCGACCTGCTGCCTGCTTGAACTGCTTCAACTATAAAATCCCTAAAATATTTTTATGAATCAGACAAGCAGGCAGCTCAAGCAAGCATGTCAACCTGTTGCCTGCTTGAGCTGCTTCAATTCCCTCTTATCATATATATATATATACACAGTAATGTGAACAACTTCATATAAGCGAAGTTATTTACTTCTTTTTTTTGTTAAATTTTATTTTCTCTTTATTTGTTATGATGATTATATCAGTTGCGTTTAAATGGAGAAACATGTCAGTAAAGACTCATATAGCCACAACAACTCGTTTGGAATTGAGGCTTAATTATAACTTGAGTACGGAATCAAGTTTATGAATTGTTTGTTTCTCAAACTATATTGCCTGTTTATAATTTGTTTTTCAATTCACTTTTCATTTTCGAGATTATAGTACATCTAAACATAAATGATGTTTAAGATATCATTTGCTAAAAATATAATCAAATATAATTTCATCTTCAGATTCAATTTCAACTCTGAGTCTCCGTAAATTCCAAATAAAGCACTCCAACTTTGTAAATTTTCAATACAACAAAAAATATTTAAAATTTATGGCCCAATGCCTAGTTATAATGTGATTAATGTTGGGATATAAATTGAGCACAAAGACTACGGTGAAATGAAAAGGACTTAACAAGAAGTCCTGAAGTTCTTTTTACACCTACATTTTTGTAATATAGTATGAGTTTGTAATTGAAGATTGGGGAGGTGAAGAGATAACTAAGAACCAAAATTTCGACTGCCTATAATGAAATAGCACAAAAAAATCGATATGTGAATAATATTGTTAGTAATTCGTGAGGCTTATTCATTGTAACATTTAAAATAATCTTGTAATTTAGTAATAGTAATATCACAGCGGTAGAAAATAGGAATATAGGTTCAAGCTTTGCCCAATCCTTTATCACCGATGGACTTCTAATATACACGGATAGTGTGGTTAGTTCGAGAATATAATGAAGGTTTTACCCTCTTCTCTAATCTCCCTAGAAATCAATATGTACAAATGGAGTCTCTCCTTCTTTAAACAAATAAAAATTAAACCATCTCATATTGTCTATGATCCTCCATGACTTTGTGTTCCATATTTTTCCTTTTTGATAGATATTAGAGCTCTAGTCTATTCTCAATGATCATGTACAAAGTTTAAGATGCTAAATTCAACATTGTAACTTTTTGCACATCAATGATCAAATGGAGAATTTTTTTTTTAAAAAGTCCGAGAAATTTTTATATGTCTTGAATTTTTTTTTATAACGTAACTCCCTAGACCTACAAAAGAAAAATGATATTTCCTCACACACCAAGACATTATGACTTAAGTTGTTTGAATACAATTAAAGTGAAACAAGGTTAACAATAACAAATATTTTAACAAGTAAATATAATATTACATTAGATATATATAAAATCTGCGTAGATACTATCGATGGATGTTGTTGTTGTAAAATGGTGATGGATGAGAAGTTAGCTAGTAATTGCATTGTAAGTGGCTGACACCTCAGATCCACTTAAATGCTATTATTATCTGATGCTTTCCATCTTTGTGGAGTGTTGAGTTAGTTTTTAGACAAAGGCACTAGCTTTTTTATTCAACTTTTATTTTTTGAAATTATGTCAAAGATATCCACCAAATTTGATGCCTGTCCCTTATCTCTTTTTTCTTAGAGCAAAAACAGAAAAAAAATAAATCGAGGTATTATTAAAAAGAATCATTTAGAGATGATGTGATACAGATGTGAACGCAAGAGCTATTATGATTCGAGAGAGAAAGATTGTTCAAGATCATATCAGGAGATCTGTTCGATCCAAAATCACACACATATGAAGCTAGTATCTCAAAGTTTAGTACTTTTTGTGTTAGAAAAGATATATCAAGTGATTTTTGTGAAAACAAATAATAGATATATGATCACGGTGTGAAATTTAATTTACCACAAGAATACCTCTAATATTATAATCATTGTTGTTCAGTATGGGTGGAGCCACCTATTGGTCCGGAGGTTCATTTGGATTTTTTTCGGTTAAAAATTAAACTTTTTATACTTGATGAAAATATTTTTTATGTATATATAGTAGATGTTAGACCTTCTTCAGCAAATTGATGTGCCTACTTCTTTAAATTTTGAATTAACCCTCTAAATCAGAATCCTAACTCCGTCACTGTTCAGCATGAAGAATAAACTGTATGACTATATTGTGTGATTTGCTAGTATAACACAAATATCATATTTCATACTCACTAAGATAAAACCTCGCATAACACAAATATCGTATTAAATTAAAATCAGACAACTAATTAAAGCACAAAAGATATATAGATATATTCAGTAAATTTCACAATAAATAGATAAAAATTTGGATCAATATTACTAGATTTTATCGAAACCATACTTTTCATGTTAGTTTAGCTCCTCATATAAATATCACTCTCTTCATGTGGCACCTTTTCCTTTTTGGTCCGTCCAAAAAAGAATATCATCTTACTCTAATTGAAAGCAATTTACCTTTAAAATTTTCATTTTACCCTTAATAAAATGATTCTTAACCAGAAAAATTCCTAGGAATGATTTTAGATCATAAATTTGAAAAGTCTTCTTTTTATTTTTAAACACCATACTAAGTTAAATGGTATCACGTAAAATTGAACGGAAGAAGTAGTAAACAGATAAATATGACTTATTTTATACCTCAAGTTGAATAATGCACCAAATGATTTATGCAGTTATTTCTCCCAGTGGAGCACTTCATGAACCAGAACAAATAGAAATAATTATGGGCTTGAATTATTCAACTATTTACTTAATCAAATTATGTATAAAGTGTATATGTTGTGTATATTTATACTATATCTATTATGAATGTAATATACATTTTCATACACAACATATATATTGATCGTATATATGTTTTGTATATTACAGCCATCTTAGTAAAATAGTTGACCAAATGGTATGTTTTAGTAACTATTCTCCACCATTTTTATACTCGTCTCATCGAGTCATTGACGTTAATACAAGTCATATTGATTAACAACCGTCGTGGTGCTCTTTTACTAAAAATCCTTAGCAGAGGAGTCTGGATTGTTAACAATACAATGTGCGTGAGTTCTATTTGTTAGGTATATGTTGAGATGTCCGGTTTAGGGGTTTCAAATGATCGAATTTGATTGATTTGCATAGATGAAAATGGGTTGAGTTAATAAATAAAGGGATATTTGTCCATACATTACCTAAACAAAATTTTTACAATGAACATATCCCAATAAAATTTTAAATCTAACATTGAATTTCATGAAGCAAATCTATTTTGAAGCTCTTTTTTACCTTCTTTCATGAGCTACCATAGAACCTCTTCATTTTTCTATTTTTAGTTTTTGAAATAGGTATAACGTGATGTATAAAAGGGTATATATGCTTTCGTATGCAGTTATACATTACATATACTTCCTTATTTATTACATATACATTGTGAAAGTAATATATAAAACTTATATGTATCATATATACATCCTTATATACTATTATACATACATATACATTGTATATATAGTATATAAATAACGTATATGCTTTATATGAACAAGTATCCACACTATTTCTGTAAGTTTTGATAAAGAGTTGAATGCATTGGAAATAGATACTGTACAGAAGGAAACAATTCATCCAAGAAAGAGTTACAAAATGAATAATTTCTCTCCTCATACAAATTGTAGGTAGACTCTATGATCTTTCTAAGAGAAAAAATCAAGGACTTTTGAGCTACATCTCGAATTTTGATAGATTTTGATCAAAGAACTTAAAGTTTGATCTTCAAATGCATATAACACTAGAGTATTTGCAACTTGTAAAGAAATTTATGGTGTTTGATTTACAAGTTCTCTCTGTCACTTAACCAAACCATGTTAAAACATCATACTTCTTTGAGTATAATTTTCTTTTTGGTCTGATTATCAGCATCATAACTCAAAATTATTTGCTTACGCATGAGCTTTTGATATTTCAATCCCAACAATTTTGACATGAGGCCTCAGTGGTGGAGCCAACATTTTCGTCAAGGTGTTCATACAAAAACATGGGTGGTTGATTTTTTTATCAAGGGTGTTCAACAATTTATATGTATTAAAATATCTATATTTAACCTGTATATTCTAAAAAGTTTTCCGATGAAGGGTGTTGATCTGATCACCCTTGGGTGAATGTAACTCCGTCCCTGTGAGGCCTTATCTTATCGTCTTTTTCATAATGTGTCATTTTGTTAAATGAATAATAAGAAAATAGTTTAATTGCTCATGGAAGGGAGGGAGTAACAAACTCAAGTAATTATATATTGTTCTTCTTCCTATTGCCTCTTCTCAAGTAATAACAACAATATATCTTTTTGTTAGAAGAAAAAATAGAACATCATATGATGATTAGCTCTAAGAGCTTTCACTTAGAACTTAGAAGAAAAAGTATCACAAAGTAAAAGAACAAAACTAGAAAAAGACCAAAAATGCTTTGTGCTTCTTATCTATTCATTATTCATTAATTCAAACATGATGGATCTAGAGATAAACTAGTACTATATTTGTAGGCCAAAAAGGTATATATATCTTATAATGTGATGTACACAAATCATCAACTAGTTTTTTAACCTTTTAACTTAAAAAGTTCTTTGAGCTGACCCCACTCTCTCAATTTGTGATCCACAATTTAAGGCATCTATATATGCACTAGCTCATGTTCCTTGTATTTCCCTCTTGTTACCCTATTCATGTAGTATTATTATAAGTTAAATGTATTTACCACAATAACATACCAGTGAAATTTCACAAGTAGAATCTGTCAATCTGGGGAGGGTAGAATGTGCACAAACCTTATCACTACTTCATAAAAGTACAGAGATTGTTTTCTGGTAACCCTCGTCTCAAAAAATTAAATTTATTACATTCAAATAATTTATTTATATTGAATTAGAGGGAGTATTAATAAAAAGTTGAAATATGAAATTAATCGGAAAAACAAAAAAACATGTACTCTCAACCAATCAATTATATTATAGTTGGATCAATAATAAGGATATTATGTTTTCTATCTCTATATGAAAGATTTGGAGAAAAATTTCATTAAAAGCTATTCAATACTTGTGTCGGTAAGAGATAGCAATTGTCAGATTGAATAATAATCCAAACGCATGCAAGGGTTGATATAGGATGATGGGAAGGGCATCTCAAAAATTCAACAACAAATAAGTCTCATGATCTAGCGGTAGAAATGGAACTTGCTTAAATTTTGATGTCTTCCTTAATAAGGGGTTGATTTCTCTCAACACATATAATAACTTTTGAGTCATGGTAAAAAAGACATACTAAAATATTAATTCTGACTTTTGAAGTTTCATATTTTAATTATCAGATTTGTGGATTTTTTATATCACCTTATATTTATCGAATTAAACACACATATCAACTATCAGTTCTCACCTTTCAATCCGAATGATGGTGATATTTTAGGTAGGAAAAGTCAACAACTGATAATTAACGTGTATTTCGATAAGTATTTAGTGATACATATAAAAAGTTCATGCATCTAATAGTTTATATATGAAACTCAAAAAAATATTTTAAATTTACACGTAAATTATTTGAAACGCAATCATGTATTTTGAAAAAAAGAAAAAGATAAAAGTAGGAAGAAGTCTCCTTGAGTTCTTTTTTGATACTCCAATATATTTTAAAAAAAAAGTGAGGAAAAAGCGAGCACTGTGTAAAAGAAAAAAGATACGATGAATTTCTTATCTGTTGATAAAACATAAATTTTAATTATTTTATTTTAAAATAAAGGAAATCTAGACAGCTTTTGGATGAACAAACGACAGCCACGAAAACATTTTAGATTCTTTGGGAAGTGGGCCAGGGGGACAACAAGGTAATGGTTGTATGTGTTCCACGTGTCGCTCATTAAGAGCTTGTTTTTTTCACTTTACTATTATTATTATTATTATTATATTAGGACCACTAAATTCTATCTGGCTGCTGTTGAGCTGGCAGGTGCTTCCCACTCTGTTGGCTGGTTTCTATGCCACGTGGAAAAATGATATCATTATCGAATGACCAATCGGTGCGTCATATGTGTTGGCAAGACTCTACCTATTCCATCTAGTTTGATCCTCGTTACGGTTCATGTGACGTTATTGAGTTGATATATGATTTAAGTGAAAAGAAAATTTTCGAAATTTATGAACTAAAGTGAGTCGTAGAGGTTAGTGTTGTTATGATTTAGTAAAATTTCACACGTTGTTGACATAGACGTGAACCAAGTCTATGCAGAAGGGATATGAAAAAGCTCCATACAGTTAGATTAAGGATAAAATAAATATTTTAAAGTTAATGTGTTACTTTTTTAATTTCTTTTTATGAGGTATTCTTTTCGTTTTAGTACATCTCAAAAAGAATATTACCTTATTATAATTAAAAATAATTTAAATTTGAGATTTCTCTTTTTACCGTTAATGAAATTAATCTCAGTTACACAAATATTTAAGGATTTTGGACAATAAATCTCAACCGCACAATAAGACCTGATTTATTTGTATTTTGTAGTTCAGAAAGGTCTTAATTTTAATATTTTATGCATTCAAATTTAAATAATTAAATCTTAATACACATTTAGATATGTCTTTAATCTTTTCAATACATAAAATATATTTTACTATTTGCATAATTTTGCTTGAGCTTTGGTCCTCGCAAATACTAAACTTATGTAATTAGATTATTGATAATTAAGGACATCCACAAATTTCCTTTAAAACACATCTTAACTTCATCAATTTTAAATTTTAAATACCCTATATATATTGTCATATTCATCTTAATTATTTCTATAATTCAATTACAACCTATCATATTTTGGACATACTTTAGGAGTTGTTGTCAAATGTTTTTTTCTTCTAGACTTAAAACGTAAGGATAATCTTTATGACATTTTTAGTCAGACAAAGTGTCAAAACATATAAAGCAACTTTTCTCATCTCTTTATCAAATATATAGCTTCATTGGAGGATTTAGAAAGATGATCAAAAGTAACCTCAATCAAATTCACACTTAATATATATGTTTGAAAAATCTTACTTAAAACTTTAAATCATAAAGTCTTGATGATTGAACTTTAATCTACATATACTCAACTATACTTTTCAAATAATTTTTTTTTAAATGAATAATGGCTTTAATTCATAAGTTATTTATTTTAATCCTCTTTCATCTATCAAATTAGTCAAAAATATTATGCTAAAATAGTGTTACTTTCCATGCTAAAATATTTTTATCTAAAATATGGTTAATTGAACTTTCATCTACATATATTCAACTTTTAAATTATAATTGTTTGAGATTGTCGTTCATGGTATCATTCTATGAATCTAAATTGAGCCAATGATCATAATTTTTACTATGCATTTTCTTAATTGAGATTGATGGTTGTTTTTATTTGTTGAGCAAAGATGATTTTTGGACTAATTTGAAACATAATGAATTTTTGAGCACATGATGTTTTGAGAAAGAGTTTGAAAGTATATTGCTTTTATTTTTAAAAGAAAGATTTGAAGATTGAGATGAAATTGAACTGACGAGTCCAATAAAACTTGAGATATTTTTGAGAATTTTACTCACTTGATAGATATGAGTACAATGATTTAATTTTTGGGAGTAGTATTGAGCACCGAATTGGGTAAGAGTATAAATAACTCAGACCTCATAAACTACGTAGCCAGAGTAGGAGAGGATCGAATCGTTAAAGTTGGATGTTTACTCGCTTATCCCAAAAGAGAACTTTGATTGATTGTGGATCCAATTATGGTAATCGTTCTTACCTTGGCAAAGTATTGGGCGACTGTAGAAATGACAGTGCAATTGATGTATCGTAATTTGCTCATATGGTGATGATTGTCAGTTAGAGAAACTCCCTAATAAAAATAAATTATTTAATTTGATTGAGATTGCATATGATTGAGTAGATTTTGATAAGCATTGTTTACTGTTTAAATTGCATACTTCGGTGAGTTCTAAGTTGAGCCTTCTGCAGTTGAGTACTTCGAGTTATTTTTTTCTTTTCTAACTTACATACAATACATTTCATATACTGACTCCATTTGGTGCTATATCGTTTTATGATGCAGATACAAGTGCTAGAGATCATTTATCAACATGTGCTACGTTGACGATCTACTTCTTTCAAGAGTTAGTGGTGAGACTTTCTTACATTCGTATGAGTTGTTTTTATTTTAGAGTGAACAATTATTTTATTTTGAGGTAGCCATGGACCTATTACTGGCACAATCTGGATAGTTGATAGAGGCTTTATAGACATGGATTTAGGAGACTGAAGTTGAATTCTTTTGATTCTGTTTTTTTTTTTAATATAAAAAAATTATTCTTATGATTTGGAGATTGATTTGGATTGCTTACTCCAAACTACTTCTTTATTGAGTTATTGATATGGTAGTTCACTTCATTGTTCTCTTTTGTTATTGATTTTAGTCTTGTGCTATATGATTGAATGAGTGATCGGACTAAATAGTTCACTTAGGGATCATCAATGATTTTTGAGTGTCAGCTACGTCTAGGGTACCCTCCCAAGGCATGACACAATCATGGCTATAAGTATATCAATGATAACAACAATCTTATCTTTTTGTATCGCTCCTAACCTTTAAGAAAGCATGTTGAAAGAAGAAAATAGCTTTAATATACTTTTTTCAATGATTTCAAGCAGCCTATTGACTTCTGCCCTCCCCATTGCTACGACAACATGACATGATAACCATAAACACATAGAATATAAGGCACTCTGATAATTCAATAAAAGATACAGATTTTCATCACAAGAAGAAGATGTATATAGGTCTCCACCGACTTGGGGCCCATTCACATGCATGCTTCTGCTCTCTTAATTGACTTTGTTAATAGGTCATGAAGCCTCTAACTTTTTATAGATTAAAAATAAAATTCCATAACAATTGATATGAATTTGAGAGAAATCTTTTTAAAAATTTTCGTCTAACTTTTATTTTTCAACTTATTTGACTTCAAATATAATGTCTTTTGAGATAAAATCCAAGCTCTCTTTCCCATGGAGTGCTTATGTTACTATGAGAATGAAATATTTTTTCAAAACTAATTTTTCTAATCCACCTTTCTAAAACTTTCTTGTCCATGTTCTATTTGGAGAAGGTGATGAAGGGGGGAAAAAGTTAAAACAAAAATATATCTTTCTTTTCTCTTTGGTATTAGGTCAAATCTATTGAGAAGAAATTGGGAAAGTAGTTGCTGACATGGACAAATAGGAAAGAGGGAAAAATAGTACTAAAAGCACTTGCCTTTTTACTTTTAGTTTTTTGTACAGAATCAAAAAAACAGCAAACAAACCACACACACCTAAAAAGAACAAAAACCAACTCTCAAACCAAAAATGAATCAAGATTTCTCTATTGCCACATACAAATTTGTGGCTACAAATCCTCTACCTTTAGTGATGTGTCACCCCCCAGCCCCCCACCCCCCACCACAACTCTAAAATCCTTTTTCTTCTCTTCTTTCATCTCAAGTCCCCATAGTCCAAAACTTATAAGACACCAAACATCAAAGAAACAAAACAAGAAGATAAAAATTTGTTCTCATCTTTCAAGAAATAGAAAATCAAGAATAGATAAGAAGTTATTATTGGAAATGTCTGAAGTTAGAGATCCTTCTATTAAGCTGTTTGGTAAAACAATTGGTATGACACAACAAGAAACCAATTGTGTGTATCTTCATGATGATCATACAAGATCTTCCCCTCTTTCAACTACTTCAATTAATGATGATAAGGTAAATCTTTTTTTTTTTTAAATCAAATTGTTAACAAACATATGATGAGTTAAATATATGAATTTAGGTTGCTGAATTTAGTTAGCGTTTGATCATAAATTTTGAAAATTCACTTTTATATATATGTTTGGCTGTAAAATTTGATCAAACTTTGCAAAATATGATCTTTTAGGACTTGAGCCAACAAAAGTTTCACCTTTCTTTAAAAATCGAATTTTCAAATTTCAACTTTAAAATCTATGGCTAGATGGAGTTTTAGTCTGTGGGGGTGCTCTGTTTTGTGAAAAGATTGGATCTTTCTTGATGCAACATATCCAATGAAAATCCCACAAAGTGGGGTGGAAATATGTACGTAGACCTTAAACTATCTTATTGAGATAACGAGACTGTTCTCGTGGATTTTTCTTGATACCACAGCTAAAAATGGAAATGTAAAAGAAACAGTTTTGGGAATTGTTTCTCATCATTTTTCTATATTGGAATTTGGAAATTTACTGTTTTGGGAATGTCATTTTATTTTTTCAATTGTGATATCATAGAACTCTGTCTCTTCTATATTAGAAAAGTTCTTTAAGCTTTTAAGGGAAACTTTTGCTTTAGTTTCTTGGTATTTGATTTGGTGGTGTTAATTAACATTTTAAGGGGAAAAAAATATATAGTTTGACTTTACTATTTTGTTAATTATATGTTTCTATAATTAAGTATGTCAAAGTTGTGTAATTTGGAAAGCACAAGGATTATATGCCTTGAAATATTCAGATCCTATTTGAGGGTGTAGCGGAAACAATCTCTCTATCCTAGAAAAGATTGGTAACGTCTACATACGTCCTACACTCTAACAGATGTCACTTGTGAGATTAGTACCGGGTATGTTGTAAATATTCATATCCTCTACCCTGCAAAAGCCTTTGTCTTTATGGAGGCGTAGCTTACCTTGTTCAATTGCTTATGGTATAGCGATAAGTGATGAATAGTATTGATTTGTTGTGACGGAACTCAAATGAACCTTTTTAGTTTTTGTCAATTGATCAGATCACTTTAGAAGGTGAACTTACACAAAGCAAACAAGATGATGAACTTATCGATCCAACTGCAGACTCGTTGGTTGAACCAGAAACATCGTCTGGTATAAGCGATGACCTCAAGATGCAGGATGCAGATAAAGAAACATTATCGTCAAAATCTATCGAGGAGGAAGATTCGAGTGAGGAAAAGGCACTCAAGAAGCCTGACAAATTGATCCCTTGTCCGCGATGTAATAGCATGGAAACAAAGTTCTGCTATTATAACAATTACAACGTCAATCAGCCTCGTTATTTCTGCAAGAACTGCCAGAGATATTGGACTGCTGGAGGAACAATGAGAAATGTGCCTGTTGGATCTGGACGCCGCAAGAACAAAAGTTCTTCCGTTTCAAATTATCATCCTGTTCAAGCAGCAGCACAAGGAATGCACCTTCCTGCGTTAAGGACGAAAGGAACTGTCCTTACATTTGGATCAGATAAACCCCTTTGTGATTCCATGGTATCTGCATTGAACTTAGCTGAGAATTCACATAATATGAGTCGGAATGAATTCCATGGACCCAAACGAAGAATGCCCGCAGCTGGGAATGATCAGTCAAATGGAACTTGTAGTACAGCCTCAAGTGTAACTGACAAAGAGAGCAACTCTGGTACAGATGATTTAGCAAATTGGAATAACTTCCAGGGATTTCCTCCTCAAGTACCCTACTTTCAGGGCGCTCCGTGGCCTTACTCTGGCTTTCCAGTATCATTCTATCCAGCAACACCTTACTGGGGATGCACTGTAGCAAACTCTTGGAATGTACCTTGGCTTTCTTCTGATCAATCACTCCAAAACAACAGTCCTACTTCACCGACATTAGGAAAACACTCTCGGGATGAAAACAAGCTTGATCCAACACAATCACAGAGAAGAGATACTAATATGCAGGATAGAGAAGGGGAGAGATGTGTAGTGATTCCGAAGACATTAAGGATTCATGATCCAAACGAAGCGGCTAAAAGCTCTATATGGTCAACACTAGGTATCAGGAATGACAAGATTGATTCGTCTCGTGGGACAATGCTGTTCAGTGCCTTTAGTGCAAAAGCTCAATCTAGAAATCATGAACATGATGCTTCTGCAGTCCTGCAAGCTAATCCAGCAGCCTTGTCTAGATCACTCAACTTCCGCGAGAGCACACGATGATTACACTTACAACATGGTTGCCTAGTACCGGTTAGTGCAAACACCTAATTGATGTGATTACGTTCGAGCCATGGCCAAGACTGCGTGCGATAGACTTTTGTGATTAGGCCTTTTTTTTGTCCTCTAGGAGGAGGAGCCAGCATGCACAGAGTCTTCAAGTTTGCAAGAATTTATTTGTCCTTTTTAGTTTAAAAAAAGCACAAGTTAGTTCTTTCAAAATACAAACTTTTATAGCTTTGCAGTATGTGTACCTTGTACATAAACCTGTAGAGTTATAAATATAGATAGAGATGAATAAGATGCAGCTGAGGTTTTTACTGACTTCTGATATTGATAGTTTTAATTCTGAATATTTGCATTATATTTTTTTTCAATATGTATCAAAAAAAAGAATTATGTTGTGTTGTTGTTGTATCTAACAAAAAAATCATCTATTTTTGCACAAAAACTACAAATTCTAATACTTTCCTGCATTGAGTGTTTATATCAAATTAATGAATGCAAAATATGTTCATAAAAATATTTATTGTTTAAACATAGTTAAGCGATGAAGGGGAGCCTTGGAAAAACCAATAAAATTATCATGTGACCACGAGGTCACAGGTTCAAGCCTTGAAAATAACTTCTGGTAGAAATGTAAGCTAAGGCCGCATAGAATAGACCTTGTGTCGAGCCCTTCCCCGAACCTTGCGCATAGCGGGAGCTTTCCCTTCAAACATAGTTAAGTATGTGTTCTCTTTTTAATTTATGATTGCTACGACTAAATTTCTTAGTTTGATATAAACATCCACTATGAGGAGTAAAAAAAACCATTCTAGAAATCACCACAACTCATGATAATTTTTTAGGATAAACATTACATTAGGCAAGACTATAAAGATTCAACAAACAAACAGCTCATGAGGAAAAAGAGAAAATTGACTATAAATTGGACATTATAAGAAGAAAAAATAACATAAGGTCATGATAGGTCCCTCAAATTATGTGTAGATAAACTAGAATGTTTTTTTCTTTGAGAAAAAAAAAAGAGGCAAATGCACCTTTCACTTTCATGGCAAAAAAGGATCTATTCTTAATTCCATACAGATGCTAAAAAGGTGGAAAAATTGAGGATAAAGTTCTCCTTTCTTCTTACTTTTTAGTCCCTTTTTCCAAGTATCTTTATGAACAAAGAGAGATAGTCATATAATATATGGTATTCACTAGTTTTTTCTTTTCTCATTCAGTGTTGATATTCATATTGGAGCTCGATTATATTTGAATTTATGTCATGTAAGACTCCATTTGAAGAAAAACACTCTTACCAAGAATTTTTTCATTCCAGGCTCAAACTCGAAACCCTATTCGCTACATCACATCATCCTTTCCTTTGTGGTATCCATTAGTTGACAATAAGCAACACACTTCCTTAGGAAATGTGTTGCTTTATGGGACCCTAGACCAAAGTGGATGGATCTTTAAATTACTTTTCTTGGCTCTAAATTTAGTACTTATCCTGCAATTAAGACATTTGTTTGATTTTAAAGGGAACCTCATTTAATTAGCAATATATAATTTTAGATTAAATGAGAAAGAATTTTGATGAGCATGTAAAAAGAAGATGTACAGATGCATCAATATGGAGATATAAAAAATTGATTATAAATTTTAGGTGAGATAAAAGATAGATCAAAGCAGAATAGAATGGGGGTCGGGGTGGGGGTATTGATTAAACAATTCATGACATATTTTTAACTTATCTAAAACATGATCTTAGATAAAAAGATATGAATATCAATAATTAAAATAAAAAAGATCATAGATTTTTGAATATTATCATACTTTTATGCAGAAGAAAAGGGGCTTGTCTCCTCTTTTCCTTAGTAATATTTGAGTGTATGCTTTAATCTTTATCCTCAATTTCACTACTACATATTTCATTTGCTTTGTCCATCTTTTTATCAAAGGTTGTTATTTTCCTTCTATTATATATTAATTAAACTTCTTTTGAACCAAGAATTTATTGGAGATAGTCTTTGTACCCATGAATATAAGCATAAGATCTTCTTATATTTTATCAATCTGTTTACATTTCATGTTTTTTAGACTCTATTTATAAAATTACACTAGTTATTTAAAAAAAAAAAACAACTCTTATATCATTTCGCTAGACAAAAACTTATAAGTATCAAACATTTATATTGAATCAAGTAATTTAACCTTCAGAGTAGCAATTAAAGTGATAATATATATCATTTAATCATAGTTCGTTAACAGATAAATGATTGTATGCAAGTCAAATGTGATGAAAAAAAGTAAATATTTGAGCCCAAGCCTTTCGAATGGCTCGCTTCACTTGTGAAAAAAAAAACGTTTGAATCGTGTGATCTTTATTAAAAATATGTAAAATGTATTAAAATATTTTTTTAATTTTATAATATTAAATATGTTAAGTGAAAAGTTAAAAATAAAGAGAATCAAAAAAGAAAAGTGATACTTTTTTTGAAATAGATTTTACAAAAATAGGATAAATAAAATAAATTGAGAAAATTGATCACAATTGATAGCCAATGTATACTTCATATTGTTAAGCTATACTTTTTTAGTGTATGATAAGGTATACTCAGTATATAGCTTATGTATCAGTACGCTACAGTATATAGTCAGTGTATATCTTTTATAACTTTGACAAGTTATATTATTAGTTAGTATATACTTTTTATGATTTTTGACTTTTTTAAAATAAAACATGATTATATTTATTATAAATTAATTATTTTATTGGATATATTTGAAAACTAAAAAGTGAATGCTACACCATCTTCATTTTTCCCAATCTAAAGAAATGGCCCAAGCCTTGAAACCTTTTGAGCCCAATCAGCCCATGCTCCAAGACCTACTGAAGGAGCCCAAATTTAACTTTATTTTTGCATAAAAGGACCAAAACAAATATAGGAAAAATGAATTTCTACCGTTAGATGATTAAGAATCAGAGGCGTTAAATGAGTAGGTTAAATTATATTTTAATGAATTAAAGTGAATTGAGTTAATAAATAGGTAGGCCATCGTAACTTTGGATTGCGGCCTTGGGGATAATAGTCCAACTCACCAATTCTTACTACCTTTAATTTTCATTTAGTTATATGGATTGCCTTTCAAATGAATTAGTCTTTAAATTTTACTTTTTAAATAGGTAAAATTTTAAAAAATTTCCTTAGTAAAAAAATTTATGCAATTTAAGTTTTTGAAAAACACGGGACATAATTTATAAATATTATGATATAAAAATATAAATTATTTATTTTATATCCTAATAAAAAAGTTATTTACCTAAAAAAAGTAAATATTATAGACTATCTCATCACCAAGCCACTCTCTCAATCTAAATGCTTAATTCATCCTAATAAAATACAATTGCGAATTCAAAAATTACAAATTTCAAAAATTCAAGTTTCAAAGAAGTGATTGAAAGCTCACATAAGTTTTGGGGTAATATTGACAATAACTCCTTCATGGTTTGAATGAGTCTGTCTTTGTAAAATTCGAGGAGGATTATTCAAGTCAATATAAGAAGATCAAAGAAACAAACTTTTCTTCTTTTTTTTTTTATTTTCTACTTGACGTTCGGTATCCGCATTGAAGCTCGAATATTCTAAATTCGTGCCGTGTAGGACCCCATTTGAGGAGAAGCACTCCCTACTGAGGATTTTTTCACACGCAAGACTCGAACTCGAAACCTCTGATTGATGATAAAAAAGAGGATCAACCTGACTCATCCACTACACCACACACCCTTTGGTGTAAAGCAAAATATCTCTCACCAATGAGAGAGACTCAACAAATACCTGCTAGTAAGTCATTCATCATGGAGATTGATGAAGATTGAATTGATGATGATGGTGCCCTATTTATCAACAATTGGCGTAGAGGCAATGACTCCGATCCAATATGATTTAGTTTGAAGTATGACTCGACTATAAATTGAGCTTCGAAGCACCGTTACTTCAATATGATTTAGTCATTTTATCGTGAGAAAAAATAATTTTATTACATCTGATATTAGCAAATCTTATTATTTTAATCTTTGTATTACTAATACATATTGTTATTGTTTATTTTGTTTATCATAAAATAATAGGTAGATTTTTTGTATGACTTATTTAGATACTTAAATTGTTTTATATAGGAGACAAAATGCTACCTAACAATTAATTTATTGTTGATGCTCAAACTTATACTATAGGATTGTTATGCCAAAAATAATACATTTAATTATATACATTGAAACTTATACAAAAGGTAGCACATTAATTTTCTTGTATCTTTGTATTGGTGCAAGAAAGGACCTTGCTTTATTTTGTTGCAAGTGGTTAACGACGTAAGTATAATGTAAAATAGCATGTAAAACTTGTGAAAATTTGTCAAATATCAATCAGGCTCAAAATATTATAGTGTCTTCCTACTAAGAAGCACATGCAACACACCCACCCAGCAGTCAGTGGGTATATAGAGCCAAAATTTTCATTAAAAGGTTCAAAATATGTAAAAATATAATCACATTACAATGGAGAGAAGTTGAGACATGCGCATTTTGCAATCTCTGTTACAATCATATAAATATTTAAAAATTATTTTAAATTTTAAATATTGTGTCAAGTCAAACAATACCACGTAAGAACTCGAAGAAAATGAAAAGAATGAAAATGAAGAGAAGTCCAATCCCCATGTGTGTGTGTGAAGATGAAAGATGTAAGAAAGATGATTAGGTGAGGAAAAGCATGTGTCAACTCATTTGTAACAGAAAGTTGAGACATGCACATTTTGCAATCTCTTTCACACACTGCTCCACCAAATTTTATGCGTATTACACCCAACTACCTATATATATATTGAAAATATTTATGACAACGTATGTATATCGTGTTCAAGCCTCAAAAATAACTTCCGATAGAAATGCAAAAGATTTACTTGCAATAGACTTTTGTGGTCGAGGCTTTCTCCGAACCTTGCACGTAGCGGAAGATTTAGTGCGCCGAATTTTATCTTTTTTATGTATTTTACATAGTCATAAATATCTTTAGTGAAACTCTTCGCTATAAACAGTATCTGTTACCTACTTTTCTCGACTAATTCAAATTTGTAACGGTGGTACATTTGGTTTTGGGGGGTTGGGGGGGCGGGGGATTGTCTTGTATTGAACAGTTGGAACAGTTCCAAATAAGCACCCTCAAGTTGGTGACATAAAGATTCTGCTGAGGCCAATATATGTTAAACAGTTACCATAATTGAATGCATAAAATAGCAACTTATGAAAGTTATTTGGTGTTCAGGACCCCTGAATTTCTGCCTGTTTTTTTGCAGGCTCATGAGAAAAGGATGTTTTCAAATATCCCCACTTTTCTTGCTTTGTCCCCCACCCCACCCCACTTCAACTTTAATGTTACTAGTCCTACTTCCCATGCCCAAAAAATCATGAACTTCACTGTGGTCACACACTATTTGATCTCACTACTAAAACATATACACTAAAAGGCAAAGAAGTGACAACACCTTGTTTGTTAACAGTTTTTGCAAAGTGGAGTTTTTATCCTTTTGATATTTCAGTGACATATTATAAGAGAATGAAACTAAAACACTTGCTACATGCTTACTAAGACTCAAAAGGGGAGGGGGCTGGGGGGGGGGGGGAATTCTTGATGATTTTGATGAAAAATTTTTCAATAATTCAAGTGGCTCCTACTCCAAGAAAGTCTATAAATGGTGGTGCAATTGTGGTATTATCACTGTTGTTGTTGCTTCTTCTGTCCTCTTTTACTAGTCCTTGTTCTTCTGCTGCTGCTGCTGCAGAAGGTGATGATGATGAAATTTGGGTTGTTGTAACATAAGGAAACTGCAAGACATATTGTGACTCTTGTTGCATACTATTCATCATCATTAATGAATTAGATGGAGTTGTAAAATTTTGACGTTGATGAGAAATTTCTCTTTGCCTATCCCAAGATCTCCCTTGTTGGTTTACAATATTCATCACCTCATGCCCACAATGACCTTCAACAAAAAAGAAAAACAAGAAATCAACATCCGCACTGAAATAAAGCCGCACCCATGTTTGATCCTTCAAAAATGCACTACTTTCTGAGTTCGAGCAACTTATATTTCAACTTGAAGTTGCAAAAAGATTTGATTTTTATTCACAAAATGAACTTTTTCTTCACCAAGAATCATGTTCAAAGAATTACTTGACTTATTTCAAGTTCAGCCTTATTAGATCCTTCAAGAATACACTACTTTCGCAGAGTTCAAGCAACATAGGATTCAACTTGAATAGCTTGCAAAAAGTTTAGATTTTTAATCACAAAAATGAACTTTCTTCATCAAGAATCATGTTCAAATATCAAGATACACTTTTTATAACCTCAATTACTTGATTTATTCCAAGTAAATCACCCTTGTTAGACCTTCCAAAAATGCAATACTTTTGCGGAGTCCGAGTAACATATGTTTCAATTTGAAGTTGCTAAAAGTTTAGATTTTTATTCACAAAATGAACTCTTTCTTCACCAAGAATCATGTGCAAACAATATTTCAACTTCAAGATACACTTTTTATAACTTCAATTACTTGATTTATTTCAACTTCAACCAAATAAAACAATCCCACAAATGTGGTCTGGAGAGGGAAAAATGTACGCAGACTTTGCAACTACCTCACAAAGGTAGAAAGGCTATTTTCTGAAAACTCTCGTCTCAAAAACATCAACCAAATATTATCCTAAAAGTGGGATGAAACAATTTTTAAGAGTGAAAGACAGATATATACCTGCAGGTAATGAGTCAAAAGAGGGAGCAGCACAAAATGGTGAGTAAGGAGAAAGGAGAGTGACATTATTGGTGCTGCTAGGAATTGCTGCTGCTTCTCCAGCAGAAACAGCCATGTGGGATGAGCCATTTGGTCCATAAACAACCCAACCTCTTGGACCATCATCATTAATTTTCACACTGTTAGCAGCAAAGTGGTTAGCAGAATTTTGGCCACTTGAATTATCTGCTTCTTCAACAACTGTTGTTGATCTTCTGTAAACAAATTGTCCCATTTTCCTCCTCCTATAAGCACTTGATTGTTCTCTATATTTCCTAGCCATTATTACATGCCAGTGATTCTTTACTGCATTATCTGTTCTCCCTGGAAATAGCCTAGCTATCATTGCCCATTTGTTACCATATAATCTATGAGCAGCCATTAATCTTTCCTCTTCCTCTTCACTAAATGCCCTTCTGTTAATTCTTGGATCCAACTGGTTAAACCATCTCAATCTACAACTTTTTCCTTCACATCAAAAAAACAAAGTAAACATCAAAATGAAAAGGGGGCAAGAATATTGAAAAATACACAACAATTTAGCCCGTAGTATAATCACACAAGTGGAGCCTGTTTCCGATAGACCATCAATTAGAATCTTGAAAAAGATGAGATTTTTTTCAGGATATAGTATATGCTAGACCAAAAAGATGGAGATTTTCTTCTTACCTGACCTTCCTTCTAACTTTTCTGCAATAAGGTTCCAATTCTGAGGGCCATAAATAGCTACAAGTTCTTTAAGCTTTGCATCTTCAGCTGGTCTCCAATGACCTCTAGCACAAAGCTTTGATTGTCCATTCTCTGTTTCCTTGCCATTACCACCACCACTACTACTATTATTATTACTGTTAAAAGTACTATGCATTGTAATTGGTTGCTCTTCATGGAAACAAGAAGCATTAAGATCAATAGTCTCATTATTTTCTACACTATTTTGGGCTTCATCTAGACTTTGAGAAGAAAAAAAAGACCCCCCTTTATTCAAGAATTGAAAATCCCAAGAACCCCTCCTCCCTTTACTTTCATCAAGACTTTTGGGAGTGTTTATGGAAAGTGAATTCATATCAGCAAAAAACATCCCCATTGAAGTAGCACCCATAGGAGAATAAGAACAAGATGATGATGTTGATGATGACATTACAAGTTTAGTTCATAAAGATTTGATCTTTACAACACTCTTGAAGAACAAATCAAGATAATGATATTATAAAGGAAGAACTTTTACTACTCTTTATATCAAGAAAACAACCCCATTGAAGTAGCTAGCACCCATAGGTAAAACAAGAAGATGATGACATGAAACATTGTGCGGGGGTTAAAGATTTGATCTTTACAACATTCTTGAAGAACAAATCCAGAAAATGAAACAAAGGAAGAAGCTTTACTACTTTTTATGTATCAAGAAAACATCCCCATTGAAGTAGCTAACACCCATAGGAGAGAACAAGAATAAGAAGTTGATGTTGATGATGACATGTAATATAACTTTTGGGACATAAAGATTTGATCTTTACAACATTCTTGGAGAACAAATCAAGAAAATGAGATAAAGGAACAACCTTTTACTCCTTTCTTATATCAAGAAAACAGGTTAAGAAGTGTTTTTATTTCTCCTCCTAACAGAAAACCTCAAAAACATCTATTTTTTTCACAAGCCCTTTTTGCCCTTTGCTTCTTCTCTGACTCTTTTGAGGGATTTTGTTATTGTGTGTGTGTTTTGTGTTTGTGTGTGCTTTTGTATGTGTGTTTTGACAAGAGAAACACATAACAAACCTGATGCTAACTGACCCCAAGTAGTTACCCCACTTATTTATTCTCATTCCGTTTTAAAAAGAATAATCTACTATCTATTTTAAAAAGAATGATTTTTTTTGATAAAATTTTAATTTTTCGCGTGACATTTATAAAATCACAAAATTAAAAAATATTTTGATACATTTGACATATATAATTTTATTTAGAATCATAAGATCAATTTTTTTTAAAATTTTATATCGAATTAAACTAGCTCATTTTTTATGAAATAAGGGAGAAAGTATGACTTATTAAACTCTTTTTCTTAATAAAAAGGTGTATGATTTATTTATTTTATTTCATTTATGTCGACAACATTATTGCTGCAGCATGTCTGAAATAAGCAAAACTAAAACGTTTGATATGTGTATATTTTAGGCACGAGAGGACATTATCTTATGAAGTTTAAATTTAGGACATTATAGTATTTTTCATACTAAGGAAAAAGTGCTTTTAAGAATGAGTTGTCCATCTACTTTATTAAATAAACGAAAATTATGTGTTCAAAACAAATAAAATATTTGATCCAAATCTATTGAGTTTGACTAAGTATCTAAGTTTAATATTCAAATTTTTAGCTCCATCTTGACTTGTCGTCTAAAATAAATTATATTCGTATGGATATAATTATCTCATTAGATACAAGAAAATTTCAAAATTATGTTACCCTTTTTGCTCAATTTCCATGATATAATTCAAATTTTGAGAGCTAAACAATTTAATTTTGACCATAAATTCAAATATAAATATTTAAATCTTTTGAAAATAAAGTTTATATATTTAAAAACTATAAGTCACAATACTTATAGGTTCAAGATATTAAAGAATATATAAAAGCAATTATGATAAAAACTATTTAATTTCTAAAATTTTAAAAATATCACATAAACTAAAAAAATAAAGTATATAAAAAATAAACTTTTTATTTGTTTAATTTAAAATAATCACATAAATTGAAGCCCCAGCCCCCCACTCCCCCAAC